>CM016567.1:29075583-29524570 GCA_003412495.2 Echium plantagineum
GAGAGAGAGAGAGAGAGCATAAATTCCCGATTCATTTGGATCAGTCCCTATCATTCTCAAGAATATAAGAAAACAAATTCTGTATGTACAATAAGTTTCATCTGTCTACATATATCACTAAGTAAATCGTTCTGATGGTGCTATTAATTCTTATTTTGCATCACCATCAGAATTTTTGTCACAAATCAGTAGGATTAGCTGCTGGCCAACGGTGGCTATCTGCAACACACTCCTTTAAAAAGGGCCGACCTATTTAGATGTGCTTGACAAAAATAAAATATGCTAGTGATCATGAAAGATTCGATCCTCTGGGCATTGCTAGAAGATTACAGATACCCACTGGAGAACAAATGTCCATAATCAAGTCAACTCATTTGCTTCAACTATTGAAAAAATAACTCAGGTTTGTTTCTTTAACAAAACTTGGCATTTAGTACTTATTTGGTCATTCAATTAGAGAACGAAATGAAACGACAATCAATAATATTTCCTTAGCATGCCAAAATCATTTATGAATAATATGAGTTGCGAATTATGATATAGAGAAGATCCGAGAAGTGAAGAAAGAAGTGGAAAGTCAGATTGTGTCATAATGAGTGCCTCTTCCTCATAAAAAACATAGCAGACAAGTGTGCATATGATAAAGGAAGTTCCTTCCGTGAAAGGCAATAGCTGTCACTACCATTTCTCTAGTTGCTAATCAAGGAGAAAGACAAACCTCGCCACACACTGTTTCAAAAAACCTCTTGACATCATCTTGTGTAACCTGTATTAGAAAAGCCAACCTACGTGATATTTCTCCCAATGGACATTATTCAATCGAGGATTGAAAAGGTTCGAAGTACCTTCTTGTCAATGTTCGTGCAATATATGGTTCTTGCGCACATCTCACGCTCATCATCATTCTGAAATTTAATTATATACAATAAAGTAAGATTGTTGTTGGATAAAAATAATTTAAATGTTGTTGGATAAAAATAATTTAATTATATACAATAAAGTAAGATACTGAAATTTAATTATATACAATAATTTAATTGTTGTACTTGTTGTTGGATATAAGCATTTCCTCACCCTAGGCAAATATGTTGGGTTAACTGGAACTATCGCTGTTTTTGAGGGCAGCACCTTCACAGGGTAGTACCCGAGAACTGTGTCAGACAGACTCAAAGCAGCAAGTGCACCTTCTGCAAAGACATACAGAATATACAAGATATCAGAAAATTAGACTCCTACACATGAATCGACTGATTAACTGAACTTAGATATTGGCATGAATACCCTGATCAGTGAATTCCACAAAAGCAAAACGCAGAACGGAATGAGGATCTCCACAAATACGGCAGTCAACAACCTAGCAACAAAAGCGACCAACTCTCTCACTAACACATGATGACCAACAAATGAGAGCATTTTCATTAGAATTGAGAAAACCTCATACCTGACCACAATTGAGAAACAGCCCTGCTAGCATCTCCTCGGTAACCTATTTCCATAGCAATAAAATAAAAATAAACTAACGATTAACAACCAATCTAAATACTCATTTAAACAATGTCTCTCGAATTAACAAGTCTGTGATGATATATTACCGAATGATCAATGTCAGAAACATATACAGTTCTCCGGACAACATCTTCCCTCTGAGCTTTGGTTGATCTGCCACCCCCGATCCTTCTCTTCCCCTGATTAAAATTCTTCTTCTGCCAAATGCAGAAAGTTACAACTTTGTAACCAAATAACACAAAAACATCGAACAACCTCAAGACCCTAATAATATAACACCATAATAAAGATCAAATTTGGGTTTGGCCTAGTCACTCACCCGTCCCCCGGTAGCTCCACTTAAATTGAAAAACCCGTTCTTGGGGCTAATTGGGCTGAAGGGCATAGGCATAAAGGGTGTACTATTAGCAGCAAAATAAGAAGCAGAAACATTATTCCAAATCTGAATGTTTTGAACTATTGAAGGAGGTACAAATTCCTGAGCCATAGGATTCAACTTAGAGAACATATCCTCTAGCTCCTTCATCTCTCTGTTATTAAGAACCTTTTCTCCACTGTTACCATTCAATCTTTGATGATGATCAGCCAACATCTCATGACTGTGCTTAGTGTGGGTACCAGGTGCTTTAGTATGAGTACCATTTGAGTCAACCATCTTACTTTGACCTTGATCACAAGCTTGTTCAGAAACATGATCCTCAACCACAGCCATAATCAGAAACTAACCCAAGCTGTTCTTGAAGCTTTTAGCTCAGTTTAGCTGAAAATCAAAACATTCATTAGCAAAAAAATCCCATCACTAAAGATACTATGTTCATGAGCTGAAAATAAAAACATCAATTAATAAAAACGAAAACCCATGATCAAAATCTAATCATTATTAGTATAAAAAGATGAATAAAGATTGGACTTTTTAATTAAACGATGAAGAATCTATTGGTAAAAAAAGAGGATTAAAACATTAACTTTAGATGTTCTTGAAGCTTTTAGCTAAAAATCAAAACATCAACAATCCCATCACTAAAAGAAGAATCGCTATACAAAAAAGGAGCTCAAAATCGAACATTCATCAATATAAACAAAAACCCATGACTGAAAACCCAATCTTTACAAAAAATGGTTAAATATTGAATTTCTTCAAACAAAAAAATGATGAACAAATGGAGAAAACAGAGGATTAGGACTCACCGTTGTTGAAAAAGTGATGGTGACAATTGAAGAGGGTGGAGGTTAAAGATTATTCATATGATTAGAATAAAACAAGAAAACAAAACCCCGAGTACGGAGAAAACGAAATGTACAATGATGAGGTTAGTTGGGGAGACACTTAAAAACAAACAAATTCTATTTGTCAAATCAAACAAACGAAATACTACAATCAGTGTTCAGATGCCCTAAAAAGCTCTATAAAGTAATAGTAGTAACAACATCTAGTCAAATTTATTAATTTATAGAATATTTTAGTTATCGTGTATTATTAGCTTTTTTATATTACTTTAAAGAAGAGTTTCAAGTGTAATGTAATTTATTTTTCATTCTCCTCTTCTTTTCTAGTTTAATTAACTTCTTTGGGGTAGCTTTTACTTTCTTTTTGTTCCTCTTTTTATGTAAGATTTTTTAATTACTCTAGTTTTTTCTAAGATGGGTTCCAAGAAGAACACTTTATGAAAACAATTTCAATTATTAATTGCGATAAATAATTATGAAGAACTCTGACTCTAGATTTTTATGTATGTTTTGTTAATTACTCCAGTTTTTCTAAGATGAGTTTCAAGAAGAACACGTTATGGAAACAATTTCAATTATTAATTGCGATAAATAAGTATGAAGAAATCTAACTATAGATTGCGTGAACACTTTAGAATTTTAGTATAAATAATATTTTCTACTTTCTTTTATATTTATATTTTTAGTTATTTGTACATGGACTAAGAAAAATAAGAAGTAATCAAAAAGCATTTTCAAAATGTAGAATGATAACTAATTAAAACTATATAATAGACTAATTGCTAACATGATAATAAAAAATTGTTAAAAAATACATTAAAACTATAAAAGTACAAATACTAGAAATATAAATATTTTGAAACAAAAAAATAAGGTTAAAATCACAAATATAAAAGAAGAAAGTGAGTATTGATCATATATATTGATATCAATATTTACAGAACTATAATATAATAATTTTCATGTAGGATCAAGAGTTAGAAAGTGATCGTCTGCTTCGTTTGGACCGTCTGATTATCTCACCCAACAACTTCATTACAGTATAATCAACAACACCATTCATTCTTCGTGAACAAATAAGTCATTTCATGAATACTCAACAGAAAACACAATAAAGAATAATTGAATTAAGGACATCTCTAAAGAACAAATAACTGAATAAGTAATTTCATATTTGCGGGTACAAGTCTACCTAATGCGCATTTTACCAATAACAACAACCAATTTCGGTTACAAAAGCTAAGGAAGTTTCATCTATGAGCCGTGACTAGTGTTTCAATGAACCTCAGGCCGTCGAACTTAGGTGCAAATATCTCCTTATCCGACCCTGTTTTACTCGCCATCTTAGATCCACGAACCTTCACAAACAACAAAGATGTCATACTACTGAAATCAGTGAAAATCGATTTTTAAATAACATAACAACCTATGAGGTTCAGCTAGCTAGAAATGAATTCTAACATTACATAATTGAACGAAATGAGCAATGACATTATTAATCGAATTGAAAATTGTATTGATTCAAAAATATGTAATGTACTACCCTACCCTACCCCCCCCCCCCATACAATTTATCAATTTAATTTTCAATGGTAAAAAGTTTACGAATTTGGCAGTCTTGATTGACACATAAAACTTTACGTTCGGAACAAAATCATATGTTAATAATAAAAATGTTAGAAATACTACAATTTACATATAATCACCTACTATTATACACCATATATATATACAACATTAATTGAGTCCAAAACATGACAGTTTTTGGAGAGGGGGGAGGAGGGGGTGGCGGGGGGTTTTTGTTACCTGATTGGAGGAGGAAGGGGAATTAAGAACAACCGTAGAGGCGGCGAGGATTGCAACAAAAAACGTGCAGGAGCCTTTCATCTCAAAACCAGATTGATTTGATTTGTGAAATTATTTTGAATTTATATTGTTGGATCTGAAAATGGAAATGAAGAAACAAAAAGAGAGAACAAGAAGGCGATGGTGGTGGAGGATCGAAATCCGACGAGGGTTCCGCCGGGTCCCGACAAGCCTCTCTTCGTCTCTCTCTTTTCCGCTTCTTTATTTTTGTTTCAGACAGCAATTATTTTGTTATTTTCTTGTTTGTGTTTATTTATACGCACAATATTTAATCTCCGGCCCATTCGGGTTTATGGGTTTATGGTGGTAGATTTAGGTCATTACCCCCATTTATTTAGGTGTATCGTGCACGCGTGGAATTTATCATTATTAACCCCTTTATATATGGTTTTTAACGTGTAATTTTTTTTTCGGATATTTGTAAATTGGACATGAAAATATAAGTACAATGTGAGACAAAATATATCTAACAACAATTGAATTGAGGATTTTCATATCGCCAGAGCAAAAATATATTCAGCTTCATTTATGCTCTTTGATTTTATGATTTATAATTATAATATTGATTGTTAACGATATAATATTTTTATTTCTATTTAAATATTGAAAACATGAATAAATTTTATAATTAACAATTGAGATTACGATGAAATTATAGTTTAATTAAAATGATATAAAAAAATTTGAACATGATTTTGTTCTGCCGATATAAAAATCACTCTGATATTATCACTAACGATTTTAAAAGTTACAAATTTTTAGCATCAAGTCGAATTAGAAGGAGGCTTGTAGGTCGGCCCTGCAAAGGACCTACCAGGTCTGGTTCGTTTGCCATGTTGACCATGTCTAGTCTTGAGTGATGAGTCCATGGCAAAGACTTGGGCTTCATCTGAGCAACCTCCTCTAAACTTTATTTGACTCCAGAGTTAAGGCACATGGGCAGCGCTTGGCACAAGGTCTAGTACCATCAACCTAATATCAAGCTAACGAGATTGCGTTTATACGTACTATGATTCTCAGGCTGACATTTTCAGTATAATCTTGACAAACCTCTTCGGTCAATAACATCATACATATTATAGACAAAAAATTATGTTAATTGTTCTGTAAAGGTTACTAGTTTGTACTTCTTTGAATAATCGAAACATCATCGCTGTTTTAAAAAGTGTAATTTATGTTGAAATTCTATTACTATTACCTAGGTGGTAATATTTATGTCGAGATTGCATGGCTTGTTGATTGTGTATTGAAACCACAATTACCATAGTTAGTGCCACAAAGTATCTTAGCCTATCAAATCTGGAAAATTAAGAATTAATTAACATAACCACATTAAATATCCGCAAATGACATCATGTTGGTCAATAAAGGAAGGAACTACGAGATCATCTCAAAAAACGCCTTAAACATCAAGATATTTAAACATGTATATATGTTAAAAGAGATATTCTTAAATTTGCCAAACAACAAAATTAACTAAAAAGGAAGCCTTATGCTCTATGTATGGGCATATGGCAGCGACGACCACAATCGAACAAGAAAACTTTTCCATTAAAGGAGGAAGATAAGTATATGCAATCACAACATGCCAAGGAAAAAGAGAAAACTAAAGTAGTGGTCTAGTGGATACTGGACCAGTGGAATCCCACGACGATAATACCATATGCTAATAAATTTAATTACTCAGCCATATTAAATTTTCTAAGTCAAATTAACTTTACATATATTCGCTTTTCATGAATTTAGGTTGTGGTTGACTTACAAAAATATGAATTTAGAAGTAATGGAATGAACCTTGAAAAATAATACGATAACAACTTTATAATAATAACACATGTCCGACGCTAATTACCAATTAATGGTATAAAAAATTAAATCATTGATGGTTTGGAGTTTAGAGTAGTGAAGTGTTCTTAATAAGATCATCCATTGAGTGGCTTCACGTGTGACATTTTATTTGTGAACCCATTCCCTTCCCATGTAACATTTTTACCTCTGACATGGTCTTCATGGTTTACTTCAGGACCCTTTTCTAAGTTATTCTTGGCCTTCGAGCCGTTGAAGACTAAATAAGATGAAACTAATTAAACTTGTAAAAACAAATCTGATCACAGATATAAACACTTTTATTTATAGGAAACTAACCTCATACTTCATACTAGCTATTGTTGGTGCCTTGTTGTGAGAATTGAACAGTTGATGAAGGAATCAGGATTCATTTGAACTTCACATATAACCACCATGAAAAGTACTACTCCCTTAGTTAAACCTCTCATATTAAGTGCTAAGTTGATCGGGTGATAATACTCAATACCGGTGGTTCAAATTTGTGTGGAGATACTTTGATAAAATATTGCATGAATTGTTTCTGATTTGGGGTTCCATTGGTCCTTGCTCTACCTTAAAAGCTAAAGAGTCTCTGACACAGGCGGAGAAAATTCAACTCTCTTTAAGAAAACGTAATCAAACTCGTACTCTCAATTCCCAAGAGTACTTGATTGCTATTCAACTATATATTACACTAATAATAAGTACTCGCAATATCAAAATTTATTAATTTTGATAATTGAAAATATACAATGAATTATTTTTTAAGAATATAAGGCCACATCATTTATGTAGTAAAATCTCTAAAGAAGTCAGAAAGGTTAAGAGATAGATTATGACGTTTGGTTCCTTCTTGAACTTGTTAAGTGCAGTCGTAGTTGGTAAATATTCAAATTTAGAAGTCTAAATCAAATTTAAGTCATTTTTCTTTGCCCTAAATTACACATGCACAATGAATTATTTTGTCTCACCTACTCCTTCCTATTTATATTATTTTCGTTTTGAACTTGAAATTACAAGATAAATAAAAGAAAAATTAGTAAATTTATTCTAAAAAATATAGTTTCCATAATATTAATATGCCACCCATCACAAGAATTACAACCAACAAATGATTCTTATGGAAAGTTACCATAATCATGACTTAATAAATAAAGTATCAAATATTAAAATATAGTTATTACAAAATAATTTAAGAACATTAATTAGTTGAGACGAAACTAAAAGTAAGCATGGATCTATAAGTTACCAAAAGTAGAAGATGAGAATGATGAGACAGAATCAACTTTAGGCAACGACCGAACCCGGCCCACACCACGCTTACCAAATATGTATTCGATTTTTACAATAAATAAACAAAGAAGAATGAGATTCTCACAATAATTCATCTTCTTCATTGAAAAAACAGGTAGTTTCTTGCATTCTATTTTTCACTATCATAAGTTTTTTAGTTTTCTTGATTCTCTTAAAGATAAATTTAGAGCAACTTCCAACTACGTACATGCAAACCTTTTGCTGTTCCAAGTACATTGTGATCCAGCTTTATACTGATGATTTTTTGTTTCTCTACTTTATGCAAGCTTTTAACATGTTACTATTATTAGTTTTTTTTTTTTTATCGAACTATTATAAGTTTTTGTTCGTCACACAACGACACAAATATACTTTCTTCATATATAGACTTACCTCTTTGTGTCTGTGAATTGCATATTTAAAAAAAAGTTACTCCTATATAAATTTCGAATATTATTGTAATTAGGTTTTGTTATACATTGCAGAGTTTGATATATAGTTGGAAGCTCTGTTACTTCAAAGGTATGCATAATCATGAAAAAAATCCCCGTTTTGGTTGTTTTCTTCTTCTTTTTCTTCTTCATGTTTTAGTGTTAAATTTTCTGTTGAAAATTCATGTTGGATAGTGAGATACGTCAATATTCCTAATGACAATCTAACCCCTGTTTGTTTTTTTGACTTGACCCAAGAATGAATTGCGAATAATATCTACTACTTCTTGGTATATAATAAGTGCAGGTAGTGTAATGAGTCAATTTTGATAGAAAAAGAAGTTTGTAGAAGCAATTAGCTGATTTACTTTGCTCATATATCATAATTGTGTAGTATTACAGCCTTTGTACTTGAAATACTTTGACATAGAAAATAATGCAGTTCATATTCATGTTTCTAAATTTTGGAAGTTCAGTCGGCAATATATTACTATTGTGAAGTATTAGCAATTCGCAAAATTGCCCATGCGTCCATATTTTGTGATTGGTAAAGATTCTGATTGTTTTGTTCTTTGAAATATTTCAGATGGATTCACAAAATATGGAGCATGAACATATTGTTGAGTTACCTGCAGATGTGTCACCTGGGGAGAGAAGCTTAAGTGGAAGTAGGACATGTAGTGGCGTACCATGTGGGTTTTCAGATAGTAAAATGAGCTCAGTGGAGGCAAAAGAGCGATCAACATCCATGCGAAAACTATGCATTGCTGTTGTTCTGTGCATCATCTTTATGAGCGTTGAAGTCGTAGGAGGGATGAAAGCAAATAGTCTTGCAATTTTGACTGATGCAGCTCATTTGTTATCAGATGTTGCTGCATTTGCAATATCATTGTTTTCTCTTTGGGCTGCCGGATGGAAAGCTACTCCTCAGCAGTCTTATGGTTTTTTCAGAATGGAGATACTTGGGGCATTGGTTTCTATCCAAATGATATGGCTGCTTGCTGGTATCCTTGTGTATCAAGCCATAGCACGACTACTTTATGATGCAGGTGAAGTTCAGGGCTTTCTCATGTTTGTGGTTTCTGCAGTTGGCCTGGTGGTAAATCTCATCATGGCTCTCTTGTTGGGTCATGAACATGGTCATGCTCATGGCCACAACCACAGCCACGGTCATGACCACGGACACGAGGCTCACGAGCACCACGATAGCCATGATCATGATAGCAGCAGGGGGAACTGTGGACACGACAATGGGCACAATCATGGAGTTTCCATTACCATACATCACCATCATATTCATGAGGCACATGCTAATCATGAGGAGCACCAGCACAGTCATCACAATAATGATGAATTGAATCTTTGCGAGCCTTTGCTTAAGCCTGAAGGTGAAGACAAATCAAACAATGGAACGAAAAAGAAGCAAAGAAACATAAATCTTCAAGGAGCTTACCTTCATGTGCTCGGAGATTCCATTCAAAGTATAGGTGTGATGATTGGCGGAGCAATTATATGGTACAAGCCCGAGTGGAAGATCATCGACCTTATCTGCACTCTTATATTTTCTGCAATTGTTCTGTTCACAACCATTCAGATGTTGCGGAACATCTTAGAAATCTTGATGGAGAGCACACCTAGGGAAATCGATGCGACCAGACTCGAGAAGGGTGTTTGTGAGATGGAAGAGGTTGTAGCTATCCATGAATTGCACATATGGGCAATCACTGTTGGAAAAATGTTGCTCTCTTGCCATGTTACTGTTCAGCCAAAAGCTGATGCAGACATGGTTTTGGACAAAGTTATTGAATACATCAAGAGGGAGTTCAACATCAGTCATGTCACTATTCAGATTGAGAGATTAAATACTTTTTCTTAGTAAATAATGCCAGTGGAGTGAATTTTTTTTATATTGTGTTTGAAGTGGTCAATTTTTACCACTGTGGTTATAGAATCTATTTGGTCAATCACGTGACTTAGTTCCTGTTTAGTATATTCTCTTCGTTATGTTTGCTAGCTTGAACTATATATTTATGCTTAACCAAAGCTGAGAATCCTTTGTCTAAACTCGTCTTCATTTCAATTACATAGTGGAATTTCTTGAACCGAAACAACGGGCGCGTTTAGCTAAAAGTTCTGACTACGATCTTGAACAAAATAATATTCATTAACATGTTTTTCTTTGTGGAAATCAAAACTAAGGCAATTCCACTCAATTCATTAGTTTGAATTCTGAAGAGGTCCGTATGAGCTCTATATATCATGACAAAAGCATAAGCTATATAAAGAATTCGAATGGCAGAAGGTGAAACACATGGTTTCTAAGAAACAAAAAGACAAGCAACACTTGGAGTGGGGAGTCGTAGTCGAAACTGGATTCCTAACTTCTTCCTCTCGTTCCATTCCATGCTTGATAATTTCATCTCACATGGCTCCTAAGTATCAACCATATTCTAAGTCGGTGGTTGGGTAAGTCTTTTTTGGCTAGCTTATACCATGCATAAGAAAGCTTATTCTGTCCCAGATCTGTTTTGCTTATAATAGCTTTCAGAAAAGCCTCAGTGAAATACCCTCTAACATACAGTACACTCAAATAAGAGCAAAGAACAACTAGTCTAGCACTCGGAAGTACCAAAGATGACGAAAGAACTGCACAGTAAAATATTCTACCATTTCTAATAGTGATTATTAACACTACTGCCATTAGGTTGCACCCGCGAATTTAAGAATATTCTTACAGTTGACATGATGAGAGAAGGTTCAGCCATTGCCCCATTCCCATAATCTCCACAAGCTAGCCTCTTCGTCACCGGTGGGATTAAAGAAACTCCAAGCTCATCAATTATCATAAGGTGCCGCTCTGTGAAAGGGTTGTTCCACATAAAGGTATTCATTGCTGGCGCGGCAAAAATTGGTTTACGATAGTCCCATGCTCGCACAACACAAGTCAGCAAGTTATCACATAAGCCTCCAGCAATCTGAAATATCGAGATAACATCCTCCCGTGAGACGCACTAACTGATATTTCAAATATTTTATACAAAAGAAAGACAAAATTGAACATGTATCAGAGGACATTCTTTGAAGAGATTACCGAATAAAACTAACTATTGTGTTGGATTCTTAAAGATAGTGGCATGTTCACCTTGCCAAGGGTGTTCGCTGACAAAGGTGCAATCACCACAACATCAGCCCATCGACGAAGCTCAATATGTAGCACACTATCTCCTATCTTCTTCCATTTGGACCATTCATCCTCATCGGTGTGAAGTACAACATCTTTTGGAAGAGATGCCCTGTCTATAAAATGTAGAGAAGCCTTTGTAGCCACTGCTTTGACTTCTGTCCATTCAGCAAAACAATGGCAAAGGTTCGCAAACTTTATAGCTGCAACACTTCCGCTAGCAGCAAGTAAAATCCGAGGCTTCCTCGATATGTTCCATGCTTCAACTGTCATACCCTCTGAAATGGAAGCAGCAGAGATTGCCATAGCCTAGAGCACGACGAAGAGAAATGTTCAACTCAGCAGAAATGTTCCATCTTGTGATAGCAGAAATCGAATTTTGATGAAGTTTTGTGAGATTATTACCATCCTACCCACTGTATCATCAATCTATATCCCACCTACTGGCCAAATTATGCAATCTATTCAGATAAAGCTGAGTATACACATAAATAAGCTCAAATACACCCCAAACAACATTAAGGTTTCTTAAAATTTCGTATTCGATCCCTCTAGTTTAATTTAGACACTAACCAATCACTAACATGCCAAAAACATATCAAATATGATCATATCAATCTTTGTATTCATGTTCATATCAAATTACTCATGGATCATAATGTAACTATAAAATTGGACATTAGTATTCCCCCATTTCTTTACACCAATCCTTATCAACACATTGTAAACTCAATTATCAGCGTCTAAATTTGCCCTTAGATAATTTTGTAGCCTTATGGTCCGTTTGGATTGGGGTGAACCTAGGTGAATCTAGGTGAAATTTATCATTCACCCCGTTTGGAACCAGCTTTTTATTTTTTTTAAGGTTAATGTAGGTGAATTTAGGTTAATGTAGGTTAACACATTCTCCTCCATTCACCCTCAAATCATTCACCCCCAAATCGGTGGGTAATGATAGGTTAACGAATTAATTTTTTTTATTATTATTAGATGAGACTTAACTACCCATTAATAATTTTATTCTCTGTCAAATATTATTTGCTTCAAAAAAAAAACTTCCCTCAACATATACATTGCCGCTTCATTTCTTTCTTACGTATTCTTGCCAACTCTTTCTTTCCGCTTGAAAAAACAGTTTTTTCTTGGCTGCTCTTTCTCTCTCGCTTGAATAATAAAAAAGATCATATTTTTTGCTTTTCAATTTCAATCCATGTGTACTATATTTGTTTGTTGCTACGTCTAGCTTTTTCTCCTAGTGCAATAATCAGTGTTAATCATTTTTTCAATTAATCATCTAATTATCAAATCACCTTTGTAATGTATGTAAATCAACATATACGAGTATTGCCATATTCCTTGTTATAAATCCTTTTATACTATATGTGTACTAATCATTAAGTACACGATATTTGTTGTTTATTTTATCTTTTGTTAAACATGTGTATGTTTATTTTGCTACAGATTATTGATACGTTTCTTTATTTTTTATTATAGAACATATTTATGTTTTGCTAATGTTTTTGTTTAATAACATTTAATTTGCAAAGAAAAACAAGGTACTCTGTGTAGAATTAAAGAGAAGGATATAAATGTCAGTTTAATAGCTAATAATTTTATAATGTTGTTTTTGAAGTTATTAATTATTTTGTTTTACCTAGTGAAGGGTAATTGTATCCAAACAGGATTTATAATAGTTTCACCTACATTCACCTGCATTCCCCTACATTCCCCTAACCTAGGTTAATTTTAAGTGTTTACCCTCACCTAGGTTCACCTCAATCCAAACGCACCATTAATTGACACCCATAACAATGACTCCAAGCAAACTTATTATTTTAATAGAAACATGCATTAAAATACTTATAGAATACAAATGAAAATAGTACTCCCTTCATCCCTAAATAATTGGTACATTTTAATTTTTCATGGTCAACAAAACACAATTTCAAATATAAATATCTCTTATTCTATATATGAAAAAATTATAACAAGTTGATAGTTCAAAAATATATATTTTCACGAATCTAACAAGATATCATATGACTATATCATTTTTTATTGGTGAATGTGAATCATTGATCAAAGTTTTTAAAGTTTATTTAGGGAGGGAGAGAGTATTTGATTTAATGTACCTCGAGGAATTCTTGAGCATAAGCTTGAGCAAGCTGGGTTTTGAGCTGATCCATTAATTGACCCGCGTTGAAATTGGGGTCCGACCCGCTTGAAGGCGCTGAAAAAGAATCCATACTCTTAATTGCTTCTTGAGGATTGATTGTTAAACATTAGCCTAGAACTACAAGGGTTGGTTTCTTCTTACCTCACCGAATCACCGTTAACCCCTTCTCCCACTCTTTAAGTTTAAGGGTTGTAGCCTTGTAGTCTTGGACGTTAAGACAAGGCCTGGCCCGTTAAGTGAAGGCCCGGCCCACATGAGTCCATCAACCCTTTGTGCTTAAAAGTTAAAATGCATTTTTTAAAACTCAAGTGGTCTCGACCCATTAGTCATGTTTTAAGAAAGAGGGCCTCAATTCCCAAATGGATAATATTTGACATAGTTGTTTTTTTTTTTTCAATCTAAAGAAAATAAATTAAAGGAAGTTAAGAGATGCTACGTCAACAGAGGCGGAGCCAGGGGTGGTCCCTGCGTGCACAGGACCACCCCAAAATTTTGATTATATTAGCACATAGATATCATATATGAACAACTGATTGGTTTGCTTCAATGGTTATGCACTTTAGCGTCTTTAACACGAATTTCAAAAGGCGATATAGAAATATCTTCACTCCAGGAGCCTTATCATTTATCATTAATGATAAACGATATTGATGAGGGCATATGGTGTAGTTATTGAAATAATAAGAGAGAATGAATGTGGGATGATATAAATTTGGAAGTGTGAATAAAGTGGTCCTCTGGCTATAAGTCATAGACTTAATTAACATATAGCATCAACTGAGCTGTACCTATCCATGCATCTTCAATTGGCCTACTAATTTATGTCCTACTGTCCATGTTCGTTCTTCCGTTGGATTTTGCTACCGTAATTAATTTAACCATCACCTCCTTTCCAATTTTATTTCATGTTTTCTTATCACTTCTCAGCCTAAATTCATAATCTTCAAATACAACATTCTGTATACAAACGCTTCATTTAAATATATCCAATTTTGTATAATTTATAAATAGTAATTCAATACGAAGTTATTTCAGTTGAATTATAGATAGATAAATTTGAATCAAATGTTATCAGGTTATTGAGTTATCGACACTACTATAAACTAATTGATAAGGAGTAGTAAGCATTGTTTGTGCTCTGGTCCACTTCCTTCCCTAATAAGTCCCCATCTTCAAGCTGCTCTACGTCTCTCTATATATATCTCTATTGATGACTTTCTTTCTATTATTCCGAAAATTCATTAACGGACCATGTATATTATGATTATTAGATTTTTGACAATGACTTAAATTTGATAGTAACACTACAATAATGAAATAGTCGTTAGCCATGAGGATGCATTGATATGTTACATCCAAGTATATTTCACAAATCAATTAATTTATTATGTGGTATTGAATGTGATCATGTATACTAGTAACATATTAGTTTCTTCACGTGCTTATTGATGTGTTTTTATATGATATCATTACATATTAGCCAAAGTTCACTTGAACAAGTCCATCCTAAAATGAAGTCATTGTCTATGAACATATAACATACTTATCAAGTACAACCAATTTTCACCAAGAACACAACCCCCCCCCCCCCCCCCTGCCCCCACCTGGGCAAAGCAATTATTAAGCATGAGTTTGGCATGTGGAATAGTTCAATAATGTAATAATAAGGCAGAAAGCACAAATGCTTGGACGGCAACTATGAGAGACACATCTCAACTTCATTTTAATTTGATTGATATAGTTATTATTAGGATTATTTATTTGTACTAGTTGACGAGTTGATCTGATTCAATTATTTTTCAAGTTTAGTAAGATCGTAAAAATAACAAATAGGTCATTTATTTTAACACCTTTTCACTATAATAAGAAGGGATAAAATTTGTCACATGCATGTATGTACCTTTACTATGGAAAAAAACACCAAATTTATGATTGTACATATTATATATTTTGAGCATGTATGATGGTGTATGTAGAATATATCTATCCAATAACCTGGCGGACACAAAATCATATTATTTGATTAGTGATCGCCTAAAACCCTGGGTGGCTTACTTTGCGGGGTTGGTTCATTTCCAATATAATGTAATTTATGTAATGATCCACTCAATGCAAATAATATGCACTCATCCATCACTAGCTAGCTTATTACATCAAATCTATGCACGTTACTATATTTTGCAATTTAGTTGGGGTGACAAATAGTGATTAAACCAACACGTACCAAAGCGTTTGAACAAATTCAATTGGGCTTACAACATCACTCACTTTTAGAAGAAGAAGAAAAAAAAGTAGTTGGATTACCCATGTTTCAGATCGATCAAATATAATTACTAATGGTTAAAAAATGCCTCATTCAGGTCACTCCGTCAGTTTGTTAAAGGGTATTTACGTCCAAACACATTTTTTTTCTCATAAGCCTCAATTTAACTCTTATCACCCATACTTCAAGTCCAATTAACACATTTAATTCTTATTCGCCCCTAATTGAAGAAAGAAATGGGGTCAATGTGTTAATTGGACTTCAATTAGGGGTAAATAAGAGTTAAATTGAGGATTTATGAGAGGAAAAATGTGTTTGGACGGAAATAACCTTCAAAAAATTGATGGAATGTCCCGAATGAGGCACTTTTTAAACGTTAAAGATCATATTTGGTCGGTATGAAATTTAAAGTGATCTAACTGGCCTTTTCCTAATAAGTGATATCATAAGCCATTTACCCTAAAATTTATTGACACATAGTTGCTCGAATTCTATGTTCATAAGAGATTGAACTTTAAAATAATAAAATTATTTATACTTTATGTCGGTTCACTTTATATGATCTATTAGTGGTGATTTTGTTTATATTGTTGACAATCACTTAGGTTCAATTAATAGAGTATTGGTGAAACAGGGCGAATACATTTGTGGTGTGGCTTATAGGAGACGATTGTTGATTTGGTCCTAGATAGTGAGATGAAGTCGTATTTTTTGGTCCAAATAATTATCATTGCAGATTACTCCTGAAAGTGGCTCACGCGTTACGATACAGCCCTCAATAGTGACAATCGTTGTACATTAGTCCCTATCTTTTCGGGATTATACTGCAACATTTGTTACTTTCGGAAACTATATTGCAATACTTGTGCAATTTTCAAGAAATAATCTGCATAATTGTAAATATCTGGGACTAAAGTACAACTGCATTTCAATATCTAAAATCAAATAAACATTATCTATGTTTTACACGATTGAAAAAGGGGAAAAACTAAGAATGAAGTTTTTATTCCACGTGCGGTATTATTAAACGTAACGCGTGACAAACACGCATGTTCCCTCTTTATATTACTCCCTTCAATCCAAAGATAATGTCTTTCTAGACATTTCAAGAATATCCAAAAATATTGTCTTTTTACATAAATCAATTCACAATTTATCACTTTTTCCTTAATATCCCTAAAAAGTAATGATTGTATCATATAGTAGTTAATTGAAAAGTGGATTATTAATGATTGCTTTATAGGAGTATAGATGAAAATTGTGAATGTAATGATTGTTTCTTAATTTGTATGAAATGTCTAGAAATACATTAATTTTGGATTGGAGAGAGTAGTAATTTTGATTTGATTTGATATAAATTGGACCACTATTGGCATGCGGTTGACTGGTTGAGTATGAGCCGAGGTCCAAATTTGTCACTGCCCCGGCCTCTACGGATGAATCATGAATATGAGTGATGTGTTCACACTTGTACACACTTTCTTCAAAATCTCCAGCCAATTCACTCGTGCCTCTGTTTATATCTCATCTTTTTTATGATAGTAACGATAAGTTGTAATGATAAAGAAACTTTGAAAAACAACTTAAGTCTACAATAATTTTTTTATATCTTTTTTTAAATGTTAGACATGAGAGAGACATGCATCATCATCTTTGCTTAAGGCCTCAAATGCCACATGACCACGGTCCACGGCCACAATCACACAGTGGAGGCTCATGACCATTGAAGCCCACAACATATATGAATAATATGATGACTCAAATGGGGTCTTAAATCTCACTGACTGAGGTCGATGACTCAATAGTCCATTGTTATATTATTTATCGTAAATTTTTAATTAGGAGGTCAGTTCAGTTATTATCGAAAATAATTTGTGTCACTTATTAGTTTCATATTCACATCTCTAATTTAGAAAAAAAGAAAAAAGAAGCTCACCCAATCAGTCTTAGAAATGTGTAATTAATACTCCTCTAACAAGAGTTGAACTAGATATCTAACCTCTTCGATATAAATTGTGATCCGATCTTGCTAGACTATTATTAGGTTTTAATATGTTAATTTCATGCATCGTACTTTCATATAAAAAGACTGAAATAAAAGAATATGTTAGTAATAGATAATCTTATTAAAATCTTTCTCTTTTATCAAAAAAATATTATGATGAAAAAATAAAATAACAAGAGCAAAATTTGGTTTGAATTATTTGTTTTAAAGAATTATTGTGTATGAGCTAATTAAATTAATTCTTATAACTTTAACTTTATATTTGCATGAAAAAAAAAAATTAAATACTGTCCACTTCCTACCCTTTCCAGAATTATTATTGACGAGATACTTAGATAAATTACATACAAAATACTTTGTTACAATTAGTTATCTCTATTCTTGAAGCAATAATTCTTTCCTTTTAACTTTATATTTACATGAAAACAATAAAATTAGATAAAATATGTTATACACTTATATAATACTTCCTCCTATTCCATTGGTTTAAAAGGACTTGATCCATAACAACTCTAATATATGACTTGCTTGGTTTAATTTTGTATATGAGATAAAATACTTCCACAGTAAAATTATTTAGTTTTGCATAGAATTTAATAAAATTTTGAACTTATCTCACAAACTTAACTTTTTCTAATTTTCTTTTCTTTTTTTGGTAAAAGAAGAAAAAAAAAGGGAATTTCAAGTTTTAGTTATAGGCACTTACATAATCGGACGGAGGGAGTTACTGTTGGAACTCAAGATAATAATAGTGGTTAGGCCAGATTGCTAGATCCTATGCATAATCATTGAAATATTTTATAATGGTCAATTATAAATATTATACGACTAATATTATTTGAGCCCAGAAGGTCACACACATACAATGACGTTGAGTTATATTTCATGTATGAAATTAAAACCAAACATTTAAGTTAAGAATTGATTAAGTTTAATCAATCTCTATAGAGTGATTTTACATTGATAATGTAAAATGATTAATTGGCTTAAACCGAAAAAATTAATTTATTAATTTATTCAACGGTTTAACAAGGGAAGTTCATTAGTAACTTGTTAAGTTACTAAATCGATTAATAATATTAGTTAATCGATTTAATGCGTTAATTCGATTTTAAAATGAGTCAAGCTCATTCGGAAACGAGTCGGGCTAACTCGGGTTTGGGTTATATAAGCTAAGAGATGGAATAATAAAACCTAAGGTTTTCATTTTCCACCTTCCCATAGGGCCGAGATTCTCCCTCCCTCTCTCTCCTAATTATTTTGTTGTATTTCAACAAAATAAACACATAACTTCACTCAAATATTCTAGCAAATAATGTTTGGTAATTCAACTGCTCTTGGTGTGGATCAACTGGAGGCATCACACGTGAGGTGCTCGAGGACTGCGAGGAGGTCTTCTAATAAAAAAAATTCAACAAATTCCGCTGTCAATTGGAAGTTGTAATTTCTGCCCCTACATATATGTTAATATATGTGTTTTTCGATTTAAATTGTATCATATTATGAGTTCCTGGATGTATTTTATTATTATAGAATCACTTTAGTAACATAATTGAACGAGATTTTATTGAGCGAGTCAAAATCAAATTTTGGATTTATATAAGACACAAACTTTCGAGTTGGTTTTAACGCACCGGTTATCTGGCGATTAAGGTTTTTTTTTTTTTTTTTTTGATAATTAGCGATGAATTGTGACTACAAAGATATTACAAACATGAATACAGAAATTGCTAACTAATAGAAAGTTAGAGTATAATATGAGACAAATATGTCTCCAACAAGGTTCGAACCCATGACCTCTTACATGAAAGGTTGGGCCGGATGCCACTAGGCTATTGAGCCATCGGCTCGATTAAGGTTGATTAACAAAAGCTACACCTACATATTTATATGGCACATACCTTATATAATTAATTATAACTTGCTCGAATTACAAAACCAAACAAATTCTTATTTGAAACAATGTCTCAATATTTTATTATCGTTTATTATAGCTGTCTATTAGTTATCACCTACATATTTACTAATTATAATTATTTTTGTATTCATTAATACTTTTGAATCTATAATGTCATTACTAATTTTTTTTCAAAATATAATCATTTGAATCTTGATCAAAGATTTCAATTAAATTGACTTGTCAATTATTTGTAGCTTGGTTATTTCTATTATAGTGAATTATTTATAGCTTAGAGTCCGTGGAGTAGTCATAATACATTATTAGAGAGATCATGTTAAATCTTGTTTTATTTATTTCTCACACTTCGGACCAAAATTAAAGTTTTAGCATTAAGTGAAGGTTAAAACGCAAATTGGATACACTATAGTCTTGTATAATTTTTTTGGTGCACTATAGTCCCCATAATTATTTTTTTATCGATTTCTTTTCAATTTTTTCTATTGTTTTCTCGATCTCTTTTAGATTTTTTTCGCTTTCTTTTTTCAATTTTATTTTCGATTCCTCTTCTTTTTTTATTTCTTTTCCTGGTAAAAATGGTTCGATTTTTCGGTTTCGTACTTTTTCGACATCGATTTTGATCATTGTTTTGGAAAAAATGTTGGATTTTGGTTGCTATGGTTTTCAAAAAAAGTACGAAACCGAAAAATTGAACCATTTTTACTAGGAAAAAAAATCGAAAAGAAAAAAGGAATCGAAAAGAAATTGAAAAAAAAACCGAAAAATAGTCGAAAAATATTCCAAAGAAATCGAAAAAAATCAAAAAAAAATCGAAAAGAAATCAGGAAAAAATTAATTAGGGGAACTAAAGTGCACCAAAAAAATTATACAAGACTTCAGTGTATTCAATTTGCGTTTTAACCTTGACTTAATGCTAAAACTTCATTTTTGGCCCAAAGTTCTAACTTTCCGTCTATTTTTAAATGTTGGGGACTAAAAGTGCATCAAATTTACCAATTACGGGGATTAAGCCTGCAGACCGACCGGTGTGACCAGAGTCAACTTGCACACAATTACGGGGATCATTCCAACAATTATCTCCTTTACATTAATTTTATGTCTAATAATATTCACGTCGGATATTTGATTAATTCGATTCCGTTATAAAATTTGAAGTCATGGCTTCCTGACTGACTACATAAGAATAAGAATAGAGATATATATGTACCTTGGCAACAAGTGATCCAAGATCAGTCTGCTAGCTCACTACAAGAAGGTAAACTGTATCACTATATCTACTACTCCATCCGTCCCTAAAAGATTGTCACATTTTGACTTTTGTGGTCAATTACAAGAAAATTTGATAATGAATTCTCATTAAACGATAAGAAATAATATAGTGTTGTGGGACCTCGTTAGATTCGTCTCAATATATATTTTTGAAATATCAACTTATTATAATTTTTTCACATGTAAAATAAGAGATATTTATGTTTTAAATCGTGCCTTATTGACCATCAAAAGTCAAATGTGACAATCATTTAGGGACGGAGGGAGTATCTATCTAGTACTGCTGCTTTCTCAAGCTCTTTTCATTTCTATGGTCCATCATATAATGCAGAAGCAGCATGGCTTCATTTGCTGATCAGTGGTCCCTTATGCCCCTCTCTTATGTTATCCCCTCCTACCTCAATCACTAAATTAGTTGAGGGAAAAAGTAATCCAAAGGTTACACAATTCCTCCATTTTTGTCTTTCGTTTTAAACCCGCATTGTCCCACTTTTCAAATTTACCATCAATGCTTCAATCTGGCTAAATATATAGTTCCCAAGATATTATCATGCTCATCCCTCGATTTGTCGTCACTTACTAATATTTTCCATAATAGTAAGGATATATATGAACCACACCACCGCACTGACGGTCCCATAGTGGTTCATAGGGATGTTTTCGGTTCGCTGTAAACCGACCGGTTCAAATAGAAATTTTATTGATTTGGTTGGAAAAAAATCACACCAAACTGGAACGGTGCGAAAAAATTCAAAACCGACAAAAGAAAAATGATTTTCGGTTTTAGTATAAATCGAACCGAAACCGACCGAACCGAATCGACTATTTAAATGTATTGTTTAAATATTTATATTTGGAATATTTCTAAATATTTGTACTTAATTTTGACTTTTTCAAAAAACTTATAATATTTGAGTATTTATATAATTCATTAGATTAAACTATAATATTGGCCAATGGACCAAGTGTCCAAGACCACTTTAAAAATTCATATCTAATATACCAACTTTTAACACTTAATAG
Organism: Echium plantagineum; assembly: GCA_003412495.2. Classification (NCBI taxonomy): domain Eukaryota; kingdom Viridiplantae; phylum Streptophyta; class Magnoliopsida; order Boraginales; family Boraginaceae; genus Echium; species Echium plantagineum. Next base: position 29,097,569 of record CM016567.1, read on the forward strand.
TCTAATACTAAAAGAATATTCTCTCTCTTTAGTTTTTTTACTTTTCACGATCAACAAGCCACGACTTAAAACGAAAATATCTCTAATTCTACACGTGTAAAAGTTATAAAAAGTCGATATTTCAAAAATATAGATTGATACGAATCTAACAAGATCCAACATAATTATATTATTTCTTATAGACTAATAAAACTTAATGGTCGAATTTTCAAAGTTTGACTATACGGATTCTAAACAATAAGTTAAAAAAACCGAAGGAGTATTAAACACCATCTTCAATTCAGCTCTGCGCCTTTGCCATTTTCATCTTACTGCTTCCATATGAAACAACCTAACAATTAACACCCAAGTTTTCATACATTAAATATTTGGCGATAATGAGTGATAAGAATATTGAAACTTCTACTCAACATGAAACGTCATTTTTGTGTTTGCACTTCCTGTGGACATGTAAAGAAAGTCATGGACTTTTATTTTTTGTTTGTTTAAGAATCGGACCAAACAAATTTTGCCTCAAAATCGACATTAACCGAACCGATTTAAACGTGAGAATTTTCAAGCGACTTGGTTCATGTGGTTTAAAAATCGATAGGATCGATTTCACACCAAGAAATAGGAAATACCGACCAAACCGAACCGAAAACGTCCCTAATGGTTGACGCATGTTCTACTTAATTATGTTAGACTCGAACACTCACTATGAAATACCTAAATTTGCCCATGTTAGAACCATGATTTCAATGAAAAATACCAAATATTAATAAAAAGAAGAGGCATACACAATTTGGAAGCTTTATAATTTGTTCATGAAACCAATAGTAATATGAGTTTGAATCATTGTGAAAATACACAAGAATATTAAATGGTTTCTATAGGACGGTATTCAAAGCTCAAAAGGAAGAGCTGATCTTTGAATTGTAATTACATGCGAATTTTATAGTTTTGTCGAACACGTAACTGGAATTAGAATTCTAGTATAAATTATTGAAATGTTTTAAAAATTCCTTCTAAATTTTAAACAATTTATGATGGAGATGATGATTTATTGTCCTAATACCCGCCACCTAGGTTATGGACTTACGGTCAAATAGTCGAACATATATATTTGGGATTTCCATACTGCATAAATCCATCTAGCTGGATCTGATCTGTTAAATAGAAAGTTAATTAATGCTAATTGCAAGCTTAGACAAACAAAATTCAGTAATTACTAGCCTAGTGAGAAGGCTCTCGCTAGTGACCAGACGGTGCTGGATTTGAAACTCACTGTATCGCTAATTTAAAAAAAAAAAAAAAAAAAAACTCAGTAATTAATATAATAAATAAATAATTGATATAATACTAAGACTAGGTTGCCTAAATTTCGACACCTAGACCTATGTGCATCCCGCATGATTTTTTTTTCTGCCTCGCTTTTGTTTTCCCTCTTCACGATTTATACCGAATTAACGTGATATAGCAAAGTGAATCATGTTATGTAACAATACTTAAAGACCATAATGATATGAATAGTATGCGTGCCTACTCTTTTTTTAGTGCCTAGTAGCTACTCTACTCTAGTACCAATAATAATTTTTTTTGGAGTATATACTATATATTTAATTGCAAGACAAAATTCTTAATTATCGAGTTGGAGTAATAAACAATTAAGAAAAAGAACACAATCAAAAATCAAGTACCACTTACCAAACCCGGCTGCCGTGAAAATAAGAAGTTGTATGTAATGTAAACAATATACGGCAAACGGCTGAGATGATCACTTAACTTTAGAGCATGGACCAATTGATCACCTAACTTTCGAAAGATCCTAGTTGATTACCTAAAACTTTCGAAAGATCCTAGTTGATCACCTAAATTTTTAAATCGTTCTCATTCACCACATTCTTCACTAATAATGATAATTATGGACTAATTACTTATTTACTTCATGTGTCCATCACATGGTAGTTAACGGGATGAATTAGGGATTGGGCTTATTTTAATGGGATTAACCTAACTTTTAGAAAATGAAGACGTGAAATTACTAAATTACCCCGGATTAGCTACCATGTGATGGGTACGTAATTTAATTGGTCAATAATTATCATTATTAGTGAGGAATGTGGTGAATGGAAACGATTTAAAAAGTTAGGTGATCAACTGAGACATTTTATAAGTTGCTTGATCAACTGATTCCATGTCTCAAAGTTAAGTGATCATCCCAGCTATTTACCGAACAATATACATATAATACTTTCAATTGCTATTTAATTGTTTTTCTAATTAAAAAGTTTTGTTCCATATTAATTATCAATCACTATTCATATACCACTCCGTAGCTATTTATATATTAAAAATTTAGCGATCAGATTAAAATACAGTTTTATTACGATTATTGAATATATATAGAAGTTACTAGTTAATAGACAGTAAGAGTAAATATGAGACAAATTATTGTCTCTTAGAAAGTTTGAATCTAAAATCTCTTATTTGAAAGCTTAGATCTCATCATGTCACTTTGGTCCCTATTCCCGAATAGACGGATAAAGTTGTACTTTGGTCCCAGATAGTTATACTGTTGCAAATTAGTCTCAAAAGTGGCTCAACTGTTGCAATATAGTCCCCAAAAGAGACAATCGTTGCACATTAGCCCCTATTTTTTAGGGATCATACTACAACATTTATTACTTTTAGGGACTATATTGTAATATGTGTACCATTTTTATGAACTAATCTGTAACATTATAGCTATCTAAGATTAAAATACAATTACATTCCACTATCAGAAACCAAATGTGTAATGAAACTTTAATATCTTGGGCGCTAATGTGCATCTTTTAATTTGTTTAGTATTTCAGCACATTTTTGCCTCATTCTTAATAGCATATTATGAATTGTAGAAAGCATTTCCATAAATATCTTACATCAAATCAAAACATGAAACTTTTGGGGGGGGGGGGGGGGGGGGGACAAAATAAATTTCCTCTCAAAATACACCATTCATTGTCAAAAAGATTTCTTAATTTGTTTTTTAATAGTCAAAATAGATCATTATTACAAAATTGGTTTTAATAAAAGTCATGGTTGTATGAATCAAATTATTAGCATTTCAAATATTTTTACAAAAACATAAAATATACAAAATATGTTCAAGTTTAAGATAATTTTAATAATGACTCATCATATTCAAATTTATATAACCTTTGAAACAGGAATAGGCAACTAATACTCGTAATCGATCAATATTATTCTATAACCTTTTTAGTATGAACTATGGAGGGAGTATGCCATTAGTCATTAGATAGGATAAGTTTGAAAAATAAATTAGTGTAATATGACTGATTATAAAGTCTGATGGAGACTAGGGACCGAGTAATTATTTTATTACTAGTACAGTATATGCTAAGTAGTTATCAGCATGATATGTGCTGCATATATTAAAGACTAATAAACTCAACTAACTTCTCTTTAACTACTCTTTTGCTACTTGCTGGTCCAACTTTGTATCACTCTGCATTAGCTTTAATTTGATAAAAAAAAAAAATTCTTTTTGTAAATTAGCGATGACGTGAGTTTTGAACCTATGACCTTCTGATTGTTAGTAAAAATCTTTTCCACTTGAACTATTCGATTGACTCAGCTTTAACTTGATAATTAATTACTCGCTAACTGCATTATACCTTTCTTGATCTACAATAACAACAATATTTTGGAAACATGCAATATAATAATATTGGTAAAAAATATATACAAATAAATGAATAATATATTGGAATATTTTGATCCTATGCATAAATAACGAGGAAATTGTAGATATGGTCCCAAAAAGTGAGTCAAGGTTGTCATTTGGTCCTCGAACGTTCAAAAGTTGTAAATTACTCCTCGAAATTGAACAAAAGTTGGGACATAGTCCAAAAATTAGCATAAGTGTTAAACTTAACAGTAGTTGGGGCAATTGGAATCCACTAAAGATTCTGTTAAATTTTAAGGACTTCGTCAGTTTTGGAACTAAATTGCAATGTTTGTCATATTTCGATAACCAATTTACAATTGTCGAATTTTTGGTGACAAAATGACAACCTCGACCCACTTTCTAAGTTGATTCCGACAATTTACTCCATAATAATTATTTAGTTTTGACAATGAAAATAGTTATAAAAAAAAAACTAAATTGGACAATCATTATTTATTTTGGGATAGAGAGGGAGTATAATACTAATTATACTAGTGTAATTAAATAGCATTAGTATTTAATAGCAGCCAGGTTGATGAAAAAGGGGATTACATACATAGAATAGTAAAGTGTAGGTCACATGAAACCAACCAGATAATGAGATAATTGATAGGTCCCCCTCTCTCCATTCCCCTCCTAAGTATATAGTCTTTTTCTCCCTCCCCCCCCTACTACACATCAAAGAATAAATTCAATGATAATTTTGCCTAACTTGAGAACCTTCCAGGGAGGTAACCATCCATACATACATACTAAAGAATTGTTACCCACATATTATAGCACCCCCCCCCCCCCCCCCCCCAACTTTAATTTTCCCTCTCATCCCTCTTTATTAGTCTCCTTTTTCTCCCTCTCTCTGCCCAAAAAAAGGTCAACAAGCTGAATTATAACAAGATTTTATTCTGCTCTTGATGATGAGGATGATGATATGGTTTTGTTAACAACACTGGTTATTGCAGAAGGAAGAGGAAGATTTTTACAAGTGACTATGATGATGAGTTGATGTTTTAACAAAATCATTCCACATACAGTTTGATCTTGTTCAAGAATGCACCAACTACTTTCATAGTAATAAGAGCTTCTTCTTCTTCTTTCCCCCACATAGTGAACTGCTTCTCATGCTGGTGATTTCTTGCTTTTCTCCATTTCAGTTGCTCAATTACTCTTATTTTTTAAGACAACAATTTTGGGACAAGATAAAATATACCACCACCACCACCTATCTTGATTTCCTACACCGTAACCCTAAAATAAAACATAAACACCCTCTTAATTAACTCCCAACTTTTAGCCTTAGTTTCTCTTTTTATTATGGCTCTCTTACATAGTGATTAGTTTTAAGGTTTTGTCAAATTGCAACCAAATTTCATATCATTTTTCAACACATATTTTGCCTAGTGAGTTTGAGTTTTCCTTTATATTCTATCCCGAAACCGGTATTTAGGTGATAGATCTGGTGAGTTATCAGTTGATAAAACTGAATTTGGATAAATTTTGTGATGAATTTTATGGATAGTAGAAGAGGGTTTTATGAAGGAGGGTCCAAATGCACAATTCATGACTCACAATCGTCTTCATCTTCTTCTTCCAAACAAAAATCGCCCCTTATCCCTTTTTCGTACAATCGTCATCATCATCAGCAACAAAGACCATCTTGTGTTGAAATCAATTACGAAAGCAACAATCAAGAAAGTCGTCTTCGTCAACAAACTGAGCTCACAATGGAGTCTTTGAGAGCTAGTGTTGGGGATAGTGATGCTAATGATTCCCAAGAACCTCACCAATTCGTTGTTCGTGGCGGTTGGGGTGGCACAGGAGGAGGAGGAGGAGGAGAATCTTCAGGTGGTATGGAAGTAATTGAAAGAGAGCACATGTTTGATAAAGTAGTAACACCAAGTGATGTTGGGAAACTGAATCGATTAGTAATCCCAAAGCAACAAGCTGAGAAGTATTTTCCACTTGATTCAACTACAAATGAAAAAGGGTTGTTGTTGAATTTCGAAGACAGAAATGGAAAGCCATGGAGATTCAGATATTCATACTGGAAGAGTAGCCAAAGCTATGTTATGACTAAAGGATGGAGTCGTTTTGTTAAAGACAAAAAGCTCGATGCTGGAGATGTTGTTTCATTTCAACGTGGTGTTGGTGATTTAGCCAAGGATAGATTGTTCATTGATTGGAGGCGCCGCCGCCCCGAGCCACCTCATCATTATCATCCTCATCACCTTCCACATCCAATTCCATCTTTCTCACTTTCCACTCATTTTTCATGGAATAATCATCACCATCAACATCAAAATCATCCTCACATGATGCAAGCTAATTATCTCGGAATTAGTCCTCATCAGTCTCATCATTATGGTAGTTATAGTCCTTATAATAATGGATATGGGAATGCCAATCAGGCCGGGATGTACCTGAAGTCGGGTAGTGCAATAGGTGGTGGTGGGTGGGTTGGAGCCCCACAAGACGAGGCTGGAGCTGGAGGTGGAATAAGGATGCAATTCCAAAGAGGTGGGGTTGAAGGTATGGGTATCCCAATGACAATGCCAATACCTCCTTCCATGGTGTATGAATCTGTGCCGGTGGTCCATGGAAAAGTTGCAGCCAAGAAAATGAGGCTTTTTGGAGTGAACATGGAGTGTCCCATAACGGAGAACACTCAACATGAGATATTGTCCTCTACAACACTTACTCATTTCTCATCAATCACTCCATCTCATCATAATCATCATCATCGGCCTAATAATTCTTCGACTCCTTCACTTTCGTTGAGGCCATACTTCCTCCACCCTCAACAAAATGTGAACGATGATGACAAAGGAAAGTCATCCATGTCTTTGGATTTGGATTTGGATATCTGAGTCAGCTCGAAAACAAAAAAAAAAGTTAAAAAGAATCAAGAAAAGGAAAGGGAACAATGCAAGAAGATCCATTTGATCAATGGGACCTCAAGATGAAATCATGGACCAGTGGTCAATGTTATTGCAAAACTCAAGGATCTATCAATTGCAATCAAGTTTAATCTAATTGAATTTTCAGAAATTGTGATATGGGTATTATTATTACTATTACAATGTTGATTAATTCATTCCTTGAAGAAAACAAAAAACAAGATGGTAGTGAATTAATTTAGTACTATCTCAACGACTTAGAAAATTGTGTATAACAATTTTAAAACTAGCCCCCTTTTAAGAGAAGTTGCTAAGAGATAGATGATAGATCTTTTAGTCGACGTCCTGTTATTATTTTATGCTTTTTTTTTCCTACTGAGTTTTCCAAGAAATGAATCCATTTAGCATATCAATCATTTTCCTATATTTGCATTTGTTTGGATCCATCTTTATTTCTTTGTTTCCAATTATTCTCCTTACTTCTGTTTTTCCAGCAGAGTACCTTTTGTTGATCCAGCTTCACCTTCTCTTCTGACAAAGTTACTTGTTTTTATATTTCTGACAAAAATATAATGTTTAGCTTATCTTGTACTAATGGAAATTGAAATTTTGCCTTTTTACTAGTACGTAAGTAATAATATGTATGTATGTGTAATGTGTGTGTTTTATTACGTTGGTGGATATATAGGTTGGTGGTTGTTATCACTGCTCACTCATCACTATTTGCTTCAATTCTGCAGACCTTTTTAAAGGTACATATTATATACAGCTTTTAATTTCCCTTCTTAATTCTTCTTCATCATTTTCATTTAATCCCATCTATATTTAGTTATTTGGAGATGTTTTCTCACACTGCCTTACTTTGCATTCATTTACATTTCCCATCCATATATAGCTATTTGGAGATGTTATTAAGTCTTGCATTACTTTGCATTTATTTGTTACATTTCCCATCCGTATGTAATCATATCTAGTTATTATTTCCATATATATAGTAAGAGATAATATCATATTTACTCACATTTCAATATAATGAATTATATCAAATTGACTCATTAGATTATTACATATGCTTCTTTTATATTTTGAAGTAGTAGATAGTATTTACACTTCATTCTTTAGTCAATCCAAGATGAATTAAAAAGATAAAGGCGAGTACTATCCGAATCTCCCTTAAGTATTACCTTGCTCAGGAGGAAGCCTAGCTAGCTCATCAAATTTATTGAGACATTGGATGTTAATAATGTTATACATATAGTTTTTTCTAACATATTTTATAACTATGCATTAGTTTGCATTCATTTACTCATTGATTACCTCTAATTTATGAATAATAAAAGAAACAAATGCATCATGTATTTTAGTTTTAAAAGAGTATTAAATTTACTAAGACCATAATTGCAGACTATAATGGTCGGTTATTACATTAATTGCTAGAGATAGTATCTACTCTCTAGCTTGTTATCCCTACACACATGATGAGCTAATAAGTTCTTCATCTTCAACATCCTTTACAGTAGACCCAACTCTCTAAAAATTGTATTAAAATGACCATATATAGGTTGGTTTTTTAAATGGCAAGAATGTTTGGGTAGTAAAAAAAATTAGTCCTAGCTAGCTATCTCCTCTACTAATTTAACTAATGCTTAAAAGTGACAAGAATGATCTTTGGTGTTTGGTATGAATCATTTAACTCGATCTATACAATTTCAAAGGTATATATAGATGCATGTTTTATTGCTCTAAAAATGTATATACTAAGCTATTTCTTTAACACCCTCCATTTAAATTTAAAATTAGATGAAGTATTAGATAATAATGAGCTGATATTGAACAGATAAATGAAGATTATTATATGTGCTGAGCCTCCACTGTTGTCATGATCATGAAATGTTACCTGATTGCCCTCCTTGTTGCAATACTACTTTTACCTTATTTTTATCATTCTATGATAACTACATAACTAGCTACTCATAAAGTCTTCAACATATGTGTATAATAATGATTAATCAAAATATATGACACATTTATAAATTAAATGGAAATGAGTATTTATTGCCATTTTCATACGAACGTTGTATGTCTAAGTATATATATATGTATGCATTTATGTTTCGTATATAGATAAAACTATATCAGATATTGAAATAATATAATTGATCGATCTATCTACGTTTGTTTTTACACTACATTAATGTTATGCCAAATTGCCAATAAAAATTGCATGATAATACCTACTTATATACATGAAAATGTATCTTGATATCCAATCTGTTCTGTAATAGTACGTGCTCCCAAGATTGTTGATATATTAATTGTTTGTCCATCCTCCATTGCACATGAAGGTAAGCTAACAAAGCTAGCTACTTCCTTCTTATTATGCTGATCTCTATCTACTAACTCTAGTCGAGTTTCATTATTAATTTAAGTGAAATTTGGTATTAGCTTATTACATATTTGGTTTGTTGAGTTGTGATAAAACACTTACCATTATTTCTTACATCACCTTAGTACCTTTACAGTAAGAAGTTACATTGTAGGCTGGTCTATATATTAGCTACTTTCCTTTTTAGCTAATCCTTGTCCAACTAACTAAACATGTGTAAATATAGTAAATGCTCTATATAATATATCCACGCTACTTACAGAAGTACTAGTATTAGTTAATGGATATGGAGTATATATATACACTGTACTATAGTTCAGTGTTCAATATAGAGTGGATTGCCATTTTGCACAACCGACATATCTAGGTATTCTTTATTCAATAATACATTTAGTCATGGATACACGACGGTTTCATCCCTTTTTTTATAGTTGTAGTTCGGTATGATTTCCCTCTTTTTTTTTACTTGGTCCGACGTTTTTCGATACCTTATTGTTTCTTGGTAATAAGATGGGAGTTTTTTTGTGGTGTGTCAATTCATTTATTATATTTCCACTATATATATTTCATTTTTCGGTTATTATATATATAGTTTTTCGTGATTGTTTGCCTCAATCGACCAAATAGAGACACATGTAAGTCCTAATAGGACGTTGCAAGGGGAGTTTTGTCCACCTCGAACATCTTGAGGACTTGATCATTTATTATTAGTCTTTAACTAATATAGATTAGATGATAACGACTCCAGGCATATCTGGACGAATTGACATGTGAAGGAAATCTTATTTTAATTGAAAAATGAAGTTGGTAGATTTATTGCTTCGAACGGGGAAGAGACACCTAGATCTATGGCATATTATAATCCTCAAGAATCAAGGTAGACAAATACGGAGTATGTTACATGTTTGAATTTATTATAATGCTCAGATAAGTCTCCATAATTTGAGGCATATCTGGACGAATTTACATGTGAAACTTAGCTCAACAAAATCTTATGTCGTATATTTTCTCAATGAAACCTGTTCCCGAAGTCCGAACGAATAATTTGTTAACAAACTCGGAGAGAGTCCATGCCCAAGATAATACCTCGTATTACAATCACACGTTAAATATAACTTTTGTTTGTCTAATACGTATGATTTAACTGGCTGACGTAAATTATGGGCTAGTGTTATTGTGTCGATCAATCCAAAATTTACTCAAACATAGTGTATAGACTATTACATCAACCAAGATCTCGTTAATACGCTCACTATGGATAGCAACTTATGGTCTCCCATTACATAAAATAAGTTTTATATAGCAACGAATATTATGCGATTTTCGTAATAAAGTAATCTTATTATTTTAAGAAAAATTTGAAACTTGAAGGCATAATATCATATCATTGATTAAGATCCTCTTGTTTGTGTTGATATAATTTTGGGATTTATTTATATATAATCAATATTGATTTTATTATCGAACGGAACATAACCTTGAATCGAACTCTTTAAAATCGAATAAAATCTGAGACTCTTTTACAAACCTAAAGAAGATTATGTGCTTTGTTCATTTGTCACCATTTAGTTTTATTATTGCAAACCCTACTAAAACTTCTTGACAGAATTATATTTGGGTCCAAAAATTTCAAAAACTTATATTTTGGCCCAAAATCGTGTATTTAATTCTAACGAAAATGTTAAATTAGGAACTAAGAATCATGTGTATACTAGCAAGGACCATAATTGCAACATTGCCACTTACTCGGATGAAGGTACGATTTGACCACACTTGCAGCCAGTATTGTTACCGGTCTGGGTATTCAGACCGATAGGTTAACTGCTCTATGGGGTCCGAAACGATAGTCATATTGGGTACATTTTTTGGACCTGTACCGATCCGATAACTTATCGGATGGACACCGGTCTCAGGTATATCTGATATAAAAAATTTCAATAAAAAAAACCTTTGAAATCAATAATATAACATCTAAAAAACATATGATTTGTTATCGGACACTCTATCGGGAACCTTAGCGGTAACTTATCGGATACCGGTTGTTTTTTTTACTCGTTCCAGGACCGTTATTTTACCGGATGGATAACTAGACTGGGAATTTTGGACCGAGTACTAGACGGATCTCAGTTTGCCCAGTCCAATAACAACACTTCTTCTTATGAGAACCATTACTGCAATTAACTCATGCCACACGTATCGACCAATTCAAAACATCTTGTGTGAGGAAATTGCCGAAATGGTCCCCGAAAGTGACACCAAATTGCACTTTGGCCCCCAATAGTGGCACCGGTGCAGATTAGTCCCCGAAAGTGGCCAAAAAGTTGCAGTTTGGTCCCCAAGTTAACTTTTCCGTTATAATTTAACGTTGACACGCGGTTTTGGGGTTAAAATGGGGCAAAAACATAATTTTAAATACTTTAACTTACCTTAAGTTACTTTAACTTAGTTTTGGTGCCAAATTGCAATTTCCAACTCTTTTCCCTCCAAAAATACACTGGTCAAACATATTAAACACGTGAATAAATACACGGGTCAAACATATTAAACACGTGAAATAAATACACGGGTCAAACATATTAAACACGTGAAATAAAGACACGGTCAAACCACGTTAATAATATTACTTATGAAATCAAAATTTTCATTTCGGATATAATGGCTCCACTTTCTATTGCAAAACATGTCAACATAAATAGAAGAAGAAATTTTAGTTGAAGAAGAAATTGAGGAGGGAAAAATGGAGGAAAAAATTGTGGTTTTGGGTCTTCATATAGACATTTCATTTAGGAGGGAAAAATTGAGGAATAAAGTTATTTTTGGAGGGAAAAGAGTTGGAAATTGCAATTTGGCACCAAAACTAAGTTAAAGTAACTTAAGGTAAGTTAAAGTATTTAAAATTATGTTTTTGCCCCATTTTAACCCCAAACCCGCATGTCAACGTTAAATTATAACGGAAAAGTTAACTTGGGGACCAAACTGCAACTTTCTGGCCACTTTCGGGGACTAATCTGCACCGGTGCCACTATTGGGGACCAAAGTGCAATCTGGTGCCACTTTCGGGGACCATTTCGGCAATTTTCTCCATCTTGTGTCATATAATTTCTAAACTAATAATCAATTATTTATTAGATTAAATTTCTTTAAGTGACAAAGTCTCCTAGCAGGATTCAATAAAAAATTAGTCAGGTTTCACAAAAGTGGACAACAGATCTATAGAACCTGCCATGTCTTATATTTGTTGTTGTATGTTCATTATTTTTGCCATGGAATATTGTGCATTATTTGTGCCCTTACGGAAAGCACAAAATGTTCCCTTGTGCATGCCACTCATAACTAGTATTATTGTTTCTCTCGTTTTTTTTTAATCTTTTAAGTTGTACTCAATATCTTTGTATGTCTTAATATTAGTAGTATATAGGTGAAACCCCAACCTACATACAAATGTGACACAATCAATGACCACCACCATACGTAGGCTTTTATTAGTCACCTTATTTTACTAATATAATCACTCAAACGGTATCGCCAGCTGAGGAACTTTTATTCCATAAATGGTGGCGACACTATGGAATCAAGAAATCAAACAACTTCCATATATTCTACACAATTTTTTTATGATTGTTTGAGTGTAAATTGAAATATCTTATTCTTATTATATGATATGCAAGCTTCCTCGAGATTATTAGTGACCTAATGCAAAAGTTAACGAATATTAAACTACATAGAATATGGGAACGGTTGAACTAGTCCTCAATAGTGTTATTAAGTTGCAGTTTAGTTCTTAATAGTAGCATCATTGCAGTTTAATCCCCAAAAGTGGCCAAAAATTGTAGATTAGTCCTCACGTTAACTATTCCGTTAAGTTTTAACACCAAACACGCAATGTGAGGTTAAATTTGGTGCCAAAATTAATTCTTTTTTAAGACCTAAATTCATTTTTTGTTTTAAAAATAATGAAGTTTTACATTTCAGTTCCTAATGAAGTTTTATTATTATGCACCAAAAATGAATTTAAGTATTTGAATAATCATTTTTTCGTCCCAAATTTGACCTCTCACCGCGGAGTTAATTGTCGGAGCGGTCCTAATAAGTGGGGGTCTGGTGCACTTTGGTCCCCGCAAGTGGTGTTGTTGCGAAAATGGTCCATACAAGTGTGTATATTGGTGCAATTTGGTCCCCATTCCGTTAGTTCCGTTAAATTTAAGGGTGAACAACAATTTTTGGGGCAAAAACAAAACTTTTATAACTTTCATAGACCACTTCCGCATCAGTGCCACTTTCAGAGACCATAGAGCACCAGGCCCCCATTTACCGGGACCATTTCAGCAATTAACTACTCTCTCATCGTGTATTGGTGCTAAAAATGAACGGAATAGTTAATAAAGAGGGGACTAATGTGCAACTTCTTAGCCACTTATGGGGACAAAACTGCAACCTAGTGACATTATCAGAGACTATTTATATAACTCGCTCATTTCCTATTTATGCTAATACACCACAACAGTAAATTAAATTTTAGACATCATTGATCCTAAAAAAAAATTATCTTAAACATGTATGATTGAATCGTTTCCGATGACAAACATATAATTAATGGCTAATTTATCCTTCATATATCTCGTAATATGATAGATGTTATTTTCTGTAAATATTTTAATTTACTCTAATATTGAGAGTTAATTTTCAAAATAGTTCCAACAAATAGATATTTTGTACAGTTTGATTCCCTAAAGTGATATGGAACTAATGTCCTTAATAATGTATATGAAGATGCATTTTGGTCCTAAATTAATCGTTCCTTAAGTAGTTGATGGTTTCTAGCATAATTTTGAGGCAAAAATTAAATTTTGAGAACTAGTTTACTCTCGGGCCATTTTCACCCACCAATTCAACCTTTCAATTATGAAGTTATGGATTGAGAGAGCTTGATTTTGGAAGGAAATTAAGATATTTTATGAATTGGGGGTCAAATTGGTGTATGAAAATGGCATGAGATTGAGGTAGTTTTTAAAATTTTATTTTTGCCCCAAAACTTATGCCGAAAACCGCTAAGTTTTAACGGAATTGTTAATTTAGAAATCAAAATACACCTTCATACACATTACAATATACAATTTTTAAATATTGTCACTTGCGATGATTAAACTGCACAGGTCCCCTTTACTAATACTATTTTGGCAATGAACTCCTAATATTCACCTCATAATTCTAGCTAGGTCATCATCATTAACAAATAAAAGTATGCAATGTGTAATTTAATTTATTAAAATTTTGTAACTTTATTAATGAAAAACAAATAACTTAGTAGTACAATTAAGTAAAGTTTAGTTGGAATTGTGCCCACTCTATGGCAGTATAATAGTAAGCACTAGTAGTAGCTATTAGCATGTAGAGATGAATAATTAGTATTATGTAGAGGGATACCAGATGGTATAGACTAAGGTCCAAAAATATGAAAAACAAAAGAGAAGAAAAGCAGTACTAGCCCTATGCATAGGGTTGTGGGGTTGGTTATTAGTTGTTTCTTTTTCTTTTTCCATAATTTCTTTCCTTTTCTTATAAAAGAAATAAATACGATTGTAACTTTGACAGCCTAGAGGAAGGTCTGAAAACAACTAAACAATTTTTTTGGTACAATATTGTAATGATGGACCACGGTCGTTATCTTTAATATTTAGACGATAAGACCTCCATTTTAATACCCGCGTGATATACTTTATTTTGGCATTATTATCCAATGGACAAATAACTAATAATTAATTCTATCAATTATAAAAATATATATAGATTTGATTCTAAACGTAATGATCTCTTAATTATTTATTAGAATCACAAAAAGCAACTTGTTCATAATTTTATTATAAAAATAATTATGTATTATATTGTTACGGTTTGTACCGTATGTTACATGTTGGGAGATTCTCTTTCTTATAAGTACTACTTGATTATTTATAATTGCTAGAAATGGTGTATTTAACTGTCAAATAAAGTGTAGTTAATAGTTAAAATATTTAATTGTCGTAACGAGATGTAACCGATAACATCTATAAAGTCGTATAGGTAGATAATGATGCAAAAGTGATAGTATTAAAGTTTGAATGAGTGAAAATTTAAAAGAAAGAATGAAAGAAGAAAAGAGAGATATTTAAGCAGACGTGAATAAAAAAAAGAGTGAATACGGCATTCTAAAAGTGTATCAGAACTGGTATACAGAGAGAAAAGGTTGATGATGCATGTCAGTGTGGAAGATCTATATATGAGAATTTAATGAATGATGAAAAAGTATTAGGGATGGAGAAGGTCAAGAAAGAAGGATGGCAAACAAGCACAGAATAGAATTAATAAAGCTTGTCTGACTACAAACCCACACGTACATAAATATCAA
Source organism: Echium plantagineum (assembly GCA_003412495.2). Classification (NCBI taxonomy): domain Eukaryota; kingdom Viridiplantae; phylum Streptophyta; class Magnoliopsida; order Boraginales; family Boraginaceae; genus Echium; species Echium plantagineum. Next base: position 29,112,946 of record CM016567.1, read on the forward strand.
TAAACATACATTTAATATAACAATAATTAGCTCCACTCCCCTGCCGTTTCCACATTATTTTGACCTTATAAAACAAATTATTTAAGGGTATATTTAGATCGGGATGAATTAGAGAAGGATAATTTTTTTAAATTATTTTATGGGAAAAGAATAAGAGGAAATTAGGATGAATGAAATTTGTTATTGTTTAGATATCATAATTGTGGACTAGGGGAATTATAGGAAAAGTGAAAAAATATAATTAAATATACTCCAATGATTAGAAGGAATCAGGGAAAATAAATTTTATCAAAGATTGAATAATTTAAACTTCTTCAATCTCCAAATGATATTACAATATTTTGAATTTTTATAATTGACTTTCGTTCAAAATGTTTTGAATTTTAATAGTATATGAATGTTCATCAAGAAATATATCGATGAGTCAGTAACCAGATACCAAAATCTAAAAAGGTGTAACTATACATCACTATCGCTAGCGCTCTAAGCTAACTAGTAACATGCTTTCAAACTATACATGAGTGGCTTTGGATTTTATATTGAATTGGATGGGAATCTATTGAGAAAGATGTAGAGTGGAATAGAGTAAGAAAACAACAATACTACTATTTCTTTCAAGATTATTCCATTGGGTAGATGATTAAGAAAGATGATTAGAAAACCACAATTTGGTAAATGTGCAATTTTAGGCTGAGTTGATATAACAATAGAAATGATTAGGCATTTGAAGAAAATAGGTAGCAAATGTCAACATAGAAAGATAATAGGAAATGGAAATTGAGACAAGTACTGAAATGGACAAGACAAGTAATAATGGGTGCACCAGATCCCAGAAAACAACCATCCTTGTTGAAGCAACAATAACGAAAAGTTACTCTAAGTATTTATATAGGTGGGAGGATGATTGTACATTTTTACTATGCAGATAGTAACATGTCAACACTTAAGGCGCACATCCTCCTATAACAGCCGTAAAGATGCTACTCTATTATCAGTACTACCTAGCTAGTAATCATCAATTAAATCAAAAGGGCTTCAATGTGTATGTGTGTATCATCATGTATCATGTCAAAACTCATTAATTTATCTTGTTCTTTTGCACAATGTGCATTTGTAGTCGGTTAATTGATGGAATGGTCCCATAATTGGGAATCTGGTACAGTTTGGTCCTTGAAATCGATACTGTTGCGAAAATGGTTCCTAAAAGTGTGTATAATGGTACATTTTGGTACTTGGTCCGTTAACATTGATGGTTTTCAGCGTCAATAGTGAAATTTTCGGACAAAAATGAAACTTTTGAGATGTTGGTTACCCTAATGAAACTTGGAGTTGGAGAGGCAAAATAACTAAATTTCCCCCCGATATTTTGATACACTTTCTTTCGATTTTTTTCCTAATGAAAAGAGTTCGATTTTGGTAGTTGTTTTAGATGAAATTTTCGATTTTGGCACAAATATTTGATTTTTTATTTTGATAGGTGTTTGCAACGAAACTACGAAAACCGAACCTTTTTTATTTCGAACAGTTTTTCCAAAAACTGAAACTCTTTGCTAAACCAACTACCAAAATCGAACTTCTTTTACTAGGAAAAACAATCGAAAAAATTGAAAAAAAAAATCGAAAAACGAAAAAAAAAAAAAAGTGTATTAAAGGTGTACTCTAGTCATTTTGTTCCCCCAGTTTTTTTAAGGTAACAAACTTCTCAAAAGTTTCATATTTGCCCAAAAACATCACTATTCACATCGAAAAATGTCAATATTAACGGATCAAGGACCAAAATGCACCATTATACACACTTTTAGGGGCCATTTCCGTAACAATGCCACTTTCGGGGACCAAACCGCACCAGACCCCCACTTATTGGGACCATTCCAGCAATCTATAAATCACCATCGATCTTTTTTTGGGATTAGGGTGAAACCAGGATGAACATAAAAGGGGGCCAACTTAAAAAATATAATGAAGGTAAAATTTTAAGAAAATAGTTGAAGTATGAACAAAATTTCAGACCATGTTAACAAACACAAATATGTTTTATGGGACTTGAAGCAAGACCTCCACATTTGAAAGGAAGACTCCAACCAACTAAATTACAATTTTACTTGATTTATTAGACTTTTTATATTATATATTACGAAATTTAAGAAAATATAACGATATAGAAAAACCTATGAGGGGCGGTGTCCACCGCCCACCCCACCCCTTGCTCGGGAGATTAATATTCATATAAAATGTCTATTTTTATTGATAGTTTTTTCATTTGTCATCTCAAGATTAGAATTTATCGTACGTGAAATTTGGTGTGTCAAATTTTGACATATCAATAATAACATGAAAATTGCTCCATTTATTATTTAAACAAATGAGTTTCGCTATTTTAACATCTCATATCTAAGACCCCAATCAATTAATCTATCACCCCCTCTAATTCCTTAAATGAGGTGTGTTTTCAAATACAAAGCTTTGAACACCTACCTAGCAACCGTGTAGTTGAGAGGCCATTGCCTGGGATGGGGACATGTGTGATTTCCTCCAACAATGGAGAATGCTGTTTTTACTCTCACAAAAAGAAAAAGAAAAAGAAAAACGAAAAATTTCAAGTTGATAACCTTTTTACATAATTTTTCGAGTTTTATAACACTTCCTAGTTCCTACTCCCTCCAATTCAATATCGTTTTGTTTTTGCGTGCCTAATTTTGACAATCAATTATTTATTATTCTTTAATTAAAAAAATATAAAATTAATATCAATACATTTATATTTAAAAGTATTTTTATAGAAATAAATTTTTATAATATAACTAATTGGTTATTGCTAATCAAAGCTGGGCAGGTAAAATCGAAAACGACAAACATTTTAAATTGGAGGGAGTACAACAAGTAAAACTATATCCTATGTGGGCTTCAATTGGTTTTTCTATAAATATCATAACTAGACGGTTCGGACAGACCTGGCCCGCTAAAACTCGAATCGGTCCGTCCCTTCTCTAGCTCGACTGGCCCGCCAATGTTACTGGACCGGGACGGACCTGTCCACTAGGATGATGTTGGGCCCCTAACCGTTTAAAGGCGTCCTCTTCCTGGTGGACTTTGTGGTACACCGTCTGGTACTTGCGGTGGCCCATTTGAGACTTTATTCAAGTTGTTTTGTATAGGGGTGAATGACACTGAGGTCCCCCAGTTTTTACTTAAATGTCAGACAGGTCCCTCAGTTTTTCGAATTACCACTTTAGGTCCCTGAGTTTTATTGTAATTATCAAGTAGGTCCTTTGACATAAAATCAAATGTCTTATTGACTATATTGCCCTTATGTTTACATCTCAATATTTTTGATTTTTTTAGCTCATGAAAATAATTGATTTTTATTTCAAAATATTAAAATTTATAAATAATATTTATCATAGATTTACAAATTTATAAATAATATTAACTAAATGACTTATATTTTATGATAACTTTAACTAAATGACTTATAATTTATCATAGATTTACAAATTAATTTTTAATAATTTAATAAAGTTATATATTTGTGTATCATATTTTTATGAAAATAGTGATCTAACAAATTTGTCACAATATACAAATATAATTTGACATAAAATATAATGATGAAGTACTTCTTATGATTTTTCCGGTTGTCATCTTACAAAAGAAGTGTTTAAACTTACTTGTCATTTTAAAATTCTAATGCAATGTTCGATTGTATTTTTTTTTTCAACATTTTTTAATGAGGAGTATAGTATAAAAGTTTCTAATATCAATACATTCATTAAATTATTGTTTTATTCATTGATTAGAGATTTATATATGTAAAACATTATTTATTTTTAATTATTTCTTGATTGACATAAACATAGTTAGAAAGACAACTTAAAAATCCAAATTTTAGTATTAAAATTAACCAAAACAAAATGTTATTTCATTTTTCTAAATTAAAACTATTTATTTTACATATTTTATATTATTTATAAATTTTAATACTTTTGAAATGAAAGTCAATTATTTTCATGAGCCAAAAATAAACTAACAATATTGAGGTGTAAGTATAAGGGCATTATAGTCAATAGTATATTTGATTTTATGTCAAGGGACCTAAAGTGGTGATTTGAAAAACTGAGGGACCTATTTGACATTTAAACAAAAACTGGGGGACCTAAATGTCATTCACCCTTTTGTATAGTGATATGCTAGAAAAAGATTTTGTTTGTGGCAACTGGCATTGCTTAAATCCAAAACTCTTCTTTTTTTTTTTGTAAATTAGCGATGAGGTGAGAATCGAATCCAGGACCTTTTGGTCACTGGCGAGAACCTTTTCCACTAGGCTATCCGATTAACTCAAATCCAAAACTCTTCTTAGGTAGACTATCTAAGTATCTATTGTGCCAACTTATCAATTTGTTAGCTTCTCTATTTACAATTTACAATTAATAAAGTCATTATACTACTAAAGAGTTATCAGTTTTATTAAGAATACTTAGACGTGGGCGGCCCATTTCGCCGCTCTAGCGGACTGAGACGGAAGCTCAATTAGTTTGGGCTCCAAAGAAAAAGTCCAATTTGGGTATTTGTCTCACTTGGGATATTAGTATTGACTATTTTTTAATATTCCCTCCGTTCTTTTTTATTTGTCTTGTTTTGATAACTAATAAAACAATATTTCGGGAAAAAAAAAGTAATTAAGTAATACTCATTACTTGTGAGACTTAAGGACAGGAAAACAATATATATTGTTATTGTTTTTGTATATCAAACTATACTTCTACAAAGTGAAATTAATGTGGGTAGCCCATTTTGGAATTGATCGTGAACCGAGCAAGTAGTAGTTTAGCCCTACTTCAGGATAGTTAGGAATTAGGATGGCAGTCTCACCTCAGGATTGTATATTGAGTTAGTCAAAATACTCCATCCATATTCTTATTCATTCACATCCTAAAGATGATTGTGGTTCCCCTTCAATTTCTAATTTAATTTTATACCAAGTCCTATTTGCCTATTTGGTGGATGTGCAATTGTGTTAAATTGGCAATTTGATAATCCTAAAGTATGATGAAAAAAACATACTAGTATTTGTTTGGGTATTCAACTATTCATTGATAAGCTTATATACCTTTGGAAATGATTAAAGAGTGATTAGTATGATTTACAATTTAGATTTTGAACTGGGGACAACTTTTAAAAAAATACTTATGTTACATGTACTACGAATAATAAATGCCAACATTCATTCGTACTTTAGCAAACATAAGTGATTGAATTTAGCAAAAAAAACTTGATAGTAGTACTGTAATAACACCAGAGGTGAGCTTGACAGCTTTCACTTACAATTACCAAGTCTTGGAAAGTAGAAAAAGAAGAGTTTATTTGAAATGTAAATTCCAACATTTCTACATGATTGAGCATGCATTTACATTATCATCATTAAAAAGGTTGCTAACTTTGTCATCTCCTCGTTGAGTAACGTGAATTGTTCCATACCTTTCTGCAGCATTATAACCATGCTTGTAATAATTATAGCTTTCCTTAAACTCCGTAGTTGTGTCTTTGAAATAATGATTTTGATTTGTAAAATACAGAGGTGGATCCGGGTACGGCCAAAACTCGGCTCGTTTCCCCGCCCGCCTCACTCTCTTTAGCACCTTGTTCCGGTCAACATATCCAATTACTCGTACTCTCTCTAGCGCCAACTCCACCTCTACGCTGTCCACCCCTGTTTCAGTTTTCAATTGAGGGGACAGATTCAAAAGAAATCGTCTTTTTTCTTCGTTTCGAATTGAAAATAGAATAGTTGAAAAACAATTAATGGTTAATTGATTTCTAATTCTTTTGCTACATAAAATTATCTTTTCTACCATATGTTTTTATTTGACCAGTTATGTTTGGAGCATCAAATTATTCCGAACATAAGTTACATACGTATAGTAACTTTAGCTTATGCTTCTTTTGTTCTATGTTCCTGTACAAACTGAACTTAGGAATTTGATTCCGGAAGAAATTAAATGGCATAAACACAAGTAGTCAAGTATTCCGACAATTATTTTACAAATATCGAATTTTAGATAATTATTATATACTACTTCTTTCCTAGTGTGTGGATTCTTGGAATCCGATCTCACCATATATCAAGTGAAAAATATTTGTAACATTTTCAATCTGAAAGGCCCACAAGTATATATATATTTTTTAAATGATATCCTCAATGATTCTATCATACTCTATTCTCGGAACTTGGATTATCTGTTTACCACTCCGACACCAAGTTACGTTTCTTTACGAGATTCAAATCACGTTATAAAAATAGACAAGACATATCACCTAAGCTCTTAATCAACTGAGCTCTGTCCGAAGACAAAAGGCTAACAAGTATAATTTGGAGGGCGGTGGGGTTTGTCCTGAATAGGCCTGTTAACGAGCCGGTCCGAGCCGGTTTTGGACCAAACCGGTTCGGACCGTAAATCAAACCGGTTGCACTCGCAAATCGGTTCGTTAATAAACCGGTTTGAATTTTCAATTCGTAATCGGTTCGAAATAAAATCGAATAAAACCGGTTCGTTAATCGAACCGTTTAAAATCGCAAAAAATCGGCTCACTAATCGGTTCGAAATAAGAATCGTTCGCTCGGATCGCTAATCGTTTCGATCGTAATTCATTTTCCACTCGCAAATCGCTTAGTTAGGCTATGTTTGGTATATTTTCTTTAAATAAAAATGAATATGATAAACGGTTTTATCGAGCGAGCGAACGATTAACGAGCGATTTGAAACGAGTTACGAACGAATCGTAACCGGTTCGAACTAAAAATATATTTTAATAAAATTAATTTTATAAACGGTTTTAACGAGTGATTAGCGAGCGAGTGCAAACGATTTACGATTTGCAAAAACGAATCGTAATCGATTCGAAATTAGAAACGAGCGAGCAAACGAGCCGGTTTTAACGAACCGGTTTGCGAGCGATTTGCGAGCAGACCGGTTCGATAACAGGCCTAGTCCTGAATCAAACTATAATATTAAGGGACATTTTAAATATTAAGGGGCATTTTAAATGGTCATTAATCTATTTTAATAGGACAACTGTATGCCCGTATGTATAATAAATTTATGCATATAATCCATTTTAATTATTTTTTGAAGGGTTATAAATTAATATTACTAAATCTTAGCTTGTTATTTGTATAAAAAATACCATGTTAATTTTATAGGGAGTAGTAATAATGTTGGAGGGAATAGTTTTGAAATTAAAGTTGAGGAGGTTGGTCCCAACAATGATCCCTCTTTAAGGCACATATGAATGATGAAAGGGATGTGTTAATTAATTTCGAGACATGGGGTATGGACGCATGCCATATACTACTGACGTATTAAAAAAGGCAAATCTCTAACATACTAGTTGAAAAAGTTATCGCTAGTGAGCAGAAGGTCTTGAATTCGAAACTCACTTCATTCGTTAATTTACAAAAAAAAAAAAAAAAAAAAGGCAAACCTCTAAGCTTGTGTATTGCTTCTTTCACCACTCTTTCACATCCAGTGCAACACATTCGAACCTTAAGCTCCACGGTCTGTAAATAACTCACAATTTACATTACAAAAAACTACCCAAAAAGATTCATCAAAACCAAAAATAATTAAATATCATGTTTCCTCAAAAGTAAACATACTTCATCTCAATCTTTTTCCTTATTATTCCACCATTTCTTTTTACTGATCTCATTCATTTTTACTTATCGTTATGATACAGTTCAAACATATTTATCGTTCTACCGTTGAAAATTATATGTACCTTTAGTTTCTCAAAATTATTTATCAGTTACTACTCGAATATATTACTACTAACTTACTAAGTACCATTTCTTAGCAATGCTAATACTATTAAATTACCACTAACAGACGGTGCTTTTCCTAACTACAAGATAATATTATCCCCATGTATAAAATACTCGTAAGAATCGTATGCCTTCGAATTTGACCTAACAACTATTCTATGATATTCTTCTTTTTCTTATTGTGGGAAAAATATAAATTATGTTCACAAGTACAATGACAATTTTTCAACAAGAGAATTAATTTTCAACAAAATAGTAGTGTTTCAATAAGTTGTCTTATTTTCTTTGCCAAGCAACGTGAATCAGCTTTTCGAAACTCAAAAAAATTTATTGCTAATTGACAGAAGTGCGAAGCAAAGATACTCTGACAAAGACCTTCAAAAGACTTACGCAATTGAATGCTACGTATATACAAAATCTATAAAATTATTTTTTATAAATTAACGATGAATATTACAAAGAACGAGTACAACCGTTCATAACAAAAAACAGGTAGATATCACACTTAGACAAAACATGCAAGCTTATGAGAAGAAGCAAAACAAAAAACATATAAGGAAAACAAAAAATAAAAACAGTCATGAATTTGAGAAAGATGAGAATGCAAAACCTGTAAAGAAAGTGGTCGTCCTTTTTTGAGCATCTTCCTCTTCCTGTGGTTGAGCTTGTTGTCTTGGCGATGATAATAATGATTATGGTCTTGGTAATAAAAACAATGGGTAAGAACTGTAATAAAAGAGTCAAATAGTTTGTGGATTACTCTAACCATCTTTAATAACACAATATATAGAATCAATTTTCTTAATGAAGAAGGATTATTATTTTTAGATGGTTTATAGACAAACGTTACTACTTAATGAAGATGAAGAAGAGCCTATGTTGTATGTGTATAAATAGATACTAATAATATTCGGGTAAGGCATCTTAGTACCCATTTGGAAACCACCTGGGGGTTAAATAATATTCTAGCTTATAGACACATAAGATTGGATATCAAAATAGTGTTTCAAATTAAATCATACTTGTCTATTAAATTAGTTGCCTCGTGAGGGCCATGTGATTCGGGCTACCACTAAAATTGCTTTCGAATTTTTGGATTTTTATTTATTTTTTGTTTTCTTGAAATAACAAACATCCTTATTAGAAACCGGGAATAATGGCATCTAAAACCCCTACATGGAGTATTTAATTCTTAACGAGTGGCCTACATAATCCCATGCAATTGCAAAATACGATAAGGTTAAATTATATTCTTGCTCTTGTATAAACGAAGGTTTTTTAAGTATACCGAATGATGGAACATAATGATGTAGCGCAAAACTATGGATGTTATAGCAGAAACTATGGATATAAATAATGAGCCCGTTAATTTTAATGAATATCGACAATATTATTTTTTCAAAATGTTCGTTGATTTACGCGTGAATATCGAATGCTAATGTTTCAAAAATATATACTTGTTCATCAAGAACGATTGATAATATTTTAGGGACGAAAAGATATCTCTGAAATTTTATTTAATAATCAACCAACTTCAATATATTGACTAGACCACTATTTATATGATATAATTAAAACTCTAATATAAGTGGGCTATTCAAACAACCCTAATACTAATAGGCTCGTCTAATATTTATAATATAATAATTAAATAGTAATAATAATAATAATCTTAATAAAATATATAATTATTAGATAAATAGACTCGTAATCTTCATCACATAAAGGAGTAGCATTTATGGATCATCAACAACTTCTAAATTAATATATCTTTAGTTACTTTGGTTGATGAACGAATCAATTTATGTTCAAAATGATTTATTCAAATTTCAAAAATATGAAATAGTCATACTAACAATTTCAACAGAGTTCTATTTATGTGCTAACTAATACTTCGTTAACTTGTGTTAGCTAAAGGGAAAGAATTATAACCAAATCTATTAAAAATGTGCTAATTGTTGATTTGGTCCTCAATAGTGGACACATTTTCACTTTGATCCTAAATATTTACAATATAACAGATTAACCTTTGAAAATGGTTCAAGTGTTACAATACAGTCCCAAAAATAATAAATATTGAAGTGTAATCCCGAAAAAGCAGGGGCTAATGTACAACGATATCATTATTATAAGGGACTATATCGTAATGCTTGATCCACTTTCAAGGACCAATCTGCAATATGATAACTACTTGGGATCAAAGTACAACTTCGTCTCATTATCTATAATGAAATAGACAATTATCTCTATTAAAAATAGTCATAGAGACTATTATCAACTTGCTTGGATCTTTTTTACCATCCATTATCAAGGAGGAACCTACAAAACTTATCTCTTGAACCTTAACCATTGGTGAAATCAATAACTTAGCTCAGAAAATCGCCCTCCAAAAATCAAGAACCTATGATACATTTATGATCAACTTCCTTAACAAATAAAAAATCCTTAATAAATAAAAAAGAAGTCTAAACATGGAGTATATAGACATTAATGCTTGAAATGGGGCCAGATGTCATGGCCAATATGGATTAAGCCATGAAAAGAGAATATTATGAATGTAGTTAGTGAAGAAACTTCGGGTTTGGATGCAAACGAACCAAAATATTCCAAAAATCTCACCTTTTCCAACCTTCTACTACTATACCAAGAAATATTCGAATCCCTTGATTACTTGAGGCTTGCTCCTTTTCCCCATACACAATATTTAAACAAAATTAAAAATATATACAAAATGTGTTTTATTCTCGATCGACAAGCACTAACACGATAGAATCTCTAATTATTATACTATAATGAATTATTTAATTTATTATGCTATTAATTAAATCCTCTCTTTCTTGGCTACTTTTTCCCATTAACAACCAATTTGGATGTTTTACTTCATTCATTAATTACATGGCAAATTTTTCAAAAACTATAAATAATATGCATGGTACAAGATAAGAACATTTTTAATGGTTGAGGACCCTACTTTTTCTTTTTAACGAGGACCCTTAGCTATAATTCGTAAAATATATACTGGATAGACTTCGAAACTTCGTACTGACGCAATAGCTTCCAGATTTCGCAAGTCCGGTAAATTACATTAGACAAGTTCTGTGTGACATATTCGACCAAAAAAATATTAATAAGGTCATTAAATTCATGAGCTAACGATCACAAACTCATCTACTCCCCTAGTTTAATCACCACTAATTTAGTCACCTTTACTTAGAAGACAATGCTGAAATTATGTATAATAATTATTTATACCATGAGTATGAAAAAGGAGAAATAGTAGAAACTTCTAACAATTTTATCAATCTAAAAAGGTAGTCCTTAGAAAAGATGGTGTAGATGCCATCATTACAAAATCAACAAGTGAGATATTTTTATACGACCGTGACAATTGCACTATCGATAGAAATAAAAATAATTGCTAAAGTCCTTATGTATTATTTTAATAGAGTTAGTGGAAATTGTTTAGAGATTTGATTAATGGCTTTTATTTTTGGTGGATGAATTGATGGTAGAAAGTATTTATGGAGAAAGAAGTAGGTCCTCTTCGTCGTCCGCGCCACACGGAGCAGCAATTCATGTTGCGCTATACAACAAGATAAAGAAGAATTTGTAAAGCAATAATAATGCAAATTAAAAAATGAAGGTGACTTGACTTAAGAGCACAAAATTATTTTTCAATTTATTTATGATCCCGAGACTACACTACTCCTAAACAATAATTGTCCATTTTATTTTTTATAATCAAAGATTAACAAATTTTACTATTTACTATGACATTAAAACTTTTATTTAAATCAAGATCATTCATAAAACAATAAACTTGTTGAATGTTTTTAAAATTGAACTAAGTACATATATTTCTGAGATGTACATTTCACGTCAAAAATCGATGTCTTCACGTATTAATATTGGGCTACTTCTTAATTTCTTAGACCGCGGTCACTACCTCGGCCTTGGAGGATGGCCTCCGCCTCTACCACGACCTCGACCTTAGCTGCCTCGACAAGGGCAGGTGCGGACCTCGTGTCCAAATCCTTTGGCTTCCATTTTTCTTTAGGTGTATGTTATGTTAAGACTTAAGTGTAACGACCCGCCCCAGGTGGGCCCCCCTGAGGTTAGGATCGTCAGCAACATGTAACATCAGAGTCACCAGTCGATGGATGACAACTTAAAAACGACTTCATTTGATAATTAGAAAATATCCATCGTGGTGAAGTAACAACCACAAATAATACAACATCTGGAAAATACATCAAGTTTCAAAATGATAGTTTTAGAATGACAACAATGATAGATATGTCTCCAAGACAACAAAACATCAATTTGAGAATGACTGCTGAGGACTCCTAGCCACCACCGTCTCACCTCCAAGCTATAACGATACGCAGCTACTAGACTTCAACGTTCAATTCCTTATGATTAACTGTCAATCTGGAGAAGGGGGGTGTCAGCTATAAAGCTGGTGAACACTTACCACACAGGTGGTGTATACCACACATTATGCCCATGAGTAAAGATATACATGTAGAAGTGGGTAGGGACAACTTACCTTCAATGATCTAACAACATACTAATAATAAAGAACAACGAGGTACACATAGTAATATAAGAAACGTCAACTAAATAAGCAACATAATATCATCTCAATGTATATATGCCATCTTCACAACTCAACGTATCAATGTCATCTCAACCTTTATAGAATCAACTCATCAACTATAATATCAACTTAATAATCCGGTTAAGGGGGCTATCATCCACATCAATATATGGGTTTAACAACGATCCACCCTTTTAGATGGTAATCATCCAGTCATATAGCTGGGTTATACTACAATCCATCTCTACAACAACAACTCGTCCTGCAGGGGAGACCCTTATGCCCGTCGACATAAAAGTTTTATCATAAGCGCCCTCCAGCCGAAACTGGGGTTTACTACTACGCGCTCCGGATATCTACTCAACATGTATTATAAGCGCCCTCCAGTGGAAACTGGGGTTACTACTACGCGCATCGTATATCAACTCAACATATCTCAACCAACCATAATAATCAACATTTCAATTCAACAACTGGACATGTCATATCATCTTAACAACCAATTCATTATATGTCAAATCAACTACTCATTTTATATCCATTTAACAACTCATTTTTATATCAATTCAATAATTCATTGTATCATGACCAACAATTCAACTAACACGTCATGTAGAACCACAACATACATATATAACAATTCGCATAAACAGAATATATCGCATACAGTCAACCGTGAGATAAGTACTCACCTGATGCTAGAGCAACTAGCGTACACCTATATATTCCTTGTGCGTCCTTCCTGAACTCCTAAATAGCGCAAGAGTGCATTAATAATATACCGAGGTGTGAAATGACCATTCTACCCCTGTCTCGGTTTCCTTACTATTTATACCTCTCAAGGTTGGTTTCTCATATTAGGCTCACTCTCATGTATCCAAAAATATGCCCCAATGCATTAAATTAGGTTTAAGGATAGATATCGTGTCGACTTGTAAAATGACAAAAATGCCCTTAACTTGTAAAATGACTAAAATACCCTTCAACCTCAAATGTGCCCAACACTTGTTCAAATCATTTTGTAAATTCTCATATAATTATTTTATCTTCAAAAATTACCCAAAAGTCATAAGTATTCTGCCCATGGATGATTTTTGACTCACTTCTCCAATTTTCTCATTTTAAACTATTTATTGGCCACTTTAAATATCAAAAATCTCATTTAAGTGGTAAAACTCAATCTTATACACTCAAATAATTTTCATAAGTCCAAATATTCATTTTAAGGTTAAACATTCTGCCCAAATTTCATTTTTCACCCATTTATTATTTTTCACCATTAAAACTCATTTAATTACCTATAATTCAAAATAAATAGTTAACCACTTCAAAAACTCATGAAATATTTTTTCAAAGTCAAAGTATTATTTCTAAGTCTAAACCTACTGCCAATTTAAATATTTGTGTCCATTTGATATTTATTTCATTTAAAAGCATTTTCTAGCCCTTTTTATATCCTTAAATCAAAATAATTATCAAACCTTCTTCAAAAATCATGAAATTCGAAACAAAGGTCAAACACACCTTCCAAGTTTCTGCAAAAATACATATCACATATTTTAACTCCAAAATCATTTTCGTTTCATTTAAATCCTCTTTTAACAATTTAATTAGTCAAAAATATCAAACGACCTTAGAAAAATGTAAGATTTATTTTACATGTTCACAATACAGTGGTAAGTTATATAAAAATATCCATTTTCAGTTTCCTCTTCAATTAATACTCGTTTTGTATTTTATTTCAATTGTAGGCACTAAAAATATCAAAATACGGAAGAAATACCAAACAACTTTCAAAAATTTCGAGATTTAGTGTGTCGACTGTTTTGGGCAGATTATTGTCAAAAATAAAGTTTCAGAAGTTTTGGACACGTTTAAGTATTTATTTCCCATTTAAAAACGAATCTAGCTATTAAACTTCCAAAAATCACAGTAAATACAAAACAAATCCGATTTAAGAAATTCTTGTTGTCAGATTCTTCTATTTCAGAACTCTACGTGGTTATAAAATTTCAGAATTTTCTGGGCATATACAGTATACGTTTCGTATTTTCTCATAAAATAGGTATTTTTAGATCTAAACTTCTAAATAAAAATATAGGCCATAAGATAATCCAAACACCAACATATATCAACACTATACAACATATACTTGAGTTACAACATCATCCATGGGGTTTTACTTAAGTTTTATCCCTAAAGATTCAAGTTTGACTAAAGGTCAACACCATAAAAACAATAGTTTAAAGTTTAAGAAATTATACCTTAGATGTATAGGAAATGTTCTAGTTTGTGCTAAGCTCCAAATCAAGAATAATGGAAGAAAATTTTTTAGTGTGGAGTGATGGAGAATTTCGGCCACTTTGGTGAGGGAGTATGAAGGCTTTTGTTTCTTGCAAAGATGATAATGAAGGTGAGCTAGACATTGAGTCATTTATATAGGAGAAAAAGTCTTTGGTTTATGGTGCATGATGGACAAGTGTCCACAAGGAGTGGGCATCAAGTTTGACTCCAATTTGAGTTTGCTAAAGTAGTGGGGTAAAAGTGCAAATATAAAAGTTTAAATTATCATCTAATGACATGCAATGCACACGCCCCACTTAATTTTATTTGACTACGACTTGATTTATTTTTCGACTAAAAATTCTACGTGTCTTACGATTTTTGACACGTCACTCTCTCGGGATATAAAATAATATTTATCTAATAATTATACGGGACGGGTTATTTCATTTTACCCTCCTTACAAAAATTTCGTCCTCGAAATTTGTCACGACTTTAGTCTCCCAACGACATCACTCCATCACAACTTATCGCATAGATTATAACCATCTAGGCCTCTCAACTCGCGCACTTATATCACAATCAAGATCAACATATATCATAGGAACAAAACAATTCAAAGAGACATCACATCAAGACTCAACACACATAAAAAGACAATTCAATAACTAACCTCTACTCAAAGAGGTGTGGGTATAGGCTTCTCATATCCTCCTCTTGCTCCCACGTCGCTTCTTCGACGCGTTGGTTACGCCACAATACCTTAACTAAGGCTACTACCTTATTTCTCAATGTTTTCTCTCGACGATCAAGGACTTTCACCGGTTTCTCTTCATACGTAAGATCTTTCTCTAGCTCAACCGGTTGGGATTCGAGAATGTGGGATTCATCAGGAATGTATTTTCGTAGACACGACACATGAAAAACATTGTGTATTCTATCAAGTTCTGGGGGTAAAGCTAACCGATAAGCAACTGTCCCAACTCTATCTAATATCTCATATGGACCAATATAACGGGGACTCAACTTCCCTTTCTTACCAAATCTCAACACTCCTTTCCATGGAGAAATCCTCAAAAACACTTTATCACCTACTTCAAATGACAAGTCTATTCGTCGGCGATCGGCATACATTTTCTGTCTATCCTGCGCAACTTTTAAGTGTTGTCTTATCAACTTTATCCTCTCGACTGATCTTTCGACCAACTCCGAACCATAGATTTTCCTTTCCCCTATCTCATTCCAGTAAACTGGAGTTCTACACTTCCTCCCATACAATGCTTCGAATGGCGCCATCCCAATGCTAGCATGAAAACTGTTATTATAAGCAAATTCTATCTTAGGCAACTCATCATCCCAATTTCCAGAAAAACTCAACACGCAAGCGCGTAACATGTCCTCCAACGTTTGAATAGTTCTTTCTGACTGACCATCCGATTGGGGGTGATATGAAGTACTTAAACTCAACTTCGAACCCAACGCTTCTTGAAAACTTCCCCAAAACCTGGATGTAAATCTAGCATCACGATCTGATACAATTGTTATCGGCACTCCGTGCAATCGCACCACTTGATCAACATATAGTTTCGCTAACTGCTCAGGGGTATGGGTTGATTTGATTGGTATAAAATGTGCAGACTTCGAAAGTCTATCGACTATTACCCATATACCATCGTTCTTTCTTAACGTTCTTGGGAGGCCAAATACGAAATCCATAGTGATGTGTTCCCATGTCCACTCAGGGATAGGTAAAGGTTGCAACAATCCTGCTGGGTGTCTATGCTCAATCTTGACTTGTTGACATGTCAGACACTTAGATACATACTCAGCTATTTCTCGCTTCATATTAGGCCACCAATACGCCATCTTCAGCTCACGATACATTTTCGTACTACCAGGGTGCATCGTATACGAAGCACTATGAGCCTCTTCTAAAATTTCTCTTTTTAATTCATCCGATTGTGGCACAACTATCCTTCCATTCATCACTACGGCTCCATCTTCTCTCACCACGAATTCAGTCTTAGTGCCACTCTTTACTTCCTCAATTATCTTTTTAATCTTTTCATCATTCTTCTGGAACTCTAAGATTCTTTCAATCAGTACCGGTCTAACCTTTATTTGAGCCAACAAACTCCCACTGACTCCAACGCCAAAGTTCACACCTAAATCCTTCATCTCACCCTTTGGTTCCTTCACTCTAATCTTGCGACTTAAGGCATCAGCGACCACATTTGCCTTTCCAGGATGGTACTCGATTGAACAATCGTAATCACTAATGAACTCCATCCATCTCCTCTGCCTCAAATTTAAATCCCTCTGTGTTGGCAGGTACTTTAAACTCTTATGATCTGTAAAGATCTGGCATGTAACCCCATATAAGTAATGCCTCCAGATTTTCAAAGCAAATACTATGGCTGCCAATTCTAGATCGTGAGTTGGATAATTCTTCTCGTGATTTTTCAACTGCCTTGACGCATAGGCTATCACTTTACCATGTTGCATCAGCACACACCCCAAGCCTTGATGCGAAGCATCACTATATATCACATATCCGTCCAATCCTGATGGAAGAGTCAATACAGGAGCGGTAGTCAATCTCTCTTTCAACTCATTAAAACATCGCTCGCATTCTTCACTCCAAACAAAAGGAACACCCTTCCGGGTCAACCGGGTCATTGGTATAACAATTATGGAGAAGTCTTTTATAAACCTACGATAATATCCAGCTAAACCCAAGAAACTTCTTACTTCCGTCACACTTGTAGGTCGTTCCCAATTCATCACAGCCTCAACTTTTTGAGGGTCGACACTTACACCTTTTCCAGAAATTACATGACCTAAGAATTGTACTTTCTCTAACCAAAATTCACACTTAGAGAATTTGGCATATAACTGGTTCTGTCTTAATATCTCCAACACTATTCTCAAATGTTCCTCATGTTCCTCTTGACCTCTTGAATAAATCAATATATCATCAATAAATACAACCACAAATTTATCCAAATAGGCACGAAATACGCGATTCATAAGATCCATAAAAGCTGCAGGCGCATTCGTTAATCCAAACGGCATCACCAAAAATTCATAATGTCCATACCTTGTCCTAAAAGCAGACTTTGATACATCATCATCCTTAATCCTCAGCTGGTGATAACCTGACCTCAGGTCAATCTTAGAAAATATACGAGCATCCTTCAATTGATCAAATAAGTCATCAATCCTAGGCAACGGATATCGATTCTTAATAGTTACTTTGTTCAGTTGCCTATAATCTATACACAATCTCATTGATCCATCTTTCTTCTTAACAAACAATACAGGAGCACCCCAAGGCGAACTGCTGGGTCGAATAAACCCTTTATCCAATAGTTCTTGCAGTTGAGTCTTTAACTCCTTCAACTCTGCCGGAGCCATCCGGTATGGTGCCATGGACACTGGTGCAGTACCAGGTAATACTTCAATCGAGAATTCCACTTCTCTCTCTGGAGGAAGTCCTGGCAAATCCTCAGGGAATACATCCACGTAGTCCCTCACAACATAGACATCCTTCAATTCAATCTTATCCTTCTCTACATCAACTACATGGGCCAGATATCCAACACATCCTTTTCTTAACAACTTACGGGCTATTAGGGTGGAAATGAGGCAAACAGGCAATATCTTTCTATCACCAACAATACAAATTTCAGGCTTCTCCGGACTTAGGATTTTCACTTCCTTATTACGACAATCTATCACCGCATGGTGTTTACCCAACCAATCCATACCTAAGATAAGATCAAAATCTACCATCTCAAAAGGGAGTAAGTCCACTTCTAGTATTTGATTCTCGACACTTAAAGGATAATTCCTAAATACTTCAATGATTGTAACAGATTTTCCTACTGGTGTTTGAATCAAGAGAGGCACAGATAAAGGTTCACATAACACAAGCATATGACGACAGAAGTCTAAAGATACGAAAGAGTGCGTGGCACCGGAATCAAATAAAACTTTGGCATCTAATCCACATAAACTTAAGGTACCTGTCACCACTCTAGGGATATTCTGGGCTTCCTGCTGTGTCATGGCATGAATGCGACCTTGCCCAGTTCCCACTTCAGTCTGATTACCAGCGACCACATTACTTCCCTGGTAACTCGCAACACCACGACCCTGATAACCACGGCCTCCACCACGGCCTCCACGACTTCCCTGATATCCTCCTCGCTGCACTAGAGCAATCTGACCAGTTCCTCTACCACCTCCTTGCAACTGAGGGCAACTATTAGCAAAGTGTCCTGGTTGCTTACATCGGAAACATATTATCTCCCTCTCACGGCAATCTTGAATCTTATGATTTGTCCTACCACATCGGAAACAACCATTAACACCTGACCTCGCCTGGATACTTCCCAGGGATCCTCCGAACCGATTAGGTGGACGAGCAGAAGTGAATCGGGATTGCGTAGCAGGAGCACTAGTTTGACTCTGTGCAAAACGTCTGCGCTGAAATGGACGTTCCTGATATCCAGAGTTTGAGGGCCGACTAAATCTAGGCACAACTTGTCTACCCTTTCCTTCTTTCCTAGCCAAAAGTTCAGCTTCACTTGCTTCTGCCTTAAGAGCGGCATTCATTAGCTGATGGAAACTGTTAAAGTCCATAAGTGCCAACTTGGAGCGTATTTCCAACACCAGGCCATCTCTGAAACGCTCGATTTTCTTAGCCTCATTATTGTGCACATCAGGGAGCAACCTGCACAACTCATTAAACTTACTTTCATACTCACTCACAGTCATCTTCCCCTGGCTCAGCTGAATCAACTCTCTTTCTAAGGCTGCCATATGAGCACTTAGACAATACTTCTCCTTAAACAGCTCGACAAAACGTTCCCAAGTCACTGGCACCTGACCAGTCGCTTCCAATGAACGCTCAGTGTTCTCCCACCAGTCACGTGCTCCACCATGCAACAAGTAAGTGGTGAAAGTGACTCTCATCTCTCCCACGACAGCTAGGGGTTTAAAGATGGCTTCTACATCCCTAAGAAAATCAAGAGCTGGAAGTGGGGTTGTAGTTCCATGAAACTTAGGCGGGTTTCTCTTCAAGAATATGTCAAAGGTCTTTGACTTAGATTCAGCTGGTTGTACCACAACAGCAGGCGCTGGCACAACGTTCTCAGCAACTCCACCGTCAGCAGGTGGGTCACTTGCAACAGCCGGGTTCACGGGGGGATTAATACCGGTGGCAGAAACCGGTTGTTCGACCGTAGGCTCATCGTTCTGCGCTCTCCTACCCCTACCTCTGCCCCTTCCTCGGGCGGCACGACCATGACCCCTATTTGCTACTCTAGGTGGCATCCTCAGCAGTCTACGAAGCGATAGAAGAAAGTTTTAGACTCAGAAGAAGAACAACTCAACTTAGACAACTGCACATAAATCTTAGACCTAGGCACATAACCACACATGACACCACTTAAATCTGAAACCTAGGCTCTGATACCAAAATTGTAACGACCCGCCCCAGGTGGGCCCCCCTGAGGTTAGGATCGTCAGCAACATGTAACATCAGAGTCACCAGTCGATGGATGACAACTTAAAAACGACTTCATTTGATAATTAGAAAATATCCATCGTGGTGAAGTAACAACCACAAATAATACAACATCTGGAAAATACATCAAGTTTCAAAATGATAGTTTTAGAATGACAACAATGATAGATATGTCTCCAAGACAACAAAACATCAATTTGAGAATGACTGCTGAGGACTCCTAGCCACCACCGTCTCACCTCCAAGCTATAACGATACGCAGCTACTAGACTTCAACGTTCAATTCCTTATGATTAACTGTCAATCTGGAGAAGGGGGGTGTCAGCTATAAAGCTGGTGAACACTTACCACACAGGTGGTGTATACCACACATTATGCCCATGAGTAAAGATATACATGTAGAAGTGGGTAGGGACAACTTACCTTCAATGATCTAACAACATACTAATAATAAAGAACAACGAGGTACACATAGTAATATAAGAAACGTCAACTAAATAAGCAACATAATATCATCTCAATGTATATATGCCATCTTCACAACTCAACGTATCAATGTCATCTCAACCTTTATAGAATCAACTCATCAACTATAATATCAACTTAATAATCCGGTTAAGGGGGCTATCATCCACATCAATATATGGGTTTAACAACGATCCACCCTTTTAGATGGTAATCATCCAGTCATATAGCTGGGTTATACTACAATCCATCTCTACAACAACAACTCGTCCTGCAGGGGAGACCCTTATGCCCGTCGACATAAAAGTTTTATCATAAGCGCCCTCCAGCCGAAACTGGGGTTTACTACTACGCGCTCCGGATATCTACTCAACATGTATTATAAGCGCCCTCCAGTGGAAACTGGGGTTACTACTACGCGCATCGTATATCAACTCAACATATCTCAACCAACCATAATAATCAACATTTCAATTCAACAACTGGACATGTCATATCATCTTAACAACCAATTCATTATATGTCAAATCAACTACTCATTTTATATCCATTTAACAACTCATTTTTATATCAATTCAATAATTCATTGTATCATGACCAACAATTCAACTAACACGTCATGTAGAACCACAACATACATATATAACAATTCGCATAAACAGAATATATCGCATACAGTCAACCGTGAGATAAGTACTCACCTGATGCTAGAGCAACTAGCGTACACCTATATATTCCTTGTGCGTCCTTCCTGAACTCCTAAATAGCGCAAGAGTGCATTAATAATATACCGAGGTGTGAAATGACCATTCTACCCCTGTCTCGGTTTCCTTACTATTTATACCTCTCAAGGTTGGTTTCTCATATTAGGCTCACTCTCATGTATCCAAAAATATGCCCCAATGCATTAAATTAGGTTTAAGGATAGATATCGTGTCGACTTGTAAAATGACAAAAATGCCCTTAACTTGTAAAATGACTAAAATACCCTTCAACCTCAAATGTGCCCAACACTTGTTCAAATCATTTTGTAAATTCTCATATAATTATTTTATCTTCAAAAATTACCCAAAAGTCATAAGTATTCTGCCCATGGATGATTTTTGACTCACTTCTCCAATTTTCTCATTTTAAACTATTTATTGGCCACTTTAAATATCAAAAATCTCATTTAAGTGGTAAAACTCAATCTTATACACTCAAATAATTTTCATAAGTCCAAATATTCATTTTAAGGTTAAACATTCTGCCCAAATTTCATTTTTCACCCATTTATTATTTTTCACCATTAAAACTCATTTAATTACCTATAATTCAAAATAAATAGTTAACCACTTCAAAAACTCATGAAATATTTTTTCAAAGTCAAAGTATTATTTCTAAGTCTAAACCTACTGCCAATTTAAATATTTGTGTCCATTTGATATTTATTTCATTTAAAAGCATTTTCTAGCCCTTTTTATATCCTTAAATCAAAATAATTATCAAACCTTCTTCAAAAATCATGAAATTCGAAACAAAGGTCAAACACACCTTCCAAGTTTCTGCAAAAATACATATCACATATTTTAACTCCAAAATCATTTTCGTTTCATTTAAATCCTCTTTTAACAATTTAATTAGTCAAAAATATCAAACGACCTTAGAAAAATGTAAGATTTATTTTACATGTTCACAATACAGTGGTAAGTTATATAAAAATATCCATTTTCAGTTTCCTCTTCAATTAATACTCGTTTTGTATTTTATTTCAATTGTAGGCACTAAAAATATCAAAATACGGAAGAAATACCAAACAACTTTCAAAAATTTCGAGATTTAGTGTGTCGACTGTTTTGGGCAGATTATTGTCAAAAATAAAGTTTCAGAAGTTTTGGACACGTTTAAGTATTTATTTCCCATTTAAAAACGAATCTAGCTATTAAACTTCCAAAAATCACAGTAAATACAAAACAAATCCGATTTAAGAAATTCTTGTTGTCAGATTCTTCTATTTCAGAACTCTACGTGGTTATAAAATTTCAGAATTTTCTGGGCATATACAGTATACGTTTCGTATTTTCTCATAAAATAGGTATTTTTAGATCTAAACTTCTAAATAAAAATATAGGCCATAAGATAATCCAAACACCAACATATATCAACACTATACAACATATACTTGAGTTACAACATCATCCATGGGGTTATACTTAAGTTTTATCCCTAAAGATTCAAGTTTGACTAAAGGTCAACACCATAAAAACAATAGTTTAAAGTTTAAGAAATTATACCTTAGATGTATAGGAAATGTTCTAGTTTGTGCTAAGCTCCAAATCAAGAATAATGGAAGAAAATTTTTTAGTGTGGAGTGATGGAGAATTTCGGCCACTTTGGTGAGGGAGTATGAAGGCTTTTGTTTCTTGCAAAGATGATAATGAAGGTGAGCTAGACATTGAGTCATTTATATAGGAGAAAAAGTCTTTGGTTTATGGTGCATGATGGACAAGTGTCCACAAGGAGTGGGCATCAAGTTTGACTCCAATTTGAGTTTGCTAAAGTAGTGGGGTAAAAGTGCAAATATAAAAGTTTAAATTATCATCTAATGACATGCAATGCACACGCCCCACTTAATTTTATTTGACTACGACTTGATTTATTTTTCGACTAAAAATTCTACGTGTCTTACGATTTTTGACACGTCACTCTCTCGGGATATAAAATAATATTTATCTAATAATTATACGGGACGGGTTATTTCATTAAGTAAGATCGTACACATTATTTCTGATTCAATTTTTACGCTATATATGTTCTTTTGAGGAATACTGAAAAATCCATGGAAAAAAATGACGAGTCGATTATACTATTATTCGGACATATTGAGAAAAGTGATAATAATTGCAGCATTTTGATGTTCAAGTCTCTATCCTTTTTATGAATCAATCGATTCACGTTTTGGCATCTCTTCCATATGCCATGAGTAGTTGAATTGCATGTCTATAACATAAATATCTCATATATTTATTTAAATCATTATATTTCTCATTCAGTTGGAATAATAATGACTACTCCAAAATCAACTGCACACTCAACAGGAATATGGAATCCAAAGATATATAACTTGTACACTTAATTTCCCTTTTAAATACTCCCTCCGTCCGTAAAAGATTGTCACATTTTGACTCTTAGTGGTCAACAAAACATGATTTAAAACATAAATATATATATAATTTTACATGTGAAAAAATTATAAAAAATTAATATTTCAAAAATATATACTAAGACAAATCTAACAATGTCCCACAAGACTATATTATTTCTTACCATTTAATGGGAATTCATGATCAAATTTTGTAATACTTGACTACTAAAAGTCAAAATGTGACAATCTTTTACGGATGGAGGGAGTATTACTCATCTCTCTTACCCTTTTTCATTAATGATAAAAATCTCACAGTTTGACCAATCACCATATATATAACACTATTAATATCTCTTGCACAGTTCAACCCCTACAGGTTCCATTCAAATATTATTTCACAAACTTTTATATAATTAATATAGTGTAATTATAGATGCTTACTTACAATATTACAATATAATAAAATTAAATTGTATATGTTTAAACATATTTGTGTGAACAATTACTATTCAATATAACTATTTGACATATATTTATATAAAGATTTATTTGAATCTTGTCTATTACATTCGTATATAGAATCTTGTCTTTTACATTCACATAAGTTATTAATTCTATAAAGAGTAAATTTTTTAAAACATATACAATTGATGAGAAGTTAAAATGTAAAAGTAAAATACATTAATAATTACTTTATAGTGTATATTATGAGTGGTTATTTTTTCATTGTTATCAAAACTAGACAAATGATAAAAAGATATAGTATATGATGATCTTGTAGGGTCCATCAAACTATTTTGGACTTTTCACATTATATATAATAATATAGAGCAAGTGACTTCATTGATCACTAATGTTTGTTAAAAAAATTCATTCGATCACCCTCACATGACTTTGTATACTTTTTCAATCACTCATGTTGGGTATTATGTGTACTTCCGATCACACATGTGTTTTTCAGGTACAACTAGCGATTTTTCGACACTTTAAACATTTTGGTAGGGGTATTTTTGTCATTCCCCCATAATCTTGTCATTAACATCACCTAACACTCATCAGTTTTTCCATTAATGACAAAATTTGGGGAGAATGACTAAAACACCCGTACCAAAATGTTAAATTTTTTGAAAAATCATGACTTGTATCAATAAAAATGCGTGAGTGGCCCAAAGTATACATAATACCCATCATGAGTGATCGAAAATATACAAAGTCAAACTGAAGTGATCGACTAATATTTTTTAATAACACAAGTAATCAATGAAATCATTTGCTATTATATATAAACTATAGTATAATAATTATTTGGGTCGGGTGACAGAACTAAGATAACAATACTACACAGTCTACACTCATATCCAAGTGGGCCAAGTACCTTCGAGGGTTTGCGACTTTGCGTAATGGTGGAAAATGGGCTGATGTTGGCCCGTCTTCGGTAAGTCAATTAGTCTAACAATCTAATTGAAGTTCAATTCATTTCCATTGAGATTTGGGAGCATGTTTGGCTTGTTAACTTCATTTGGTCATATAGTAGACATCCATTGCAACGGTCTTACAAGTTACAACTTACATGTTTGTGTCTTTAAGCCTTTTCAGGGTCGCATTACTAATGAGCTAACCAATGGATCTAAAGTGAGAAAACGTCTTAATGGGTAGTCGAGTTGGAACCAAAATCGCCTAAACGATTAATTACAAACGCTTTTTGACAAGCATTTGCCGCAGCAGGTCGTGCAAACCAAAATCCTATTAATAGATAGGAACACATTCCAACTAATTCCCAAAAAATATAAATTTGTATCAAATTAGAACTAGTGACTAATCCTAACATGGACGTACTGAAAACCCTCTAAGGTCTAAATTCAGTCAATAGAAACGACAAGCAATCCATGTTTGCCCTATTTGCCACCACCAGTAGTGTTGTCGTATTTATAGAGTCGACTTTTTGATGTATCACATTTCACTTTTAAGCTTGTTTGGATATGCAGACACCTAATGTGGGATAGTGGATCTGTCAACGGATAGTTTTGAATGCCGATGAAGTTTCATGAAGTATTGGTTAATCTTAACAAATACTACTAATTTGGAAAATTTAAGAGCAAATTAATCGACTCTTAATATATAGGGGCAAACTGATCGAACGGTCAAAAAAATTTTGGCCTTTAATTATCCACAAAAACTTGCATGGGTCCACAATTGCGACATTAAAGTTGGTCACTTGAAAAGAACATGGTACTACTAGTACGTGTCACAATCATTTCACGATCCATTGAAAAATAATTGATGAGTAATTGATTATCTTTAATAACTGTGAGATTCCGGATACTACTTCTGACCCCACCTACCTCATTCCTATCCAAATCCTCATCCTAATTCAATTCCCACATCGATCTATTCACACGCGTCACCATTTCCATACATTTCATTTCGGACTCCTCCTCATGTATACTCTTCAAGATATTGTTGAAACGAACTAATATCTTCAAATTTTGTCAAGAATTCTCATATCAAAAGTGTTGAAGTATATCCATACTTGACCGGTTGACCGTAGCATATTGCGTAATTGATTCAAGTTCTTGAGGGTGTTATTGGGTTACATTATAGTCTCCAATTTTGATGCTGTATTTAATGATTTAGAGGTTAGAGATTGATTTCTAACTTAACTTTTTTACTAATAGTAATAATTAACTTTTACACGCAATTAATGAAGATTCTTTGAAAAAAGAAGTTTAGAAACTTAGACAAATAATGTGGTTTGAATCACTTTTTATAGGCACCAAACACGACTTTCAAATATTTAAAATTTATTTTACGTTCCAAAAGTACTCGTTAATCGTGCCACATGTTAAAACCTTTTAACTTAATATTTTGTATATTCCGTATTTTTCTTCACTTAAACCTTAGTATCTACTTATGAGTCCCTTTAAAGTAGTTTCTCTAAATAATTTGATAGTATCATGTATTAATGTGTGACAAGTTGAACCATCTTAGTGAACCGTAATTGCCAATGTCATTATGAAATAACTCCAAAACTACATCAATCAAAAACAGAATAATATTAATAAGTCAACGACATTCAAATATTGAAATACACTATGACTTTCAGAATCCCATTAGTCTATTACAATTCAAGAACCCAAACTCAAAACAACTACAGAATCCTTATCATTACACAATATATAATACCAACATATTTACATTTACAAAAAGACCCTACAAATATGTAATAAGTAAGCAATTGTTATGTAATCCCCTGTTTGGTATGAAGTGATTAGATTATAGCTGCTGCTTGACCTCTGGTGATGGGAGGGGGAGGGGGAAGAGGAGGTGAAGCAAACGGAAGATTACGAAGAATGAGGAATCGAACTCGCCTAGGAAATGGAAGAGGGGCATCATTGAACATGTGCTCCAAAACTCTTGCCAACATTACTGTGTATTCTTCTAGCATCTCTGCTACTATTGCCACCAATATCATCTTGCTTCTTGATTCTTGATTCTTCTTTACAATGGGACAGAATTGGACTATAAAAAAGGGTTCTTGACAAGATAATTTATAGTGACTGGACTTTAGTGGTAAGGAAAAGGACCACAAATAAATATAAGGAGGGGGGGGGTGAGTAATCTGGATGTGTTTTTTTATTGTTATATTTTGGTCTGATAGAGTGGGGGGTGGGGGGATGTTGGAGGAGTACACTAATCTAACGGCGGAAGGTAGACAACTGTTTTAAAAAACGAATAGCTCAATACGTTGGGCTGGTTTTCAACCTACACGTAAACAATGGTTTTCGGACAAGGCAGGTGCTAATGTAGAAATAAATATGGAGCAAATTGCTGGAATGATCCCTGGTAGTATGATCGAATTGTGTTTTGGTCTCAATAGTTACACGGTTGCACGTTAGTCCTCACGTCAAGTTTTACGTTTACATTTCAGGATTAGGCGTTAAAATTGGGGTAAAAATATAATTTTAAATATTTAAAATTGATTTTTTGCCCCAATTGGTGCCAAAAATGAAACTCCACAACTCCTCCCGCCAAAATTCCCTTTCTTCTTCACCTCAATTTGGGTTGTGGAGTTTCATTTTAACACCAATTGCGACAAAAAATCAACTTTACGTCTTAAAAATTATATTTTTACCGTATTTTTAACTCCTAAACCTGAAATGTTAATGAAAACTTGACGTTGGGACTAAAGTGTAAATTTTTGTCACTATTCACTAACGTGCAACCGTGTACTATTGAGGACCAAAATGAAATTCAGTCATAATAGCGGGGACCATCTCAGCAATTTTCTCAAAAAATATACATAAGCATTTATACACGTTTGTCCCTGAATGTAAGTGACTACGAGCTATTGTTGTTGCAGATTTCATTATTAATAAATACAAAGATTGAACATCAGTTATATTCTTCAACAACATTAGAGCCCTCATATGATTTTCTCGTATCAGACAAGATAATATCTAGGTAAAACACATCTACATAGAGACAACACAAAGTATTTAAAAGAAAATGTTTATTCAATAGTAATTAATTGTCTTTCAAGAAACAACTCTAATAGATAATAACTTATTCTTCAATTATTTCCTTAACATAATAACTTAACTTGAATTTAGCTTCAATTGCAACCGGTGCGCTTTGTAATACTAGTGATTTACTCACTGTCTTTTTCTGCTTCCAGCTAATGTTGGTTGGACGAACTCGGAATGGAAATGATCGAGTCAAGCTAGCTGGTTTCGAGAGCTATTTTTTGCTCGAACCTAGTTCGTTGTTTAATCGAAAAGAGCTCAGCTTGAACGAAGCTCTGACCTAAAAGTGTCGTGCAAGGTCTCATTCTACCTTGAAGATCAAACGGTTTGATTAGAAAAACCATTCATTAATCATTACTGCACGAGTGGATGACAATGTCACAAAAATCAGAGAAGAAAGCCACACCTTACAGAAAACATCCACTCATTGTCCTATCTAGCATGAAAAAATTTAAACACATCACAAATATTCAATTCGGCATATTCTAGTTGTGGTATACTAAGTACTACCTAGCATTATTGTAGATATATGTATTAGCACCCCGACACACCCTATTCACTTTGCATAGCTATTCTCTACTAGACAACAATTGCTACCAAGAACCATGCATTTTGCCTTCTGCCTAAAGAATCTTGGTCTTCTCTTTATTTAAGTGAGTTCGCGACATCAATCACAAAACGGTACTTGATATCCTTCTTGATAAGGCGTTCCAATGCCTCATTTGCATACTGGATTGGAATCTTTTCTATCTCTGGGTATACTTTGTGAGAGGCGCAAAAATCAAGCATCTCCTGAGTCTCTTTTGTCCCACCAGTTATGCTCCCAGAAATTGTTTTCATGCCTGTCATAGATTGGAGTTGAGCTCATAAGCGTTTCATAGATCAAATTACATGTATATGAAGATGTGGCATAAATTAATTGAACTATCTGCTTTTCGTACCAAGATTTAGACTTCCTGGAGCGAATTTCACTTCACTAGGGAAGCCAACAAGTACTAGGACGCCAGCAGTCTTTAGCAATGACAAGTAGAGGTCAAAGGGGATATCTCCAGATGCAGTATTGATTATGAAGTCGAATGATTTGGCTAACCCCTGTAATTTAATAAACCGGTAACATGTGAGTTCAAGTTAGTGAAAAACATAAGTCAATGAGTGTGGATAACCAGAAGCCTTACTGTCGTCTCTTGCACATCGGATGAGAGGACAAATTTGTCGGCCCCAAGGCGATCAATAGCTTCCTCTCTTTTCGACATACTTGTGCTAAAAACAGTGACATTCAATCCAAAAGCTTTACCAATTTTCACCGCCAAATGTCCAAGACCACCAAGTCCAACCACACCCAACGACTTCCCAGGTTGATTCATGTTATGTCTCATCATTGGTGAATAAACAGTTATGCCAGCACAGAGCAAAGGGGCAGCAAGTTCGAGTGGGTAATTTGCAGGTATGTTGAAGCAGTATCTGTAAATTAAACGAAACCATTGTATTCTTAAAGCAAGCTCTTTTTTATAGTCAGTGACACAAGTATAATAGGAACAGTTATTGCTCTGTATCAATCACCTTTCGTGAACAACAATGTGGCTAGAATAACCACCTTTAGTGACAGTACCATCATCATCAATTCCATCAAAAGTTAAGACAGATCCTTTTTCGCAATAGACCTCCAACCGATCATTACAATATGCACACTCTCTGCACGAATTAACGTAAGTTCCAACACCAACGTTATCACCAACTTTAAAGCGCTTCACATTTGCACCAACCTCTGTTACTATTCCAACGATCTCATGTCTGGTGATAAGAAAAAAGACTTTCAGGAAACTCGAAAGACTCGAAACAGCACTGCAATATGGTAGGGCTTATCAATTACCCTGGTACCAAAGGGTACTTCGAGTGTCCCATTACATTCCTGCTCCATATAACATCAGCATAACAAACTCCACAATATGCAATGTTCACCGAGACATCATCACTCCTAACAGCTCTGTAGGAAAAAAAGTGCCGACTTCATAAATTGGGCAGTTTCAGAAACTCAGACACAAGAGTATACTACAAATTTGAATGCCTTCAGAGAACTTCATTTGTCATAAAATCCAGACATATCAATATTTGCAATAATTTGAAGATAAACATAATTGAAATTGGAATTATAACTAGCCACATTCCTGGAAAATTTCATTCTAAAACCCCTATATATTACGGAGTACTAATAACATCAAGTAAGAATTCGATGCTCAACCTCAATCCGGTAAAGATAGTCCAGTTTGATTTCCAATGCAAAAATAACTAACTTTGCAGTTAAAAGACATGAATTTGATCACAACCAAAATTCTGAAGTTAGTATTACAGACTTACAGTAGCTATTAACATATTTTCCACCAAATATTATACCCATCATTTGATATATTTCAATAAAAAAATAAACAACATATATAAAACACGGAGTAATAAAGCTGATTATTTAAAAAGTCAACCGAATACATTAATGCAAAACTGAGATCGGAATATCAAAATTAAGACATACAGATGACAAATTAAACGAATACACAAACCTGCGGGAGAAATTGTAAGGAGATAAGATTCCAGAAGGATCTCTTGCAGCATATCCAATACAATTCTCTTTCGCCTCATCAGTTTTCATTATGGAACCAACTCACCAAGCTATATCTGTTCTTCAAACTATACAAAAATATTAAAATATTATTACGAGAGCTACAATCCAATGTTAATTCAAAATCTTGAGCAATTATCAGACTTATGGATCAACAAAATCTACATCATATAATCTATTATTATTATTCGATACGAAATGAATCTATGGAAGCTGCTTACGTGGAGGGCGAAGATGTTGCAAGGGAAGCTGGAATCTGGACTTGTGTGTTCAGCCAAATCATGTCCATTTTATAGTGCTTTTTCGGTATAAAAAAAACATTTCAATTGTTCATGACTTGTACTCCCTTAAAATGAGCTTGTATCATTTTGTAGAATTTCTATTCTATCCCAATTTCTATGTCTTTTACTCGTCATCCTATCAAGTTTTATGTCAATTAATAATTATTTAAAAATGAATGTATTTTACATATATATACCTCTAGTTGACGAGTGAAATAATAATTTAGTAAAAGTATTAGTGTAGAGGCTTTTATTATACATTAACCATTAAACATTAAATCCGAGTTTAAAAGAAAATACAATTAAATATTCCATTGAAATTCATAAGTGACAAATATTTTAAAATATTTTTTAAGATGGCAATGAAAAGAACAGGAAAAATATTAAATGATGGTTAATTAGACGGTTATTGCCTAAGGGCTAAGGCCTTAGCTATAGAGTATTCTCTCCAATTCAAATTATATGTATTTTTTATTTTTTTCGTGTCTAAATTTGATTAGCAATAATTAATTAGCTATATTATAAAAAATTACTTTATGAAAGTACTCTTAATTATAAATTTATTGATACTAATTATATATTTTTTGGATTAAAGAATAATAGGTATTTGATAGTCAAATTGACACTAATATGTAAAAATGAAAAACATCATAAATTTTGGATTGAAGGGAGTATTAATTTTCAATCACATCTCTTAACCCAGTTTTGATGGTTAATCGATCTAAAATATTAAATTTTGTTTATATGTTAATAATTAATAGGAACTATTAGTTTAAGGACTATTTTCGCATTCAATATATATCTATAAAGAGCATTTGCATATCGTACCATATATTGAGACCAAAATATAATAGTGACCTACTTACTGACACTACTTCGATAATTACCTCCGTTTATAAATATCATTGTAATAGTAACATACACACTTCTTTTTTTTGTTCCCAAGGATATACCTCCCTCGAAACAAATTTTAAGAAATGCTTTTTTTTGTACCTACATTTCAAATGACTAAAATTTTAAAAAATAATTATGTACGTCGTCTAACTAAGATCACATCTATCTAGATTCGTTGAACTTAAGCTTAACCTACAATAAACTCAAGCTAAGTCTAATTTGAACGCTAGTACGTAAGAATGAAGAAAGGTGGAGTAGTAAATAAGAGTAAGACAGTAATTTGAAATAGTACGTGTATGAAATTTGTGGTAAATGGGAAATGGAGGGATACTATTCTTATTACTCAGTGCTCATCAACTACGTAATAATATGATACTCATTATTAATTGATGTCTCATGACTCATAATGTAACCTCAAATGAGTTTAATACTACTAGTAGACGAGTACTCACTACTCAGCATCTTCTAAGGTAGGTTATAACTTACATTTTAGTAATTTAAACAATATAAATTGTCATATTATTTCATAAATAAAGTTAGTCTAACGAGAATCTCTATCTAGTTATAAAAATACTCCTATGAAATTTACTCACATTTAGAGAAAGTCGCATGACGTGAGACTAATTTATAAAATGTTTTAATTTGAAATTTATGTATCTATTTTAAGAAACTCATATATAGATAATTAGCTAGATAACTATTTTAAAACACACTATCTAATTATAAAGAATTTAAGAAACCACACATTTAGATAAATGTCATCATAGTTAAATTTAAGAACCCAGTCAAAATTTAACTTTTTTAAGAAACTCGATCCAATTATCAAAAATTTATATTGGCGGTAGACTAGTACAATTTTGTTTATTTTCTTATATAATTAGATCGAGTTTCGTCCTTTTCATAAAGTAAGTTATTATTTGAGGATTAATTTCAACTTAATTATATATATGTCATTTCATATTTAATTGTATTTGTATTGTTTCTACATTCATAAATAAATATAGGACGTAATAATCATCACAATAAAACTCACCAATATACTATTTCACACATAACTACTTCAACAATATTCCCTCCCACACATACAATAGTCATACAAGCATTACTATCACTATTACTATTGTTGGAACCCATGTCGCCATTATCCTCTATTTATGTTGTTTTTAATCTATCTACATCACAGGTGCTATCTAATTACATGCAAAAAATTACACGCAAGAAGGCATGGCAACAGTTTTGTCGACAACACATTAAGGAGTTTAGCACAATAATTCTCTTACCCACGAATGTTATTACATTCAAATCCCTTTTTGTATGTATTTCCCCCCTTTAGATCTCATTTTTTACTTCCCATGAAAGCTTTTGCGAGATCTAACTCAGAAAATAGTTTACCTAATGTTTCCTGACATGATACCTCAAGGCTATTCAATGTAAAGTCTTAGGTATCTCTTTTAATGTAATATGTTTGCTATTTCAATACAATTATAAAAAAATATATATATATAGGACGTTTTGTATTGAAAAATGTCATAAATTCTCTTAGTTATTTTGATTGAATGATCTTCCAAATAACCACCATTATTTTCAAAACAACTCCTCCCTTTATTCATTTTGGTGACCTTTTCATAGTTATAATACAGTTGCTCCTCATTGAAAGTAAAGGTTATTCAGTTTGATCTTTGATAGTTTAAATAGACAAATTTTGTAGTTAAACCAACACATACATATTATTCACAGTAATAGATCAAGTTAGTTACTAGAAAATTAAGTTGAAAATGCCATATTTTGATATATTATTCACAAAAATAGATCAAATTAAAATTTCTTGGACTTTAAAGTTGAAAAAGTCAACTCAACAAAATTTAAAATGTGATACGAATGAATGAAGTATTTCCAAAATGATCATGGTTATAAGTTTTGGACATACAAATGATAGCAACCTTGCCTCGACTCACGAGTTCAAACGGCAACAGTTATCGAGTAAAATCTTATTGATAGGTAAAATAGAGAAGTAGAAGTGTACTATGCATAGAGAAAATACACTTTGAAGAAACACACATGGCACGCACGTTCGTAAAGCAACTACAAGTGTACAATATGATGTGTTTATTCGAACAAACATTGAAAGCCTTGATATTGATATATTATGCTCATTTGAGTGAGTTGGCAACATCTATCACGAAACGATACTTGACATCCTTCTTTATAACGCGTTCTAAAGCCTCATTTGCATACTGGATTGGAACCATTTCTATCTCCGGGTATATTTTGTGAGCAGCACAGAAGTCCAGCATCTCCTGAGTATGCCTTACCCCCCCAGGCAAAGCCCCAGTAATCGATTTCGTCCCTGTATAAAGTTAGAGTTTAGTTTATAAGTAAATGTATAAACAGAAAATAAACAATCTATCGAACTATCTGCATTATCTTATAACTACCCCAAAGTAGACTTCCTGGACCGAACTTCACTTCCTTAGGAACGCCAGCGAGTACTAGAATACCATTTGTCTTCAGTAGCGACAGGTACAAATCAAATGGGATATTTCCAGATGAAGTGTTGATTATGAAGTCGAGTGAGCGTGCTAGCTCCTGCGATTAGATCAAACCATTAAGGAAAATCAATAGTCTGTATAACAATATACTTAAGTTTAGATAATCAGATTCCTTACCGCCATCTGTTGTTCATCAGAAGCGAGGACAAATTTGTCAGCTCCAAGAAGATCAATAGATTCATCTTTCTTCGATATACTTGTGCTAAAAACAGTTACATTTAATCCAAAAGCTTTTCCAATTTTCACCGCTAAGTGTCCAAGACCACCCAATCCAATCACGCCCAACGATTTCCCAGGTTGATTCATGTTATGCTTTATCATTGGCGTATAGACAGTAATTCCAGCACACAACAAAGGTGCTGCAAGTTCGAGTGGGAGATTTTCTGGTATGGTGAAGCAATATCTGTAGATCAAAGCAAAAGAAATTTATACGCATATCTAGTTGGCTTCTAAGATTCTTGTCAACTGATGTTAAACGGAACCAGATTTAGCTATCTCTAAAGTACCTTTCATGAACGACAATGTAGCTCGAATAACCACCTTTGGTTACAGTACCATCTGCATCAATTCCATCAAAAGTGATGACTGATCCTTTTGCACAGTGAATTTCCCAACCGTCATTGCAATACTCACACTCTCTGCACGAATTAACATAAGTCCCAACGCCAACATGATCACCAACCTTAAAGCGCTTCACATTGGAGCCAACTTCCTTCACTGTTCCAGTAATCTCATGTCTGGTGAGGAGAAAAAATAATACAGGAAAAGTAAATAATTAGACAGAGCTATGCAACACACAAGCATTTTATACTAATGATTTCCATTACCCTGGGACCATAGGGTATTTCGAGTTTCCGATTTCATTCCTGGTCCAGCTAATATCAGCGTAACAGATTCCACAATAAGCAATATCCAATGAGACATCATCAGCTCCTACAGCTCTGTAGGAAAGAAGTGTGACTTTTAGACATCAAGCGTTTCAGAAAACCGCATCAGTACATTAAACGAGTGGAATTAAGTTCTTCGATTACTCGTTTGAGTATAAAATCCAGACATTTAGATACTTGAGACAAGATTACTAATAGACATTGCTGTAAACAGGAATTTTCTTACATTAATTTCTAAATAATATCAAAAGAATTCTGTATATTCCTACTTACGATAATACAACAATAGCAAAATAACAAACCACATTCCAAATAATTGTTAATTTCTACTTATGTAAATTATATGAACCTGCGGGAAAACTTGTATGGTGATAAAAATCCAGAAGGATCCCTTGCAGCCCAACCATGGCAATTCTCGTTAGCTCCTTCCTCACTCATTTTCAGAAGTTACCAAGCTTCAATATCAAAAAACATATCAACCGACAAACTTGGACCAAATACTTAGAATAACTCGATACCATATTTTTATTAATATTATTCAAATTATTTTGGGAACGATTAAAAGTTCCACATGTAACATATGGAATAATATTTTGAGAGAAATTGTCGATATAGTCTCCAAAGTGGCTCAAGTTGCCATCTGATTCTTGAAAGTTCAATAGTGACAAATTAACATTTGTAATTTATTCTTAAAATCGATGAAGCCGTTAGATTTAACTTTATTTGTGTAATTGGCTTTTTTTACTAAATTTTAATGGCTCCGTCAATTTTTATACTAAATTACAATGTTTGTTCAGACTAAATTGTAACGGTTAAAGTTTGAAGGAACAAATAGTAAATTGAACCCACTTTTTGAGATCGCATACATTATTTTTTATAAAAACTCTCAACTAAATTAAATAATCGAATGGAAAGAAGTAAAGAAGTGTAGTTAAAAATGCAGTTCCAATATGAATTTAGAGAAACCTACCTAGACTCTGAAGATGATGGTTTTCCAGAAGTTATATGAGCTAGCTAGTTTTGAGTAGTAATATTTTTTTAATGATTTGAAGTTGATAAAGTAGGGAAGTTGATTTATAGTGGGATTTCGATCAGCCAACTTGTTATTAAGAAGAGGACCAGACCTAGCTAGTGGGTATGCATTTAATTTTACGGACTGAAATGTAGTAGTCGTCTTTAGGATGCTAGAGGAATGTGGCTCAAGATTAACCACAAAATTATATTGACTATTTAATTTCAATGGTCAACATAGTAACTGTTTGCTTTTTCATTACATGTCTTCCGAAGGATCTGTATGCGTGAACAAAATGATAAGAACAAAACGTTGGGGACTTGGTTGAGTTTTTTATGATCAAGTTGGGATAACCTATTTTCGAAGGCATTATCAATAATTCTATATATTTTACAAAACATACGTCCCTGTCTTTTTTGTTCTTATTGACATATTCAAATGAGTATGAACTCCGGTGCATTTCAGCATGAGCCAAAAAAAAACAAAATTCCTCACACTTTGTGAGTTTTCACGTTATTCGTCAATTTGGTCCTAACAATGAACAATGTTGAACCCTCTCGTCAATTATATTTTACTAAAAATTACTCCCTCCATCCCTAAATGATAGGGTCATTTGCTTTTTTATGGTCTCCAATACACGACTTACAACGTAAATATCTTTTATTTTGTACACGAAAAATTATAAAAGTACATATTTTAGAAATATACATTGAGACGAATCTAACAACATCTAATTTGACTATATTATTTCGTATTGGCTAATAAAAATTAATAGTCAAGTTTACAAATTTTGACAAAAAAAGTCAAAATATCCCCATCGATTAGGGATGGAGGGAGTAGTTTTTCCTACATAAAATTAGTCATCGGTTCGGTTCGTTTTTTTTATTGGTTGTCCCATAAGCTGAACCGCATCGGTTCGGTTATCTCAAATACAGAACCGAAATCGGTTCGGTTCCGATCGGTTCCAAAAAATCGATTATTTTCGGTTCCGATTCGGCTCGGTTTCAGTTTTCCTTCAAAGCGTGCTAAAAGGAACCCAAACATCAAACAAAATGGTAAAAAAATGTAATAAGAAGAAGGTATACCATTATTTTAATTAACGTATATTATATTTCTTTTTTTGTGATTTAAGGTTATGACTTTTTTTAACTATCATATTCAAAACTAATGGTTTATGAAAATAAAAAACTTATTGGACTCCAACAAATGAATGTATGCAACAACTCAAATAAGGACATATTTTTTTCCATTATAAAATGATTGACATATCTAATTTATTTTAGTTTTTTTACTAGATATCAATTATGTATTATTATA
Source organism: Echium plantagineum (assembly GCA_003412495.2). Taxonomy (NCBI): domain Eukaryota; kingdom Viridiplantae; phylum Streptophyta; class Magnoliopsida; order Boraginales; family Boraginaceae; genus Echium; species Echium plantagineum. The sequence goes on from CM016567.1 coordinate 29,150,844, forward strand.
GTTATACAAGTAATTGAATAATTGCCATTATCAATTTATTATGATTTGATTTAGTAATTATTTGGGACTCGGAAAAATAATTTTCAGTTATTAATTTAATTGGTTATATAAATTATTAATAATTTCCATTATCAATTTATTATGGTTTGATTTAGTAAATATTTGGGACTCTAATAATAATTGCCAATTATAAATATCTTTGGTTATATAAATTATTAATAATTGCCATTATCAATTTGTTATAGTTTGATTTAGTAAAAATGAACATAAAAATAAATAACACAATGATTGCAAAAATTTATGAAACAAATTTAGAATTGAATGCTTAATGAACATTAAATCTTAAAACGTAAAAAAAAAAGGTAATTGGAAAATGTCATTTAAATGGATGATATAATGGTTTAATAATGAAAGTTCAAGCTCCTACGAAGATAAGTGATACACACTACGATTAATCTAATGATCACTCAATATTATTTTCAAGGACGAAGATTTATGACATAAATGAAAAATGGTGAATTTATATTTATAGAATAAAGAAGACGATAAAGTGAAACATGCATGAGAGAGTAATTAAAATTGAGTTTAATGGTAGTTCGGGTTTTGAGGAGATTTGATTGGCTGTAAAGAGAGTTTTGAGGTATATTGGTTGAAGACCTCTCCTCCTCCCCGAAAACTCCTGCAAAAAATATTACTCCACAAATGCAAAACTGAATGCTAAAGCTCCACCACACTTCGACTACATGTACTCTCTTCTCATCTAAATTATCATAAATTATTCAAAAAAATTGACACATTTCACTCTGTTACATGTTCTGTATTGTACAAACACTTTACTATTTTAGTACCTAGTTTTTTGTATCATTTGTTGTTGCAGTAATGTCCTAATGTTGGAGGAGATTCCATAGTATATAAAAAACAATTACGTATTTAACTGTTTCGTTTTTCTTGATTTGCCCATTTTGTGTTGTCCAACTGCTTAGCATTATTATTTTTTATCAAGATTTTGGCCTTTTGAGAAAACAATATTGGTAATTACCTTAATTTTTTCCCCTTCCACCATGTGTGGCATTTTCATTGTTTGATGCTGTGGGGACTCTAACGAACACCTTGAGGTATGCATGATGAACTTTTCTTGATTTTGTGTGCACCCTTTTTTGTATCTATATGATTACAGTTAGTTCAATTTGCTTTTCTTGTAGGAACAGTGAAGAATCTTCTGCCTTTTGTGTGATTCAAGCAACAGATGATTGAGCTTTAGAAGCTTTGAGCCTTCTTGTTGATTCAGCAGAGAGATAAAAACTGTATGCACTTTCTCTCCACCATTCATATCATAAATGTGTAGGAACTAGGGGAGGCAAAGGTGTAGTCGCCGCCACTCCTAATAAATATACACGTTTAATATTGAAAAATATAATTTTAATTTCATGCGTTCCCTAATTTTTGTCTGTTTCCCCTTATGTTACTTGTGTTCTGTCCTTCGCCATCTCTGAAATAAAAATCCTGATACATCCATGGCTTCTGTCCTTCAACATTTTTTTGTATCATTATCGTAGTCATGTTTATTAGTGTCAATTGATTGTGGTTAGGTTTCATTAGAACATATAAGATTTGTATACAAATCTGTTAGTAGAAATCGGATGACAAAATTTTGCATTAATGTAGTGTTAATTTTCAAATTTGGCTTATTAAGTTATGTAGTTACATACCTTGATTGAAGGAGTTACCTATTTTTCATGTAAGAACATGACAATGTAACTATCCTAGTATCAGGGGAAAAAAACATTCTAGCTAACATGCCTTAGTTGAGAAAGTATAATCTTGGACTCAGTTGCAAATTACATTTATTTACATATCAATAGTTAGTAATTTAGTATGATTGGTTGTAATAAGATATTTTACATGTATTAGTTGATGCCTCTTTTCGGCCATCGTTGTAAGTATGCATATATTGCAGATAATTGTAATGATTCCTTGAAACATTTTTCAGATATAAATGGCGAAGGATTATGGTGGAGGGTCCCCTAAGTTACATAATCAGTTGGAAGCAAAGCGAAAACGTCTAACCTGGATCCTAGCAGTCAGTGGCCTCTGCATTCTTTTCTATATTCTTGGTGCTTACCAGAGTTCTACTCGAAGTCAGTCTGGCCAAAGAGATACCTTCTCAAAAGTAGGGTGCGATGGATCTCAAGGTGATTCAAATCTTGATGCATCAGACTCACAGTCATCATCCTCATCATCATCGACGTCTCAATTGGATTTTGAAAGTCATCATCATTTAGAGGTCAATAACTCGGGGGAGACTACAAATTTTCCTCCATGTGATATGTCGTTTAGTGAATACACACCATGCCAAGATAGAGATAGGGGGAGGAGATATGACAGGGACATGCTGAAGTATAGGGAGAGGCATTGTCCTTCAGAAAAGGAACTTCTTCGATGCCTCATACCTGCTCCCCCAAACTATAAATCTCCCTTCAAATGGCCACAAAGCAGAGATTATGCGTGGTATGCCAACATACCTCACAAAGAGCTTAGTGTGGAAAAGGCCATTCAGAACTGGATTCAAGTCCAAGGTGATCGTTTTAAATTTCCAGGTGGAGGTACAGGATTTCCTCGTGGAGCTGATGCCTATATTGATGAAATCAGTGTGCTCATCCCTCTTACAAGCGGAAACATTCGTACAGCAATAGATACAGGATGTGGAGTAAGTAATTTTGTTCTTGATTCATTCTATGTACAGGATAAGAGGCATTTCAATGATTTCACAAGTTCAGCTTATTATGGACTTGTATTAATAATATACAATGTGAAATTTACTTTCGTTCCTGAATTTTATCATGTGGTTGATTTATGTGGCTTAAAGGTTGCTAGTTGGGGTGCTTACCTATTGAAGAGGGACATCATAGCAATGTCTTTTGCTCCCAGAGATACACATGAAGCACAGGTATGGTTCGCATTAGAAAGAGGAGTTCCAGCAATGATTGGTGTCATGGGATCACAGCGAACCCCCTACCCTTCTCGGGCTTTTGACATGGCTCATTGTTCCCGCTGTTTGATTCCTTGGAACAAATTAGGTAAGGACACATGCAAAACTTACTTTCAGTCTGCAATATTTCTTTCTTTTTTAAATTTTAATGTAGAGATGTACTAATCTGAATTTAATTTTCTGCAGATGGATTATATCTAGCTGAAGTTGATAGAATACTCAGACCAGGTGGTTATTGGATACTCTCGGGTCCCCCTATCAATTGGAAGACATACTGGAAAGGGTGGGAAAGAACCGCAGAAGATCTGAAACAAGAGCAGGATGCTATCGAAGATGTTGTCAGACGCCTTTGCTGGAGGAAAGTGATTGAGAAAAAAGATTTGGCCATTTATCAAAAACCAATTAATCACAATGAGTGTATTAAGATGAAGAAGTCTCATGAGAAACCAGATCTATGCACATCAAGCAATCCTGATGCTGCTTGGTAACTCTTACGTCTTATAAAATCCATCAACTAGAAAGATATTATACATATTTAATTTTATCATGAATCTCTAGACCCTATATTTATTATATTTGTTAAAATCAGGTATCAGGATATGGAACCCTGTGTGACGCGGATGCCAGAGGTAAGCAGCTCTGATGACGTTGCTGGTGGTGCTCTAGAAGGATGGCCGAGGCGTGCATTTGTTGTCCCGCCTAGAATCAGCAGTGGTTCAATAAAAGGTGTCACTGCAAAGATGTTCAAAGAAGATAATGAATCATGGAAAGATAGAGTATCACATTACAAGCGTGTCATTGGTGGTTTGTCACAAGGACAGTACCGCAATGTAATGGACATGAATGCTTATCTTGGTGGATTTGCTGCAGCACTTATACAATATCCAGTTTGGGTCATGAACGTCGTTCCTGCAAACCTAGAACCCGACACTTTAGGTGCCATATACGAGCGTGGTTTCATTGGTACATACCAGGATTGGTGTGAAGGATTTTCAACATATCCACGAACTTATGACCTCATTCATGCAGGCAATGTGTTTAGTAAATATGAAGACAGGTAACCTAATGAACTTTCTTGATCAGATCCATCTCATTAATATTACAATATAAAGTTATATTTCTCAATATGTGGGACGAATATATCTTGATGTGCTTTGTTTATTCTTGAAGGTGTGACATTACATACATAGTCCTCGAGATGGATAGAATCTTGAGGCCACAAGGTTCAGTGATATTCAGAGATGGAGTGGAAGTCTTGACAAAGGTGAGAGCTATTGCGGATAGAATGCGATGGGAGAGTCATTTCGTAGATCATGAAAGCGGACCATTTAATCCAGAAAAGATTCTTGTTGCTAAGAAGACTTATTGGACCGGTGGTGAGGTGAAGCAACGACGTTAGTGATCATTGAAGTCTGCTTTTGAGCAACCGGATTAGGAAAAAAAATACTGAAGAGATAGTTTGTGTTATTGTTTCAGAAGGTATCTTTGCATTCCCCTGCAATATATTTATGTTAGGTCCCTCCTTTACTGTTGACCACATTTTTTGCCTAGTAATACTTTCGTTTTGTCTAACTTAGCCTTTTTACGTTTTACCATTTTGCCATCTTTATGTAATCATAAATTTTTTTGCTAAGAGTTTGTTATGAGTTATGACCCTTTATTAAGAGCCACTTCAAATTTTGATATTTTAGATCATTCAATTTGAATTTGCTAATAAAGAAGAAGAAGGTTAGATGGTATGCCTTTAATTGTCACCTTGTATTACAACATGTTAGGAAATAAGTGGAACGAGAAGTCCCATGCAAATTTCCCATCTCACTCTCTTGATTTCTATCAATGTTAACATGTTCAACGTCTTTGAAGAAGTTCCGCCTAAATGGAGTTCGGGTAATATGCAACATTATTACCCATATGGTAATAGAGAGAATGTTTTCGAGTTGACCCAAGAGTGAAGTGCAAACACTATCTATTATTTTCACACTATCTACCAAACAACAGAAACGCCAAAGAAGTCCTTTTTAATCCTTCCTCACTAGGAAAAGAAAAAACAATTCGATTTCACATAATAATCTACCACTCTTGATTATTGCCAATTACGTTGGTGGAAAAGGCATCAAGCTTCCATAGGTTGGGAAAGATGAAGATGATAACGAGTTCAACGTTTGTGATGGATGTTGAATAAACATCTCTGATGCTGGTATCTGAATTCTACTTCCAAGAAGATTTGGCAAACTCGAAGATGATTCATATAAATGCTGCATTACATTTGGTTGTGATAGAGTTTGGAACCTCCAAGTGCACATCTCAGTTGCAAGTGCATTAGCTGACCATATAAACTGCACCAACGCATCATTTATGAGGATTATGCAATTCATATGATCGTAATGGCTCTTTCTACTACTTACGCTTTTCAGTGTTTGTCAGGAGTAGTAGATGGTGTTGACTGTTTACACTTTACTCTAGGGACAAATCGAAAACAGCGTCCTGATAAGGTTGCATACTATTCGAGCCCCGCTTAGACGGGCGTCTCACGGAGACATAAGGGCAAATGCTGTATATGATCATAAGATGAAGTGCAAATGAGATTTTCTACAAACTAGGATGGAGTAATTAGGGTCATGAAAAATCACCTGTAACTGATTTTGAAGATTCTTGATATATACGATGGCCTTGTCTAACACACTATCATTATCCACCTAGAACAAAAAGATGAAGATTTAGATGTTGAAGGTTAAAATATGTGTACATGAACCAGTTGAAGACAAAGAATTATGTTGCTGACCTTAGGGCAGTTTGGTATAAGATGCTGCAATATACGCATCTTCTTGTCGACTTTAGTTTCGCCTTTCTGCATGAATACATAATAATTCACTTTGATATAATTTTAAGTAATAGACAAAATGAATTTTGAAATTTGAACCACAAAGTCATAGTATTTTTTAAGTTTTCCACTTGGGGTAAATTCGAAAACAGCCTCCTATGAAACAAAGGGGTAAGGCATCATACTATACGAATCCTTACACACCGCTTAGGCAGGAACTTCTTTGGTATAGCATTGGACATGTTGATGTTGATATTCTTACCTTTTTCCAGAAATTGTTCCTTCTTGCAACTTGATTTCTCTTGTGAGCATTTCTTCTTCCTTGTTTTGGTGATGTCTTAAATTTGGTTTCAAATTCTTGCTCCTCCGGATAGTTCGAGGATGCATCTGAGCATACTGAAGAAGAATCACCAAAATAGTTTTCCTCATTTTCTGCATTTTGGACGTTCGATTGTTCTAAAGAAATCTTCTTTCTGTTCATCATTTTGTTTTATGATTTCAAGAAAACAAAAGATGAAGTTTTTTGTTGTGTATGTGTGTGAGTGCAAAAGTATGCAATGCTGATAACTACAAAGCAAGCAACTACAAGTAGCTATATAAATGGATCAAAGTAATGGAAGTGTGGTATTGTCTGGTACACAACCATGGGGACCCCTGAGGTTTATCGTACAAATTGTCGATTGTCATTTCATATACGTGGATATCGAAGGTGGAGGGACAACTGATGCTTATGGTGCAAGAGCTGGACACATAAGGGAGGGGGGGGGGGGGGCGTCGGCCTACTATACAGGACAACTATATATCAAATATTCAAATGCTTATGGTAGAATTCTACAGTTTAATTAAACACTCAGAGCACTAATGGTTAAAAATAGGGGATCGGTAGTCGTTATTCGTAAAGTCTGTACTTTGAAATGATACAATAAACTACAAATCACGTCACCCAAGCAAATCATATTAAGCAAGTCATGTGTGACAGTCTCAACTAAAATTGTATTGGTGGGAAATCAAACTCATGACCTTGTGGGCACAAACTCACCTACTCCACCAACTTGACTACCCTTAGGGGCCGAACAATTATAAACTTATATTTACTGAAATGATCACTTTATGTAAGTTTAATTTACTAAGATTGTACTCCCTATGTTTCGCTATGTTTGATTGTTCATAGATTTTGTCATTTTTCAAAATGTTTGATTGTTTACATTACCAATGAACTTTTAAGCCTATTTTTTCCTCTTTGCCCCTAATAAAGTATTTTTATCCCTAATAAAGTAATACTTCAACACCTTTATTTGAGAACATATCAGTAATTTTTCACCATTCATTAATAAAGTACTTTTATTCCAAACAATCAAATATACCGAAACTAATGGAGTATGTAAGAATAGTATTATAGCAGTATTAGACCATAGTATTCTGGAAGCTGTTTATTCTTTCATTTGATTGAGATTTCTCAATTAAACAGAAGTGTAAAAATCAAATTTGAAGTAAAAAAAAAAACTTCTAAATTGAGAAAAACTTTTATTCTAGTAATCTTTGTACAGTTGTACTATTCTTTTACACCTTTGTTTGAAATGTTATAGTGGGTACCTGATGATGGACCAATACTCTGAATCAAATCCTAGTACACACATCACTATATCAGCCATCTTTAGTTTCTTGTCTCAATAAAAGGGTAATACATTTGGGGTCCAAAGTAAAAGAGAAGCAAATTAAAGATGATAGAATCTTTGGGTTTACCTCATGGGACTGTCTGCCCTTTTATGCGGATGATAATGACAACTATCAACAATATAACAAAAGAGGACTAGTGTTTAGGTATATTTAGTTGACAACTTGTTGATTTTTGTTTTGAAATTACAAATATAATAGATATATTGAAGAAAAATCATGTCACAAAGGATTTTGGACTCTATGTTATATTTTGTGACGTTTTGTAGTACTCCCACCGTCTCTAAAAGATTGGTACATTTTGACTTTTGTGGTTAAACTTTAAAAAATTTGATCAAAAATTCTCATTAAATAATAAAGAAATAATATAGTCATGTGGGATCTTGTTAACTTCGTCTCAATATATATTTTTGAAATATCAACTTTTTATAATCTTTGCGGATGTAGAATAAGAGATATATACATTTTAAATCGTGTTTTGTTAACCATAAAAGTCAAAATGTACCAATCTTTTAGGAGCGGAGAGATCATTACATTAGATTGAGACCATGAAATATGAACAACAGTCAAAATTTAAGATAAAGAACGAGTTTTCGATTTGGTATCACATAGTAGGACCTGGTTACAGTTTACTCTTACTAATAACCATGTTGCATACTCCGTATTAGTCCTCGAAATTAATATAATGTTGCAACATGGTTCTCCAACCAGACCAGACACACGATAACCATTAACGGTTACTTTTGACATAAACATTAGTTACATTGTTATATATTAATCCATAATAGTTACACAAATGTTGCATCATGATCCCAAAAGTGACCTTCACTTATGTTACAGTTAAAATATAAAATTTGTTTTAGTCTGGAACCATATTGCAACATTGTACGACTATGAGAAAGTAAATGTAAATATTTAGTCCATAATCTATGACCAAATCTATAATTAGCTATAATGGCATATCACACAGAATAATAAAACCCCACTCAGCCTCTCATTACATCCACCTTCCTAGTTCGTATAGACCGACCCTACAACCAAATAGATGAAAGAAAACGTAATACTTCACGTGAAAACCCCTTGGGTTCACGTGCTTCTAATTATATCTGTCTGAAGTAGTAATGCCAATACTTTCTGAACTGTCAAAACATACCAAGTCTGGTCGAAATCTCGGATGACTACATCAATGATGAAATTCAACATTGGATGGCCTATACCCACAGTTTCATCACGCAGTATCAAGTGAGTTGTTCCAATTCCTGCCAGATATTTTAGAGTGAGACGTGGCGCAATAGCTACCAACGACAAACCAGCAACGACAATGAATCTAAAGAGGCTCATCCTAGGCGGGGTAAGGGAATAGGATAGTACACGTCCTTAGCCCTGTGGAAAGATGTTTACTACTAACCCAAGATATAGCGCAATAGCTACCATTTCACTGAATACATGAAGATAAGGACTCCAGAGAGGATATAGTAATAGTAAAACTGCATATCTCAATGTCTCTGAATACTCATTTAGCAGTAGGAGTTTAAAATCTGAAGTACTTTGTGCAAGAGTTCCGGACGCTTTTGGAGGGAGATTCTCAGACTGATGTATTTTCCAAAGTGGAGGAACCAACAATACGACGAGGAGCACATTCCTCTGTCATGAATGATTAATCGACACCCTGAATCAACATTTTCATTCTGTAATCCAACGAATTTTTCTAGTATTTGGATCATGGAGTAAGGATCTACTATAGCACACAATCTTAATTAATGTACATCTGATAACCTAAAAACTCTCTTTGAGGCTAGTTCCTATGACAACTCTCAAGGGAACTCTTGTGATGCTAAGTTAGGAACATACCAGGTTGTTAATTTCGCGCCAGCATGATAGCCATCAGTCAAATGAGAACACCATCCAAACCGATTCAACCACATCTAGGATTTTCTCTAACTAGTACATTTTATTTTCAGAACAACTGCAAGGAGACAATCGCAATTGTGAACAACACAAGTTTACACTATACCTATAAATGAGCCAAGTGAAGGTTATGTCAGCTTATACACTTCCAACAAGAAATCCCCCTTTAAAGGTAACAGATCTTTCATTAAATGAACACTCACATTGTGGACAGTATTAATCTTTGTCTGAGTATTACTAAGTTCATCCCCTATCACTTATTATGCTTGTGAGAGCACCTTTCTACTCAATGCTCCCACAAGAAGTTGAAAAGTTTACGTTAGTATGTCACATTTTGAACTTCTATAGCAGACAGAAGGACAATATAAAAACACATTATATTGATGTCAAATGCATATTATGGAACCATAATTTAGTTAGGACTAGGTAGGCAATAATATTTTGCATTTTAGTGGAGTGAGTGTCACAAGCAGCAAATATCCACACACATATATGCAAAACTTTACCTTACCAATCTGACCAAAGAATTAAACACCAGCAACTACGTATCAATATTCGTTATGGCACATATTGGAAAATGAAAAACAAAATGCAAGACATAAATGCAAATAGAAATACATGCAATTGCATCAGTGCCAACAATTTTTTCCCGATGTGCTGAGGTCAATATACAAGAAGAATCCCTGTTAATTGCTGTCCATTGCAGTTTAAACATGTGACAATAGAAATGACTGATTTCATGGAAGCAAAGTTGTCAAACAAGTAATTGCATACCTTGAAACTTGACGTTTAATCATGAGGCATTGAAAGACTTAAATACGAAACTTGATTTCAGAAAGGCTTGTCTGTCATAATTTAGTTACCAGAATGTACATTCATAAGACATACATCAGAGAACGAAAGCTCAGATATTTGCATACCTTGTTTCTTCAGGGTTAGTGTGTGTATCATCTTACATGGATGAAAGGTTTTGTATGCACCACTGAGATCTTGAGAATTAATGCAATGTTTATTCTAACATTTCTTAGAATCTCCCATAGCTTCAACTTCAAAGTTTGAATCCCCTCCTTTCTTATTTAATATCTGCAACCCCTTCATCCGGTAGTTCCCATCCTTCTATTTTCTTCAGAAATCATCTTAAGGAATATTATCTCCTTTTGCTCATTGAACTTGGAATCCAAAATTGGATTGGCAAAAGACTGGAAGGAACATGTTGCAGATGTCTCCTTTTCCTCAATGCACCTGCGATGCAATTCACCTGGAATTGGTAAATTTTAATCGGTTTCAGATTGCCATTGTCCTCAGTCATGGCGGAGCAAGGAACTAATTGTTTTGGCTAGGCACTATGTTCTCTGGAATTAGCTCAGCTGCTTCATTTCGCTTACTATGTCCACGTTTCGAATTGAGAAACAATTCAATTGTAATCCCAATAGACGATTTCCTAGATAGACTACAAGGCTGTTAATTGCTAGTGAAACTCCCACACACAATCGTTCGGACCTAATAAGTTCAAAGGTTTAAGTATCAACTGTCATTCTTTCACTCATTCAATAAGAAGGAACATCGAAAAAAACTGAACTCATATATAAGAACAAATATAGGAAACCTAAGAGGTAGAGCACACTAAACACACTATCTAAGATAACACTCCCTCAATCCCAACAAGGCAACAACACAGTCTAGTTAGAATACTTATGGTCAGAGTTAATTAAATTTAACTTACGCCATTAACTTGCATAGATAGCTTTGCCTTGAATCAAATTTTCATGTTAATAGTAAATTAAGTTTGAAAATGATATCTTTTGATACATCTTTAGAACTTTCACCAAGCATTAGACAACACATACACAAATGTTAAATTTCAAAATTTCAAATATCAATCATCAGTTCATCACCATTCTATACTAAACAATTCAGATAAGCGATAATTATCATGTTGCACCTCAAAACAAATATTGCCAACTATGAATTAAAACACCAGGTAGTTACACATTCAGAAGTTGATGAAACACCAGGTAGTTACACATTCAGAAGTTGATAACGTACGAGATCAACCTAGGTTCCAATATTTTATAGAAAAAAATTCACGTTTGTCAAAATTCCGTTGATGTATTATAAATCGGTACAACAAATGGGACAGGATCTATTAATCTATCCTACTGGTAATCTATCGACGACACAAATCTTGTACTAAGCTCAAACCTTAGAAACTGATAACCTATTGACGACACAAATCTTGTACTAAGCTCAAGCCTTCGATACTATTAAGCTAATAGGCGACTGGACATAAGTCCGCCTAATAGACTATTAGGTATAGCTAAGTCTAACAGATACGAAATTATAAATAAATCATTATTAAACCGTATCAAATACCCAAACCCTAGAAGAACTATTTTAGATAGCACGAATACACAATCACCAGCAGAAGAACTCTATGAAAAAACAGTAATACAAACGACAGAGGCTTCAATTTGATTACAGATTGAAAATAACACAATTATTGAACCATATCATACCCAAAAATTGGATTTGTTTATGTTTACAATCGAGTAACACTGCGCGGGAATAGAGTTAATCGAATAGACTAGTGGAAGAGGTTCTTGCTAGTTGCTAGTGACCAAAGAGGTCCTGGTTCGAAACTCATCTTGCAATGAGTACCTCCTTCCCTCAAATTTTCCAATTTTACCCCCAACCCTTCTTCCTCATTCTTCTTCTTCACCATATCTCCACCACCACCATTTCACCACCATCTCCATCAACGTTTTCTTTTCTTTTTCTTCTTTTCTTCTTTTCTTTTTCATTAATTCTCTTCTTCTTTCTCCTTTCTTTTAAGAGCACCACCACCAACTACCAAAACTCTCTTCCCCCACCCCTCACTAAGCGAGAACATCCCCTCCCCCCACGCCCACGCAACAGCCCCGCCCGAAACAGTTCGGCCCCCTTCCCCACCATGAAAGTGAAATTGCGATTTAGGGTTTTCTAGGGGAGAGGATCGTGATTTGGGGTTTTGGGGGAGGGAGGGGTCTCGATTTAGGGTTATTTGAGGGGAGAGGGCTGCAATTTCGATTTTTTTAAGGTTGGTGGTGGTTATGGGGTTGGTGGTGGTTATGGGGTTGGTGGTGTTGGTGGGATGATGGAGAAGAAAGAGGAAATAGGAAATAGGAAATAGGAAAGAAGAAATAAGAAAGAAGAAGAAGGAAGAAAAGAGAAAGGTTGATGGTGGTGGTAGGATATGGTGGTAGTGGTGGTGGTATGGTGAAGATGAAGAAGAAGAATGGTTGGGGGTAAAATAAGAAATGTTGAGGAGAAAGGGGTATTCATTGCAAAACAACTAAGGAGGAGGGTAAAAATTAAAAAAAGATAGGGGTAGGGGGGCATTTTTCCAATTTTCTCAACTTTATTATGGCACCTTGAGATTAGTCATTTCATCCATCTTTTGTGCCATTCTTACAAAAAATTGAATTTATATAAAAATGTGAAGTTAAAGTTGAAAAAAAATCTTTTAAAAAGATGAATTTATGTAAGTTTATAAGGGGTAGATTAGTCATTTCATCTACCTTTTATGTTAATCCTGCAAAAAAATGTAAATGTGTGCTCTAAGTTACAAACAAGTCCTCAAGAGTGCCATTTTTGCCAAAATCTCCTAACTTTTCAATGTTAACATTCATAATCTCTTTGAATTGGGATCAACATAGATGAATCAAGATTAAATATTAAATTTGTCATATTTGGATTTTATTATGATATTTTTCTAGGATAATAGAGATTAAATGATTCAACACGATCTATCTTATATAGGAGCATTAAGTATAAACCTCCAAATTGAGAGGGTGAAAACATTTATACTACGTATAAATAAGATATTATTCAAATAATATTTCATAACATTTGCCTTGATTCGCTTAAGTACCCTTGTTGTAGTACACATTTACACAATCTCCCCTACTTGTTTAGCGTTGTATATGTTTCTCCTTAGCTCATAAATCCTTGGACCACTACATCCTCTAAGTTGTTCCCTAATCTCCTTCCACAACTCACTTGCATAGTAGAGAACATGAAGATACTAGCCAATTTTTTTATATTTTCTTGTAAATTAGTGAAGAAAGTATGAGTACAATAGTATTACAAATAACGAATACATAAATTACTAACTAATAGAGAGTTAGAACTCATAACTTCTTACATGGAAATTGAGTCGGATACCACCAAGCTGTTGAGTCATCGACAAGACACTAACCAAATCCTCATACACTGAATTCATGACCTATGAAATTAAAGTCGAATTAACCTTCCTCCATTGCTTGTATTTAGGTTCATTAACATGTGGAAATTCAATTTCTCCATTTAGAAACCCTAGTCTGTCCATTGCTTCCATTACAATGATCATCACCTTGCTCCATGCTATGTAATTTGATTCGATCAACAAACGTGATACCAAAACTAAGCTTGACTGATCAGACGAATATAGATACATATGATCTTCTTCTTTGATTAATTCATTTTCTATCACCTTTTCCTAACTTGATTTACATTGTTAGGTACCAAAATTAAGTTTAAGTCTTAACTTTTATTTGCTCCAAATTTAACCTTTAATTGTGTGTTGGTGTTAAAAAATAATAGAATATCTAACATGAGATGTAATGCGAAACTTTTTTTTATCACTTTTGTGGACTAAATTGTAATTATACTACTATTAGGGACCAAACTTCAATATAGTTAGAGTCTTGAGACTATTTGAACAATTTTCTCAAACATTAACTATGAAGGTCGTTAGTCTAGTGGCCAAATATATATTATTCGAAGAAATAAAGTTGATGAATCCACTTTTTCTAATAACAAGAATTTAATTTTTATTTATCGAAAGTCTAAAAATATTAGCATATTTAAAATTGAATAAGGATAAAATAAGCATTTCCTTACCACGTGGAATGATTTTTGAGACTATAATAATAGGAGTAATTGATTTAGTGTAAATGGAAGTTTGAAATGGAAGATTCTATTCCAAGTTGCAGGTTAGAACAATCTAACTGCTGTGTACAGCTGTAGTATAAGTTACTCCCTACAAATTCGCAGGCCGCAGCCTCCGGTAGGAAGTAGCACAATCAGCCACTCAATTTATTACTACTACTTACTTTAAACAACCTAAAACAACAAACAAACGGGTATGTAGGACTAGGGGCCGTAAATGGCTTAGCAGCTCGCGTGCCTATTGTGTTTACATGTTATAGACTCGACTAATTATATATCGTTGTTTTGGATATCGAATAATAATTTAGATGAATTCATTTTGAATCACTCTTATGAGTAATTGAGTAAAGATTTTCCAGTTAACTAAAGAGACAAGCGAGTATTCAACTATGTTATCAATTTACACCTCAAAACATGTTTAAGTCAACCAATTATAAAGTCGATTTTCTTTTGTAAATTAGCGATGAGGTGAGTTTCGAACCCAAGATCTTCTGGCCACTAGCAAGATCATTTTCCATAAGGCTATTCGATTAACTCTAATCTTTTTTTTAAAATTGTTGACATGGTCCCCAAAAGTGGATTCAAGATGTCTTTTGGTCTCCGAAACTCCGAAAGTACAAAAGTTGCAAATCAGTCAACTATATTGGCCAACGGTTGCAGATTGGTTCAAAATTGAACGTCGCTGTTAAATGTTAACGGCTCACGCGCCTCGTGAGTTACACTCATTGAGTCATTGTTAATAAGTTAGAAAGGTAATAATATAATTAGCTAAGGTGTGAACTACAACCACCATTGGCGCGTTAAAAGTTAATGTCTTGATTAAATTTTGGATCAATTTACAACCGTTGGCCAATATCGTAGATTGAGTTGCAACTTTTGTTATTTTGAGAACCAAAAGTCAACCTGAACCCACTTTCGGAGACCATTTCAGCAATTTGCTCTTTTTTATTTTATAATTTTATAATTTAATACCCTTAAGAAAACGTCCCTTTATTCTTTAAATGATTGGTACATTTTGACTTTTCATAGTCAATAAAATATGATTGAAAAGGTAAATAACTCTTATTTTATATGCAAAAAACTAATAAGAAGTTGATATTTCAAAAATATATAATGAGACGAACCTAACAAGATCTCATAAGACTATATTATTTATAATCGTTTAATGAAAATTTAAGGTCAAATTTTAAACAACAAAGGTCAAAATATACCAATCATTTAAAAATAGAGGAGAGTAATAAATATGACACGTTGTATCTAGTTTATCCATTTTTAATTTGGTACATGATAGTAGAAATTTAGTAAATAATTCCAGCCTCCACAGAAAATGTTGACACTAGAACCAAAGGTTAAATTGATAGGTAGAAGTACATAAAGCGTTGAACAAGTAGCTTATAGCTTACAATCGATCATCTCAAGGAGGAAAAAAGGTTGTGCACATTGGAGTCCCAAAAAAATGAGACTCATGGCCGACGGCAACAACATAGTGATGATAAAATAGGGAGCAAAAACATATAACCTTTTTCTCTTTTCCCTCTTGTGTTAATTTACTGTCTTTTATTCATTCCCGACCGAAATTAAAGTAAAAATTCATTTATAGACAGACCTTTGCTTTCTTTCGCTCTAAGTATTCTCCTATGTTTCCTATTTACTGTCCATTTACCTGACAATTTAACCTCAATTTCAGACTCTATTAGATATATTGTTGCTATTTCTGAAAACCAAAAGAATGGAATGTTGGATTATCA
Organism: Echium plantagineum; assembly: GCA_003412495.2. Classification (NCBI taxonomy): domain Eukaryota; kingdom Viridiplantae; phylum Streptophyta; class Magnoliopsida; order Boraginales; family Boraginaceae; genus Echium; species Echium plantagineum. The sequence continues at coordinate 29,166,952 of CM016567.1, forward strand.
AGGAGACAAAATCTTTGCTTTCTTTTCTTTTTGTTTCCTAGTTTCCTTACATTCTTTCAATAATTTTGATTACATCAATCACAGGGGGGGAGAACTCAGTAGAGTGAATTTTGTATGATATTTACAGTTGACGTACTTTGTTTATGCTCAATTTAGTGGGATAAAAATTATAAATTCAATTTTTTATTGAAGTTAAAGGGTTAATTATATATTATCTTCAATTAATTATAATTGTGTTTGTGGTAAATTTTTTACACTCAATTAATGTTTAATTATAGAGTCAATCGAATAGTCTAGTAAAAAAGGCTTTTGATAGTGACCAGAAGATCCTGGTTCGAAACTAACCTCATCGCTAAGTTACAAAAAAAAAGTTTTTGTTTAATTATACTATTGAAAAAATTATTACTACGGAAGTAATTTAAAAGATAAATTCAATTATATAGTAAATTTTATGTTTTAGAATAATTAATTAGTAAATTGATGATAAAATTTTAATGTCAAAAAAGTCAAATATCGATTAAAATGGACCGGAGAGAGTAGAATCAAATAAATTTATGGTGGATATTGACATGTGAATTGAACTCTATTGCATCTGGCCTAACCTTTCATGTCAGAGGTGGTGGGTTCAAATTTCGTTCAAGACAAATTTGTCTTATGTTTACTCTAACTGTCTATTAGTTAGGATTCATTATTTGTACTACCATTATATTTATAATTTATAGCTAATTTACTAAAAAAAAAATATCGAGGTTCACAATTTGGTTCAAATTTTTTGAAGTGATCCATTCGAATGATTCGTGGAAAAAGAGAGGTGGTTGTTATACAAATAACGAACACATAAATGGCAAACCATTAGAATATGTACTATATATATAATAGAGATAATATGAAAGAAAGAGGTGCGAACTTATAATTTTAATACGGGGTATTCACTTTATCATTCAAAATAAATAAAAAAATCAATTCGTATATTCATTTTAAAGAAAAAAAGTGTTTGGAAGGGTGAACATGAGACGTAATATAACTTAAACGAAGACTTAACCATTGAGCCTTTTTCACGTGAATATCTAACATATATAGTAGGTCTGTCCCAAAAAAAAAATATGTTTCCAGTGAATTGTAATCCCAAGACCTACTACGAGAAGGTCGGTAAAATACCACCACACTAATATTCATCCATAATCATATTTATGTCCTTTGATTACATGAATGATATCAAGTGGTAAGTTATCCTTATAAGCCTAAGCAAAGAATTCAACCATTTTCGTCCATTACCGATTACATTAGACTTTTTGTATTTGTCAAAAAGACTTTGGTTTTTGGTCGAGCTTTAAATGGGAGAGGAAGGTGGAAATGGGAAATAAAATAAAAATTTGGAAGCAAACAAGTAATAAGATGTTTGAATTAATTTTAGTTAATTACGGCATGATAATGGACCACACGTTACGAAATAAGCTAAGCCAAAATGATTAAACTTTAGGCATACTACATTTCACATACACAAAAGGAGTAAGAAACTTAATAATTACATTATTCACTTTCACCTGTAGCTCGCTTACAATGCAAATCAAACATAACCTTAACTTCACAAAACAGCATTTCATCAATCAATATTTTCTCCTGACATAATACCCTCATCTGACAAACATCTACTGAGGAATTGAAAGCAAAAGAATTAAAGAAATAAAATCATAATAAAAAAGTTGAAAACCATTTCTTCACATCTTTGCCTGCATAATTATGTAGTATTTTATTTGTTGAGAGACATGGTACGACAAAAAGACATCCCCAAATGATGGCAAATTCTTGAATAAAACAAAAAGAGAAAAATAAGAATATGGTAGTTGTCCCAAATTGATTGTCCACTTCTGCATGCCTATGTGTGTCCTGCGCACCACGATCAATTCAACTCATTCATTGAACATTGACATGCGTTATATTTCTCGTGTCTCTTGCCTTGAATGAGGTTTCAAAAATCGAGTATTTTCGCATGGAAATTATTTTGGCACATAAAATGACACACTCCATTGTTTTGGGACAAATAATTCACATTGGAGGATGAAATCTAAAGAGAGGTACTCATAATTCGAAATGAATTCATTTCTCAAAACGTTTGTTTGGTGTACCTTATTATTTTTCATCTCATGCCTCGTTATTTACTAGTCTATCTAATAGGCATGCACAATGAGGACGGAAGATTTTCAACACAATGATTGCGATTTTTGTCCTTATTAATTTGTTTACTAGACAATATAAAATGCACTAGTAACTTGAATTTTTTATTTTTTATTATATATATACTCATTTTCATTGATATTTTGATTCATTTTAGTTAATATAATATATATAACACTCAAGTTATTTAAAAATTATTTATAATATTTACAAAGTCATTAATTTAAATGACATAATAATTAATATTTAATTAATGATTTCTTGTTATAAATATTAGAGAATATATTTATTTAAATGCGGGTATAAAATTTCAACTATATATGCTACTAGCATAAAATCTATTAAGAAATTAAAAATAGTACTTTATATCACATTCAAAATTTATTTTAAGTATGCTTTGATGAAACTTTGATTATAAATTTGTTTTAAATCATACTCTAACTTAATTATTATTATATTTGTTTTGAAAATATTTACATAGTATTATTTTCTTCAGAAAAAAAAATCATACTCCTTCCTTCATATTTTCTTATTTTCATACACGCGCTTAAAATATAAATATCTAAGATTCTACGCATGTAAAAACTATAAAAGTTGATATTGTACATAAACATATCTATATATATATTGAGACGGATCTAACAAGATTCAACATAACTATATTAGGAGTATCTTTTATCGGGTATTGAGAATTCATGATCAAATTTTAAAAGGTTGATAGTAGAAAAATATATATTAAGACGAATCTAACAAGCAAGATCTCATTTGACTGTATTATTTCTTATCATTTAATGAGATTTAGGGATGGAGGGAATAGTAATTAAAACAAATAGAAACAATTTGTTAGTAATTTATATAAAAAAAACTGTAATATAAAGTGAGTAAATATCGAAAATAAAATCAACTTATTTTTTTTTTGTAAATTAGCGATGAGGTGAGATTCGAACTATGACCTTCTGGTCACTAGCGAAAGCCTTCTCCACTAGACTATTCGATTACTCGAAAATAAAATCAACTTTGAATTGTGGATCATTCATATTTAATTCATACATCCTTCCAGCTAAGCAAGTTGAAGAAAAATCGAACGTCAATTTTGTACTAAACTAAAACCAATCTAATATTCTAATTCCCCTCCTGGAGAGTCCAGTCAATATAATGTAATAAAATAAAATAAAATAAAAGTCATCAAGGAGTAATAGAGACTCAATAAGAAGGAAGTAGGCAAAGGGCGAAATTGTTCGTCCCCGACACGTGTGCCTGTCTCCTACATATACTACAACGAGGCCGACCCTCAAGCTTAATTCTTCAGCTTCATTTTTAGCCTTTCTTCATCATGCCTCCCACCTTCTTCTAAACTACCTCCCCCCTTCCCCTACATACACTCACCAAATTAATTGGACAACTAATTTGGGACAGACAAAATGAGAAGGAAAGGTAACAAGTCATCTTCTTCATCAACTGAGAGCAGCAGCAACAATCACTCTTCAACTGTCTCATCCGCTTCTTCCTCTCACCACTCTCGCTTCATGAGGAGAAACCAACACCAACACCAACAACAGATGATAAGCACTGATCTTCAGCTCGGCCTCGGCTCGGCTTATGCTTGCCCTCCTAGGGAAGAAATGATGATTCAAAACGATGATTATGAAAGAATGGCGCCTAAGTTATTCGTGAAGGTGTACATGGAAGGCATTTCCATTGGGAGGAAACTTGATTTGCTTGCACTTCATGGTTACCATGATCTCATCAACACTCTTGTCTACATGTTCCACACTACCATTATTTGTTAGTTCTCGATTCCTCATCCTCTTCTTCTTCTTCGAATTCTTTGGACGTTATGTTAATATGATAAAGGATTCGATAAATTTTAAATTATAGTTTTAGAATAATGTTGTTCGATTATGAATACGACGTTAATGCTTATTAATTTGTGATGATATAGGGGCTGAAGGAGAAGAGATACACCCCGAGAATAGTCACGTATTGACCTATGAAGACAAGGAAGGTGACTGGATGATAGTTGGGGATGTTCCATGGGAGTATGTCTCTATGATCCTTTCCATTTATTTCAATTTTATCTTGGAATAATATTTCTAAAATATTCCTCTAAGAATTTCCATGATTCTTTATACACATCTCACGATTCTGCGATTTATATCACTCCTTAAACTAACTTAGGAAAGCAATGTGCGTGCATAAGTCGTTAATGTAACAATTTTACATTGAAATTAATAATTCTTTTATTTTGTTAAAAATGCAGGGCATTTCTGAGTACTGTGAAGAGATTGAAGATAACAAGAATAGAGTAAAAAGATGGGCAAAGAGTATTTATGATGATTTCATATATATTATTATGATGGAGCCTCTGATAGGTTTATTAGTAGTGTAAGCTTTTAATTTGTATATTGAGTCTAGTGCACTATTATATGGGTATATCAACTCTCATTACTTCCATATAAAAGGCAATATATGGTCGGAAGACTTATGTATACAAATTCAATTAGTAGCTTGCATGAAATCATCATCAGTTTTGTTTTAAATTTTGGTCTCAATTCTTGGAAAATGAGCCGTGTAATGTGAGTAGTGATGATGTTTAATTCGTCATATGATGGGGGCTACATTGTAAGAGTAAAGTGATATGGTAATTCCAATTATGTATGCTTTCCCTTTAGAATTGAACTACTATTATTGCTAATTTTGTATGCAACTGATTTCTTTATTATGTGTAAAATCCTTCCCATATGCTCCGTATGTACCAACCTAAATAATTGGTATATTTTGATTTTGATCGTCAATAAAACATAATTTAAAATGTAAATATCTCTTATTTTTATATGTAAAAAAATTATCATAAGTTGATATTTCAAAACTATATATTAAGACAAATCTATCAAGGTCTCAATATGATTATATTATTTCTTATCGTTTAATGAGAATTCTTGATCAAATTTTTTAAAATTGATCACAAAAGTCAAAATGTACCTTAATCATTTAGATACGGAGGGAGTATTGTGAAGACAAATAAGTGTTACAAATAATGAATTCAAAAACTTACAAACAATTAGAGTTAATCGGATAGCCTGGTGGAAAAAGGCTCTTGCTAGTGATCAAAAGGTCATAGGTTGGAAACTCATCTCATCACTAATTTACGAAAAAAAAAAAAAACTACCAACAATTACACAGTTACAAACATAAATATTAGACAATTGTCTCCAACAACAAGAGTTGCAGCTGTAATATCCAGCACAAAGTGGACAATGTGATATGTTTGATATGATTTGATTAGTACTACTCATACCATCAAGATGCATCTTATTTTCGATAGTCCAACTCATAAGAACTCCAAAGTTTGATCAAATGTCACAAGACTATTGAGCATCAATTTAAACTTGAATATTTAAAGTGTATGGTTATTTCAAACTTTTGAATTTTTATTGAGCTACTTCTACATAATATTAATTTATTTTAATTACATTATTCCAACACTCAAATAAATACATTGCAAATATATTTATATTTTATATAAAATATATCAAGAGAGATACCAATAACATGTATTACTCGACTTTTATCTTCCAATTGTAAATTTTGATACTACAAAGATAAATATATTGAAATAAAAAATTAAGCTAAGGCTAAATATATTAGTAAAAAGAACAGAGAAATAATTAATTGTAAAGGGGGTGTGCAATAATAGCATGTTGGCAATGTTTAATCCCCAATATTTTTTAACGGGTGTGCAGTGTACTTATTACTTAGGTTTCAAAATTTATACCTATTGATAGAAAGGGAATGAACTATTTTATGATCTCTTAGTAATGTCTTATTTGAGAGGGAGTGAAGTATTTGAGGAGATATTTAAAGAAAATAACATAAATACATAATACTCTATACTACCTGGCTTCAAGGCTTTAAAGCCATCATTAACACATCCTTTTGTCAATCAATACATGCTACCTAAGTGGGCTTGTTGCACTTGGGCTTTGGGGTGTTTCGGTTGATTCAAACAAGTACATATCATCGTTAAGATGCATATTTATATTATATATCGATATCACTCTCGATCAATATAAAAAACTTAAGTTAATTTTTCTATCATCAATTAGTTTTAGAATATGACCCATAAAAATTTAATAATTATTCTTTTAATATATAATCTAATGATAAATCATGCAAAAATGTTCAAACATTATCGTTATTAGCATGATAACTTTGATTTAAATTAACATATTGTATCACTAGTCATTACCAGCGTCATTATTCAAGGCTTAGCTTGAGGCATAATTAGAGTAGTTTGTTTTGGTTAGCAAAGCAATTAATGAGGACAAAGCCGGCCGATAATAAACAAACACGCAGAAAAGTTGAATGATGTTAAAAGGACCTCAATCTATGACGTGTAGTAAAATTACAGTTTAACTGCTAATCATAATCTAACACCAAATTAACATAATAAGTCCCAAGTATGGTAAGCTAATTATCAGAATTCTTGCATGGAAATGACTTGATATTATTTCATCTGATTATAGTAATCGTTGTCTTAAGCTGATTTGATTAGTATTATAGAGAGCAATTATATATACTACTCAATCGATCATTATGTTTCCGTCAATTGAAGAGTTCTTAAGACCAAATTATTGCTGATGAGTGATGATGATGTGTAGCTATCTTCTTTAATATAATTTCATCATTTCATCACCAACATTCCTGTAACATATGTTCACTCTAACAACTCATTCCAGATCAATTTTAAATTTCTAATAATAGTTTTCTATCGGGAATGATGTAAAATTGAAGTACATACAAAACAATCTTAACTTTCAAGACTCAATAATATTAGATTCATATATACCGGCGGCTATTAATATAAGTTTCATTTTTAAAATAAGTCATAATACAATTTCCTTGTAATTCAGTAGTTACAAAGTTATTTATAGTAAAAAAGTAAGTTAGGAATTGATAGGAAGTAGCTAATTATGTGATCCTAAAGAATTAGAGGTGTTCACGGTTTAGTTTTCGGTTCAATTCAGAGACTATTTATTTCGTTATTCTTAATGGTTAAAACCTTAAGATGTTTGGTTTATTTGCGGTTTCTATTAGTTTCTCGCTTTTTGTCCAATTTTTGGGTTTCTTGCTTTTAGCTAATTTGGTTACTTTTGGCGTTTGTTTAAATCGGTTTGTTTTTCTCAAAGGGCGAATCTAAATTGATCTGGTTCTCGAAATTTACAAGTAATTACTACTCGAACTAATTTAGTTCGGTCCAGTTCCAAAGTTTGTGTACATTGAATAACATACCTATAGCAAAATTCTTTATTGCAATTACATGAGAATATTTATTACATCATTGCATAACTTAAAATCGACATGAACAAAATGAGAATTTAGAAAGGCTTTTGCTTTTCACAATCAAGATTAGGTCCAGTATCAACATTAAACAAAGCAGCATATCTCTTGAAGTAACCAATCCGATCATTCACCCTTCCATCATTAGGGATTCCACATTCAAGTCCACCATTTATAATATTTGTGGTCAATCCAAAGCCGGCCGTTCTATTATTGGTCAATAAATCATTTTTATTAGAAATATATCTCCCTACCATCACATCATGACATGAAGGCTTTGGCTTCTGCTCAGTCATCCAAAACCAAATTGCAGTTTTGAATGCGATTATGGAGTTGTTTGATACTATTTCTGGATTCTTTAGTCCGTCAAAGCCTAATTCTGAACCCGCCAGGCCGTAGTTGTAGTTCCTGTATGCAGAACAATAACGTTCAGGGACGGTTCTAACTATTATAAAGTGGGTGTCCGAAATCGACATATATCTCGTAATGGATGGTCATATATTGAAATATTAACACAAATGATAACTTATGTAGTATATTTTATATATAGATAATTGTATTTTATTTTAAAGAAGTGTCTATTCGAGTGAACATGTACCAACTTAATACAGTTCGTCCCCTGCCAACGGTTATGTTATTCTCATTACAAGTGATTAAGACCATGATACTTGTGGTTATTCATTCTGATAAATTTAAATATATGTTGTGATGCTCTTAACCAGTTATGACATAAATGATCAAATGAGTGTAATTATATGTCATTTAAAAATTAAAATAACAGTGGATTCGCTAGGACTAAGACCTTACAAGATATCGATTTACTTGAAACAATAGTCTAACGGATGGTTGAAGTAAAATATATACTCTTGTAGATTTTAGGAAAAGCAATAATGTAAAGTGTACCATGATAATTGGATAGGACCTCTTCCAAAGTACGATTTACCAGGAAAGCAAGGCCATTGTTTGTTGGTAGCATCACAATAATTACTTCCAGGGCTAACTTCTTCTTTGAAACATAGCCCCCATGCATAAGGTCCATCTGGTGCAGTCGCCCATCCCCCAGTAGTCTCGTGAGATATTTGAGCTAGAAACGCGGCAATCTCTCGTTTTCGTGTAGCTAAACTTCCAGTGTTTCCGAATTTTGGGAAGCATTTTGATGCTGTTATGAAGGAATCATATGTGTAGAAGTCTTTTCCAGGGCATGCATTATTGTCTTTGTGTAGAAAAATGGAGTTGTAAAGTTGTTCATTGATGAGAGATGAGATGCAGTGTGGAGTTCTCTTAGATTCTATTATTGCAAAGCAGAGGAAATAGAATGAGACAATAAAGAATGATGGTGAAAGAGCCATTTCTTGTGTTTTTGAACTAGGATAATTGGTAGATGTATATATAGAGATTACATAGAGATCACATAGTAGGCGTACGAATCGTTAGTGTGACGGTTTGAGAGAGATTATGAAGCTATGGGGCGAGAAGAATAAGTCAGCAGTCAAAATGTGTCCTTCTGGACGGATGGATATATTCTCAAGTCGGTGGGAGTGGTTTGAAGTGGAAATACTATATTATATCAATTTTTATTTTTTTAATTAATTAAAGCATGCACTTACCATTTACTAATTGAAATTGTTGTGCATAGGTCGCAGCACATGTAAAAATGCGAAAGATTAATTATTTACGTTCAATATAGGGCCATATCATACACAATTATGTAAATGTATTCATATTACATGTTTTAAAGTGTGAAACTGTCATATTAACGGTTCCTCTCTGGAGACCATGTCGTTGAATACACATGTATTTGTATGAGAGAATGTGATTTGATGGGCTGATTTCACACATTATCGTTGGAAATTGCCTGTAGTTAGAGACGAAAGTAGCATGTGAGTGGTATCATAAAAAAGATTGAAGCATGATGTAGTAATTTATTTCCTTGAATATGGGATCACAAGAAATGATAATTCATAATTGGATGAAGTTGAAAAAACGTTATTGACCAGGTCCGATCACGCGTAGGCCGCATTATGTAACGTTGATGCTGATACAGCAGCTATTATATGGAGATAGTTTGGGGCACTTAATAAGTGGAGATTCAGGTCAACGCTATGACTTCACATTTTCCCCTCTTCTCATTGTGCTCGTCTTATCAATATAGAATACTCTTGAGAATTTCAGTGTTTTTTAATCTAATATTATTGTATTTTGACTTCGTCTTATTATACAAACATGATTTCAGCACTAAACATAATGCCGGCCGATTCTTCTATATGATAAATTATACACTACAGATCTTATTGTGTCAGTTAAATCAACATGAATACCCGATTTTTCTGTCCAATATGATTTCTTGCTGTAATTAATTATATGTGATAGTAAATATTTCCTCCGTCTATAAATTATTGATACATTTTGACTTTTGTGGCTAAAATTTAAAAAATTTGGTCAAGAATTTTCACTAAACGATAAGAAATAATATAGTCATGTGGAACCTTGTTAGATTCGTCTCAATATATATTTTTGAAATATCAACTTTTTATAATTTTTTCGTATATAAAATAAGAGATATTTATATTTTAAATTGTATTTTGTTGATCATAAAAGTCAAAATATATCAGTGGAGGGAGTAATAGTCATACACTCATACGATTACACAAGGCATAACGTTCTAACATATAAGGGGATATATAGGGAGACATAAAGAGGAAATTGAAAATTGACTAACACCACAATACCTTTCCAAAACTGATAAAGATAAATAGATAATAAATAAAGAAGAATTTAAGGATAATTTTAAAGGAAATTAATGTGAATGTTCTTAGAAGACACTAACATGGCGATACCTCTCGCTTGCTTATAGGGCCAGACTTGGCTTGTGAAGAGTTAACCTCATTCCTACAAACAAAGGGACAATTCAATTAACATCAATGAATGTACGGGAGTTTGGATTCGGTGCATCAATAATTCGGTGCACCCGGTGCATCAAGTACCCATTTAAAGGTTTTACGTGAGTACTGTACCCACTTGAAACTTCATCATTGGTACTTGTACCCAAATTGTACTATAACAATGGTACAATACCACATATTTATTTTGGATTGATAAATATGTGGTATTGTACCATTGTTATAGTACAATTTGGGTACAAGTACCAATGATGAAGTTTCAAGTGGGTACAGTACCCACGTAAAACTTTTAAATGGGTACTTGATGCACCGGGTGCACCGAAGTATTGATGCACCGAATCTTTTCACAATGTACGGTAGACAAGAAAAAGCCTTGGACTGACTCTTCACTCTTAATGCCCAATAATATTGACACAAACTTACAAGCAGCTTCTACTTAAAAGAGTTCTCCAAGGAATTTGATTATGTGTGCACATGTTTTACTATTACAATTAATTTGTAACAGCTAACAATAAATATTTTACCATTTAATAGAATGTATTGTTACATAAAAATGTGGAGTAAAGTATTACGTTTAAAAAAATCCATTTACGATATGGACTATGGTCTATGGAGTAGCTAAATAAGGCCCAATTAGTCTTTGTCCAAATAGGGGGCTTCTCCTTTAATGTATAAAAAGATCTGAGAATGAAGGCCTAGTTGGGTAAGCCCAAAGCCACAAGTCCACAACCCTCCTTTATTACATACTCCGTACTATATTATCATGATAGGAGAACTTGTTAAGAATAACACCTTTTTAATGAAAAATGATCTTGTAGTAATTTGTGTGAATTAATTTGGTTAACTAATTTTTGTTTATTGAAAATATTGTTGACATAATAATTTTTTTTTAATGTTTTTAGATTAAATCGACAATAAATTTTTAATTGATACATTTCATATAATTAAGGAGGTTTTCATCATGAGACTTTATCTAGATAACTATCAACCAGGGGCGGATGTGTTTACGTTCACGCACGTTCAGTCGAATTTGCACTTCTTTTTGAAAAAAAAAATTATATAGATATAAAAAAAAAATTAATGTAAAAATTAGCATTTAAATTTATATTTGAATATATTTAAGTGGTTTGAACAGGCACTTTGAAAATTATGTCGATTTCGAACAAACACTTTACAAATCCTAAATCCTCCACTATATCAACAAATATGAATTAATAGAAGAAATAAAAAAATGTCATTTGATCCTTAGGTAAGGGCGGATCTGAGGGATGGCCCCCCTAGATTTACATAATATATACTATTCCCTCTGTTTCACTACACTTGATTGTTTGAATAAAAGTTTATTTTATTAAGAAAATGAAATAGTTTACTAATATGTCCTCAAAAAATAAAAGTATTTTGAAGTACTATTACTTTATTGAACTGTCAAAAAAAATAACTTTAAAGTTGTATTGAACTATAAACAATTAGGAGTTTACTATAAAAATAGCTTTAAAATTGCATTGGATAAAAAAATAACTTTAAATACTATAAATATAGCCTATAAATATAACACCTTAAAAAGCTGTAAAATAAAATGTCATCAATATTACAATATAATTTCCCTTTCTTATGTAGTACTCCCCCGTCCAAAAATAGTTGACGTTTTGGCTCTATTTTTTGTCTCAAAATAGTTGACGTTTTAACATTGAAAATTGTACTTTTACATTCTCAATGAACGTTTTGACTATTTTTTCTATTGAAATTAACAACCAACCAATGATATAGTTCCAAATAATTGCATTTCTACTTTTTCAATGTACTTTTTGACTAGTTTTAATTTTTTTTAATTTATGTGTAAATTGCTAGAATGTCAATTATTTCTGCTACACAATATATTTTAGATATGAATATCTAAATAATTCCTAAATAATGCCTGATAAGTATATAATACTCACTTTGCTTGGGAGTTTTTCCTTCAAAAAAATACATGGGTGTAATGTAATGTAATTTTTATTTCAAAAATTCCTAAGTTGCAAATATTTGAAGTTTTTTCGAAGTCCATCATTTTCAATAAATTAAACAAACAAGCATTACACATAAAAAAGTTGGTCTGTATATATACCTTATTAGACAATAGACTAAGTTCAGAGATTATGGCAGAAACAGAGTACCCGAATGCATTGGAGTAAGACAGGAAACGATCCTTCACTATATTATCACAGTTCAGAGATTATACAATCATCCACTTTATTTATGTTGACCGTTTTATGATATTCATGTATAATTACTAAATATAATACTCCCTCCGTCCCTAAAAGATTGTCACATTTTGACTTTTGATGGTCAACAAAACACGATTTAAAACATAAATATCTATTATTCTACATGAGCAAAAATTATAAAAAGTTAATATTTCAAAAATATATATTGAGACGAATCTAACAAGGTCCCACAAGACTATATTATTTCTTATCGTGTAATGGGAATTCATGATCAAATTTTGTAATGTTTGACTACCAAAAGTCAAAATGTGACAATCTTTTAGGGACGGAGGGAGTACATGATAATATTTTTAATTAAAAGTAACATAAAATAGATTATATAATCATTTTTCAAAGGGCTGTTGTCCATTTGGTTCACTTCATAATGAAGTTATGGTGTAATCTTTGATAGTTTAGTTTAATCTTCCACAGTCAAACGATTGTAAATTAATTCCTACAGATTATATAAATATAGTCTTTAAAAATGATAATTATTACTCGTACATATTAGTCTTCATATTATAAATTACAAACAGAGAATATTGCACTATCATATTTAATATATTCGTAACATTTCCAATCTAAAACAATATAGATAAATAAATAAGACTTAATAGCAAAAAATATAGCTTTTTGAGAATAAAAAGTTGAGGCCCCCAACTAACCGTCCTGACAGTTTTTTCATAGTTATTTGTGGGATATGTGTTAGTTGATAGATCGTTAGTTGATAGATCGTTTTAGTTGTACTGTACACTACTTTAACTTGAGATTTCAACCCTATATACATTCTAAAACCCGTCAAAGGAAGAAACAAGACGGTCACAACAACACCAAAACTCTCTACTAATTGTGTTATGCTTGGTGGTTGCTATCAACAATAATAGATATATGAAGTAGGGTCATATTACACCTGCAGGGCATTACATCTCCTTTATTCGTTCACTTTATTGTTTGTCCTTTTTCCATTTTCCCATCACCATATAAATTCAAGATGCAAATCCCACTTTCAAACCAGCTCACCTCAATTACCCCCCAAACGTCTCCTCAAATCTTGAACTTGCAAGTAAAAAAACCTCAAGAAAATGGACATTTTCCATTTTTTACCACCCTTTTTACTATGTTTAGCAGCAATGACAAATGTTTCAGAAGGGCAAGAAAATGGAGTTTCAGCATTGGGAGACCCAGGAATGAGAAGAGATGGGTTGAAAGTAGCCATTGAAGGATGGAACTTTTGTAATGAAGTTGGTAAAGAAGCCCCTGGTATGGGTAGTCCTAGAGCTGCTGATTGTTTCGATATTCATCCTTCAACAAAACATAAATACAATCGAAAACAACTGCCTAAAAGTATGTATTTTTCTCTATTTTCTAATTACTTATACACACGGAAGGTGTTAATCGACCTGCATGTGTAGTCGTTCCATTTGGGACACATATAAGGGATTTACCGTTAAGATACCCCTCCCACATCGGAAGTCGGTGGTATTTATTCATGTTTGATGGTTATAACATGTTAAGAGTTTGTATGACTTCATATTAAAATCAATTGACTCGTTATACCAAATTTTATATTGATTGATCAATATATTCGTTTGTGTTAATGAGATTCCGACTACATTCATAAAAAAGTCATTTTTTTGTACATATTTATCCTAAAAAGAACTCATTTTGATGTGCCCATGAGCCCATTTGAAATGATTGCTAAGGAATGATAATATAGGGGTGATATAGTTTGTCATGCTGTATAATGTTCTGAATCTGGTTATCAGTTTTCTTGTATTCTTATTTAGTGTGTGGAATTTGAATACACAGATTATACTCTGGTTCATAAAGTAACAGAGAATGATAACAGACTTGGAGTTGGGGAAAATTTTGATGGGTTATCTGTGAAAGCATTGAAGGATGTAGACCTTTATGCAGTTGAGAAGGAACTGTATTTGGGAACACTGTGTCAAGTCGAAGATACGCCAAATCCATGGCAATTTTGGATGATCATGTTAAAGAATGGCAATTATGATACAAGATCTGCCTTGTGTCCTGAAAATGGCAAGAAGGTAGCGCCTTTCAATCCCGGGAGATTTCCTTGCTTTGGTGATGGATGTATGAACCAGCCTCTTATTTACCATCAAAGGACTAGATTAGTTAACGATGTTTTAATGAGGGGCGGGTTTAATGGTACTTATGATTTGAGTAGTGGTGATTCATATTTTGAGGTAGTTTGGGAGAAGAAAGTTGGGGTTGGCAGTTGGGTGTTTAAGCATAAACTCAAGACCTCAAAAAATTATCCTTGGCTGATGTTGTACCTTAGAGCTGATGCAACAAAAGGCTTTTCGGGTGGCTACCATTATGCCACAAGAGGAATGATCAAAACTGTAAGTTGTACATCTTCTCTTTACTTAACGTTATCACATAATAATTACGGAGTATAATTTAAGCCAATATTGTTATGTCAACAATCAACATTAGGTTGCATTAAAATTTTTATCAAGTGTCACAACATATTTGTACTAACAGGTACATAAATATTTATTGTAAGTTTAAACTCATACATCAACATTAAGTTGCATTGGATATTCTATCAAGTAACACAAAATAATTGTACTAACATACACATAAATATTCATTAGAAGTTTATACTCGTACAATCTTTTGGGACTGAGCTAGTATTGTTTTATCTTGTACGGAGTATTTACCATATTACTCATTCTAGTTAATCTTATTCCTAAATTTTGGAACATTTTTTTGTGTATATCCTTTATCTAATGTCCTGTTCCTATATATTAATAATATGCGGACAAGGAAAAGATAATACACAATCTGTTTTAGATGGTAGTACTTGGTTGTAACTTGTAAGGTAGTTGCGGAAAAGTAAAGTTTACATGTTATAATGTAGCATACTGTTGTAGAAAGTGATTACTTTGTTTCTGGTCTTTGTTTCAACTTTCTCCTTTGTAATAATTTGTCATCAGAATAATAGTTTAGGCCACCAACCTTGGGGTAATTTTCAAGATAGCTTGACCACAGACTGAACTGTTTGTTGGATATCAGATTTTTAAATGTTCAGAAAAAGGACAAGTCAATTGTTTTTGACATTTTATCATTTAGAACCTCAATTACTGGGATTTGTTTGGTAATGAAATGATCTGTTGTATTCGTTTGTCATTTCCCTTTCTTTGGGTCTGGAAGTAAACAATTGTCTTAAAGCTTAGATTGTCTCACACATCAATTTTGTGAACTAATGAGGTGGCTTCCTCCTTTCTGTGGAAGATATTTAGAAAAAGATCAATCAACCCCAATTTCTGTTACACGTCCACCCTTTAGAAAGCAGAGAGCCTGGCATGAGATGTAACCAGCCGGTTATTTATTTATCTCAAGTCTTATGTGACATAGTAAGATCGTGCAAAGTAGAGCCAAAATGTTTTTACCGCTTATCTGATTATGTGAAACTAGTAATGGCGATTCCAGATATTAGTTGATGAGACTGCATTATTCGTACTAAAAAAACCCCTGTATGCACGTAACTAGATCTATACACATAAAGTAAGGTCGATTGTTACATAAACTAGAATTTGAAGTGTCAATAGCACTAGAATTTTGTACTTTATTGTTGATTTTCTGCAATTTCATCAGACTGAATCGATAGTCTTATTTCAGCTTCCAGAGTCTCCAAATTTCAAGGTGAAATTAACTCTGGATGTAATCAAAGGGGGAGGACCAAAAAGTCAGTTCTACTTAATCGATATGGGCAGCTGCTGGAAAAATAATGGAGAACCTTGTGATGGGGATGTGCTAACTGATGTAACCCGATACAGCGAGATGATTATCAATCCAGAAACACCAGCTTGGTGCCACCCGTCTCATATTGTCAACTGCCCACCATACCACATTACGCCTAACAACACTAAGATCCACCGCAATGATACAAATCACTTCCCATATGGGGCCTACCACTATTATTGTGCTCCAGGAAATGCTAAGCATTTGGAGGAACCATACAGCCTTTGCGATCCGTACAGCAATCCCCATGCACAGGAGATCGTTCAGCTACTACCTCATCCCATTTGGGCAGATTACGGATATCCCACTAAACAGGGAGAAGGATGGATTGGAGATGGGAGGACTTGGGAGCTTAATGTTGGTGGTCTCTCGAGTAGGCTTTTCTTCTATCAGGTAAGTAATTTTGGAACTTCTCAAGATGTTTTTCTCCCTTTCTCATTAAGGAGAAATATATAGTCAACTCTTTGGATATGTTAGTATTCATATTCTAGACTCCACTTAATATGATAAGAATTAGTTTGGTTGGTTGGCCATATAGCCGATCCCTGAGGTTCTGACCAGCTTGTCGAAAAGAAGTCCATTTAACATCAAATTTGATAGTAGTAGCAAATTGCGTCATTATAATGTATGAGTAATCAACTAGGGATGCTTTGAAACGACATTGATGTTGGTTGTCATTCGGCCTATATATTTACGAGTCGTTTTGTATAAATGTAATTTCAGGATCCAGGAACTACTCCAGCAAGAAGAATATGGACTTCATTAGATGTGGGGACTGAAATATATATAAGTGAGAAAGAAGAAGTTGCAGAATGGACACTGAGCGACTTTGATGTCATTTTAACTACACCACCTTCTTAATTATTGATAATTATATTTTTTCTATAGCTTTTTGCCAAGAGAAAGCTGTTTCTAGTAAATCCTCCTTTGGAAGTTTCAGAAAAGTTGTTCGGCCGGATTTATTCCACAATTATAAAAATAAAACAACAAGATCGAAGATCATTATACAAAAAAAAGTCTTTATCAAAAGAAAGCTAATTTTTTTGATTGAGCTAATTGGAAAAGAAGGAACTACTCTAATAATCATTGGATTTAATCATGCAAATTTAAAGATTGTTATTCCTATAAATTAACTGTCATGCGTCATTGTTATTTACAACCACTCTCATAATCACCATTATTGGTGTCTTTAAGGGTTTAAATTTTTTGTAACTTAATCCAAGTATGACATAGATGAAACATCGATATATTGATCGACAAAAAGATCTATCTGACTTTTACACTCTACTTTTTTGTTATTTTTAATTTTTTGTTGAATCTAAAAATCATTGATCCATTTTTTTCTAATAAACATTTGATCACTTGTTTTGTGAAGAGAATCAAAAAACAAAATCCGCCACTAAATATCATTGTGAGAGGCAACTTCAATCAAGATTAACCATGATATTGAACAAATATGGTCATGTATAATCCATCATAATGATATAAAGTGCTCAAAAAAAGATCATTCATATGTTCTAATAATTTTTATTGATTTATCTAACATCCCATTTAAGTTGGAGGGAGCTAATTAACAAACAAGCTAAATACATATTTCAACAATAAAAAAATCTAGAAACATAAATTTCACTATATGTACAATTTTCCTAACTGGTAGAAGCTCGAATCAGATATCACTAGGCTATTAACTCATCGGTAAACTAAAGCATTTCACAAGAATTTACCTTGGAAAAAGCTTTGTTCAATTTGGCTGTTCATGTTTACTAAATTTGATAACAAAAATGAAATATAAATATTTAGCTAGTTGTTAGCTCCAAAAAAGGTTGGATTAATAGGACCAATAAGGCTTGCATCACCGGCAGAGTCCTTAAAATCACCCTTAACCAAACGTACATTATAATCTTCAAGTCTTGGGTCCTTTTTCGAGATAATTAAAGCAATATCAACAAGCTTCTGAATGTGCTTGGTGACTTTGACTACTTCTTCAATATGTTGTCCATTTTCTTCATAGATGGCATTTAGGCAATCCTCAACACATATTGAAATTGATGTCAATGTTGATCCGTATTCCGAAAAGGGCCCTTCCTTGATCAATTTTTGGCACTTTTTTAGGTCATCAATGGCATCTTGATAGCTATTTTTGCAAATATCCATGATTTGAGACTTTTTCGACGCGTCCATGTTTGGCGAAAGTTTTGTCTCTATCGTGACCAAAAGAGGCGTTATGGATCGATTGGCATTACGCATTAGTCTATTTACCGAGAACGTGGCGGCCTCCTCCCACGTCTTGCCTCGCCCGGATAATTTCGTGCATATGGCTCGCATATGTAGGTCGGCCTCTCCTCCGGTACAAAAGGGGTCGATGGCATTAGTAAGGGTTTTGGTTGTATGAGCGTCTACATGGAGGGCAAATATCCCCAAGAGCATAACACCAATGGATGCATTTTTGTTAATGAAATTCATCATCATTGGTATTTTTTCCTTTATTGATCTTGTTTTGGCACTTTTTAGGTTGGCCTTTTGTTATTCAAAGGCCAATATAGTAACGAGAATCTA
Source organism: Echium plantagineum (assembly GCA_003412495.2). Taxonomy (NCBI): domain Eukaryota; kingdom Viridiplantae; phylum Streptophyta; class Magnoliopsida; order Boraginales; family Boraginaceae; genus Echium; species Echium plantagineum. Next base: position 29,185,940 of record CM016567.1, read on the forward strand.
TTAGTGATCTTTTGCCTTAGCTTGCTTTTTGGTGTATGAAGGCATCCATGGACTAGCATCAACATTTGACTTCTTTTGGTTTAGCAAATTCAACATTACCTAAGGAACTGATTGGTCCCGAGTAATTTTCGTCAAATCAATATTTGTAGATCTTGTATTGTGTGCTCCAGAATCGTTTAACCATTATTCTTTAAGTTCCTACTAGTACTGTGAATTCTTGCACCTAGTATTGTCCATGACTCGAGCCAGAGTGTAAATTTTTTTGACTTGGCTCATCAGTACACGAGCATTAGGGCTCGGCTCAATAAAAACTCGCTGAGTCGAAACGGATACTGAAGCTAAATCCACAATGAGTGAGTAGTCTTTGCGTGCAACCTTCATCTTGACCGAATGCATAGGCTTTGATGACTCAAGGTTCATATTAGGTAAGAACATAACTTCGATAAGCGAGTCGGACAACATCTCTATCCCAGAAGGAGGGAGCATAGCTCACTTACCTCTTTTGAATCGGATTAACGAAAAATATTGTACTTAAACGATTACTAAGATTAATTAACATGTAACAAATAATAAAGTTAATCAATAGTATGTAATAATGTAAATAAAAATATAAATTAACATTAATCATAGTATTTGAGATGACTAACAAAGTATAATACAACTATATATACTACCGAGCTAGCTCACCGAGCAGACGAGTCAGGAACTCAACTCGCGGCTAGACTCATTTGTTAGTAGTCGAGCCAAGCGAGCCACTCGATTGAGCTCGGCTTATGCACTGCTCTAATTGCACGCAATTAGAGTTGCGGATGAAATGAGTCGCTCGCACACTTTAGCTTGTATTGCTCGAAGCTCGGCTTAGTGTAAGTGAGTTGAGCCTCGAGTTGGCCTTGCCTTCAATAGCTTCAAGAGCCAGCTTGGCATTAATCGTATTTTTTTTCTAAGATTACTAAAAAAATTAAATGTTACTGTGCTTTTCTTATTTTTTGTAAATTAACGAGGAATTGTGAATATAAAAGTATTACAAACAATGAATACATAAATTACTAACTAATAGAGAGTTAGAGTATAATATGAGACAAATATATCTCCAACAAGATTAAACCCAACAATATTCAAAAAATTAAATGTTACTGTTATAAAAAAATTGAAATTAAACAATCTTTTAATGAATTTGGTTCAGGCTTATACTGATACCGATATTTTAGGCTTTTAGCTTATGTGTTTGTGAGTGACAACGAACATTCAAATGACCCAATAAGGATTAGGCCACGTATGTCCTAAAAATGTCTGTAACAGCAATTGTCTCCTTTCCGACAACCACCACCACCACATCGGCTTCAAGTTGTACCCCACCCTCCTCCTCCGTTTCCATTTTCTTGAATAAGTGCAAGCCTCTACTGCCACCTTCGTCTTTCATCGGAACATTCTTTTCCCATGGATCTCGAAGCTCTTCTTGTTCCACAAGGATTAAGCTTAAACCAACTTCACCAATCGTCATGGAGTGGCAAGATTGCACGTAATTCGTTTTTTTTTTTAGTTCCGTTGATTCTGTTATTATCAACTTCATATATGAGCTTTGTTTTTAATACCATGTTTGTGTTTTTGTCAATTTGATTGTTTGATCGATTATTCGAATGATATTCTTGCAAGATTTAGGTTTTAGTGTAATTTGAGCTCCAGTTGGAGTTGCCAATTTGTAGTTATGATAATAACATGTCTTTAATGCATTTTAAAGAGTCTCCCGCCTTGGCAAAGGCGGATTGTACGAAGAGTAAGTGGATTGACTCAAAATGAATTTCATAGACGCGGAAGGACTTTGGTGTAATGAGTCATTTCAATTTATACCTTTGTATGTAAGAGTGATGAATCATAGCATCTTTAGCTAAATAGAAAACGGAAATAGTTGCTAATCGTTAATGTTAATAATCCATGAGAGTCCATACTAGAACAATTGCTTACTGGTGTATTTAAAGCATGATCTTGCTAATACATACACCCGGAAGGTATTAATCAACCAAAAAAAATTCTCAATATTAGTTACGGATGTAAGGATAGACTGATAGTATACTAAGAACAGAGTCTTTTGAGAGATTTATTTGTTGATAATTGTGGGTACAGGGTGAAGATGGAGATAGACGTACCTATTTCCGTTGCTTATCAATGTTATTCTGATCGTGAAGCCATTCCTCAGTGGATGCCATTTATTTCATCTGTTAAGGTATACAAATTTAGTTTCATTTGCTGAACACAGTACTTATCCTCATTTTTGGCATGCTTGGTTGTTTTACATTTGTACTACACTTCTTCCTCTTCTATTTGAATGTTTTAGGTGGTTTTTGGATTCAATACTGGAGTTTTGACTATCTTTTTTCATTAATTAATGAATATTGAACTTTGAGTCTATCTTAACATGGAAATACTAATTTACTGAAGGAGTCTATGCAAATATGTGAACTTCTAAGGTGAAACCTGAAATCTATGCCATGATTTGGTCATTCAGGTAGAAAGGAATGAAGTGGTCAGTAGTTTTGTATGTATACTCATTTCCTGTATATGACTGTAAGTTGTAACGAAGTCGACGAAAAATATGATTTCTGAACTCATGTTAGTTAGAGGTTAATCGCCTTTGCAGTTGATGGCTCAAAGAATTTCTCACTGATAAGTTACAGGTGCTTTACCATTCTATGGGTTTATAGTCTATATCTCAGTGTACAAGCATTTACAATATTTCCTCTCAATTGTTTCTAGAAATGTTTTAAGTTCTTAATTTGGATACACGGCTATCATATTAGTTACCTTTTTTTGAGACACAAAGTCCAACATTCTCTCCAATGTGAATAGGTTAAATGTGGTGATGAGTTGACAGATTCAAACATAATTCTGACTCTGATTTTATAGATATTGGAGGATAAACCTGATCTATCAAGGTGGTCTTTGAAGTATGAGGCTTTTGGGCGTGATATCGAGTTTTCTTGGCTTGCTCGAAACATGCAGGTGAGGTCCACGAACAAACCAGTTGTCTTCTGTTGTGTTCTTCTCTTCACCCCATTCTGATATTAGCCTACCATCTTTCAGCCTACTAAAAACCAGAAAATCCATTGGCGATCGTTGGAAGGCCTACCTAACAAGTAAGCAATAATTTGCTTGGCATACAGATACCTCTAAAATAAGTCTTCAGTGAGTCTACCTTTCTGGTAGTTCCCTTTGCAGGTGGGATTGGGAGGTTTGGCATTGTCCCTAATCACATTTACTGATGCTTTTTGATTCTTTAATATTAGCATCTAAGAGTATAACTCTCTCTTCCTACAATGAATTGTAAATGTTACTAATACGTTTCTTCAAAACTAGCAATGGCTCGCCCCAGTCACTGAATTTTCCCCACTAAAACTAAGTATTGGATTTGCAACATACGTACGCAAAAGGCTATGGTGTTTATTTACCACTGTGAATAATAACGTGGTCTGTATCTTATATGGTTATCCTTCTATGAGGTTGGTCATTGCTTTTTTTATGAAATGGCAGGGGAGCTGTGCGTTTCTTTCCAAAGGGTGAATCATCATGTTTAGTCGAAGTAAGGACAATCTACTATGTTATAAGTTATAAAATTGTTTACCCTACTTATGGGTCCGAGTCCACTGAATAGAAATAAGATCGTTCTAACATGGATTCAACTCCCCTCAATACATAGATCATGAGAATTAAAGTTTGTTGATTCATGCAGTATATTTTTAACTTAGTTTGTTCACAATTCAAATATAACATGGATGAATTAGTATGAAGTTTAAGAAAGATCCATATTGAGTTAGCTGTTCGAAGGTTGTTGCATTTTTCACTATAACTAGTTTTCTCAAAGAGAATAAGCTGTTGAGATCTTCGGCATCTACTTATCATCATTTAATTTCATCTCAATTCTTGTTTTTACATTTTTCTTCTTTTCTTTCTCAGCTTACGGTCTCCTATGAAGTGCCTCCAATCTTGATTCCAGTGGCATCTGTAAGTCTTTAATTTAGAGCGGCAGCCAAATACTATGACATTAGATCATCTCAAGTTACAATCTCTAAGATTCTCTCAAATTCTTATCTTAACCATTGACATCTCAATCCCAATAGTTGATCTAGAAGGCGACTTTTTTATGTCAACTTTATAAAATTGCGATGCAACTTGAAAGACTCTGAGAATGGAATTGAGTGAATCGTAACTCATTATTACAGTTAACAATTATTTTCATGTATGGCTTGTAGGCACTGAAACCATTTCTTGAAGGCTTGCTGCTTAATGGTTTAGAAAGGTTTGCAACATTTGCAAGAGCAAATTCAGCCGATGCAACGACCACGTAATATCTATTTGAATTTGTATGCACAAGTGGTAAATATTCTTCCCACTAATGTTTCTTTGTACATTTGGACTAGTCCTTTCAAAAGTTATACATCTTGTTAATATTTTTTGTTTTTACAATCTAGTTTATGTAATATTGATTAATACTCGTGTATGAAATTTCAAATCAACTTATTTTGACAATTTGACTCCCAATAAAACCATTCATGTAACCAAGAATTCGGTAAAGACTATGTACCGTTTGGTTTAGTTTTGAATAAAAAGGAAGACAATTTCAAAAGGCAAGTTGGTAAGCAACATTCAACAATAATAATTATATACAAAGACGAATATCATCTACCCCCGATTATACAATGGTTTCTCAATTGTCAAAGCCGGCAGACACCAGATTTGACCATTTTGGCAGTAATCGAACATACAACAGATTATTTATTTAGTTAACATTTGCACTCAATAATTAACCTCCAACTCGCCGACCAATGAGTATTTACATCCAGCCTTTTCTCATGACCCGGTTCTTGGTCAATGGGTGTGAAAGTTTAGTGATACACAACACAGTAACTGCCTTTTTGTGTGAGGCTGCTCGGGAGCAGCCTCGCCACAGTCCATGATCCATATTAGGGAGGGTAGGTCGCCACATTCTGAATAAATCAAGCTCGACCTTACTGGCTGTCGTTCCCGTCCAACAAGCTCCTCAAGCTACTCAATGCTTCTGCAGTAAGGCTGCAACACCTTAATCTCCGCTGACGGATTGGGGATGGAGGGTGATCAAAGGAGTTGAAACAAACAATGACCACTGTGAGGTTATCGAAAGTATTGAGCCGAAGAGCCTCCATTACAAGTTCCTTGGCACACTGCTCGGGATCATTATGGCGTCGCAGCCCACGCCGTACAAGACTTACTGCTTGTTGACTTGAAATGACATCCCATATCCCATCACACCCAATTATTAGAAATTCATCATCTTCCGTCAGAATAATCTGCCGAAACTCTGGCTCAGCAATAAGAGGAGATACAGAGCCCCGAGGAAGCTTCATGTCCCAGTCCCCCAGGGCCCGAGTAACTGAAAGAACGCCATTGAGGTAATCATCATCAATGAAAGCACCCAAAGCTTCAACACGCGTCCTCTCCATCGCATAATTGGGTCGATGGTCTTGTGACATGTTGATAGCCTCCCCTTTTCGACAGAGAACAGCTCGGCAATCACCAGCATTGGCCACCATTAGTAGCCTAAACAAAACATAAATGATGAGTAAAACAGCTGCAATATTGTACACTAAAAAGTGGCATTGACTAAATATCATCTTTTTCTCGTGCACTCGTCATTAAATCAAGGCAGTTTTTCAAAGAAAATAGAGAACTTTCCATTATCATTAACAGGGGAAAAATGGTACTAAATAGTTACATATCTTGAATCAGATACCATAAGGCAAGTAGACTCGGAACTTGTGAACAGAAAAGGTATAATCCACAATTTTCCTAAGTCAAGGATCTGCTAAGCATAAGATGTCAAAATGGCATACCTTCCCAATATGAGTGCAGTCAAGGCAGTTGTCCCGCACGAGCTGCTAACAGTGACCTCATCCGCCAGGGCTATATCAGCTAGAAGGTATCCATTTCTAATAGAATTCTCAACCTCTTGAAGAAATGAGTCACTGACTTCAGCTGTCTTTGTAAAATCAACATCTTGGAAAAGTAGCTTGATGGCGTTTCTTTTGACATAAGCCGCTGCTTCAGCTCCTCCATGACCATCGAAGACCTGAATTGTTAACCACAACCAGTAAGTTCAATTGAACAATTACACCTAAAGAGCTTACGTTTCAATAACTTGTAAAATTGTAAGGATAGACTAAGCTTATTGTATAATTAGTCTTACTATACACGGATATGAGATAATAGAGACAAAACCACACTGTTCAACAATAAATACCAAATGGCTTTAATCAAAATATTGCCACACGAAACTTACCCCATAAAAAGCACTCGGCTTTGGGAATGGGAAGACAGAACCAAGGTGTGTTGAAAGATCATCAATCCTTATATGCTCGTCCTCCATGAATCTACGTGGACCAATGTCAGAAAAGCTACCAGAGCGTATGCGAGGAATATATGGAAGAACAGGGTCCTGTGATTTAATGTCCTAAAAAACAACATCGCAAGCGTGTCAACTTTGATCATGGTCATATATAATTATGCTAAGATTGATTGAATCATATTGGACATCTTCCTGATATGCATTATAATTCCAAGAACATGACTTAAAAGACCAATCTATAATTATTCTAACTAATTTCCATATATTAGAAGAGGCTCCCACTTAAACACAACCTTAGTCTTATGCTACAAAGAGGTTGTTCTCAAATTGACTGGACATCAAGTGCGACCACCGCATAATAGATAGTAATTGTGTGTGGCATTTGATATATTGCGTTATATCTAAGAGCTAGAGAATATAAAATCTTTCATCGCTAATAACATGGTAATCTAGATTCAACTAAAACATTACGTGTGTCAATTAACGTCGCAAAGTTTGTTAACTATAATAATCCAAAACACAAATCCTGGAGTTTACACACAAAATAATCAAAGACCAAAAAACATCATCAAACTAAAACATACCCAGATTAAAATCATATATTTGAATCAACTAACACAAATTACTTGGAAAAATTAAGCAAAATATAAGTCAACCACTCTAACCAAAAAACAATAGTAATAATAATAAAGAAAGAAAATAAAGAAGATTGATTAGAAGCAAAATTTACCAAATCAGAACAAGGAACATCCAAAACAGGGATGTTTTGCTTGATCACCACATCAGCTTCAGCTATCATATTTACTCAGATCATTCACAATTAACCAATAAAATTCAATAAATAGATATAAGAAAACCAGTTAATTATAAGAAGTGAATATGATCAATATATGGAATTTGATTTATAGTTGACAGTTTTGAAGTAAATTAAATGTCGAAATTAAGGTAGAAAATATAGAGAGAAATAATAAGAGTTAATAATTGGGAGAGAATTGCGAAGTGGGTACAGCGTGGATTTTTGAGGATGTATTTATATTTAATCAAACTGAACGAAGTCGGCGTGGAAAATGCTTCCCGCTGTACTCAAAAGTAGTTAATCCGGTAAATTTCATTATTCCTTTCGTCCAAAATAATTGTTTTTGTCACAATTGAGATAAATTTTTTATTTTCAATTATGGTCAAACAGTTACAACCATTACATATATTACATTTTAAGTCTATCTCATATTTTTGAGTCAATCGAAAGTGGAAAAGGTTCTTGTTACAGACCAAAAGGTTCTGGATTCGAAATTCACCTCATCGCTAATTTACGAAAAAAAAAGAGTCTATCTCATATTTTTCAAAATATTTTTGTCAATCATCTATGTTTCAAAATGTTCCAGTCTATCACCTAATATCATGTGAGGAGTACATGATTCGTCAGTAAGATTATCTCAATCATTATTTAATGTATTTTTTAGTAAAAACCTCAAAAGAAAAATCTGAAATAACCCACCTCCAACACGCACTTAAGAAATAAATTAAAACTTAGTTAATCGAATAGCCTAGTGGAAAGGCTCTTGTTAGTTACCAGAAGGTTCTGGGTTCGAAACTCACCTCATCGCTAATTTACAAAAAGAAATTAAAAATATATATATAACACTCTGGACCAAGTAAGATATATCTTGAAACATAAATGATTGACAAAGACGTCTTGAAACATAAGTGACTGACTGAAAACATTTTGTTAACATAGGTGATTGTTGTAACCATTTTCCTTTAATTAATCTTAATTTATATTTATTAAAAAATAATATTATCAAAATGTTTTGAAAGATGAATCCCACTATATAAATCTTATACTCTTTAAGAATAAGTAATAAAGTAATTAATAATTGGGTTAAATGATAATTATTTTGAATTGGAAGAACTATAATACTCCATATTTTCCTTTTCAATATCAAATTTTTGTCATTTTAATTCAATTTTACTGACCTTTTCATATTTTATTAGGTATCATAGTTATATTAGGAGAAAAATAATACTTATCGTGAAATAAAAAAAAATTATATCAAATTTCCTTTTATTACAAAAAGAACTAATGAAAACATTAATGGCATTGAATATGAGATAGTAATAAACTACGTTTGTTCCTTGTTGTAATAAAAACTATGTTGAGTTCATTGAATTAGTAAAACTTTTAATAATACTTCCTCCGTTTTAACAGATTGAACTTTAATTTTTCATGATGAAGTTTATCTTTATAATTGAGATTCAAAAATTTAATCTGCGTCGAAATCATCTGGTTATGATTAAATATGTTAAACATATTTTTCTACAAAGAAAATATAAAATACTTTCAAAAAGTATTAAAATGTGAATAATATTTATAGTTTATCGAGAAATAATTAAATGATTATTTGTATTAAAAGGTTTACATAAAAATCAAAAAATTTAATAAACTAAAACAATAATGGGAGGGTATAATATGTGTTGAAATGACGGACACGTGTTAGTTACATTAAATGGAAACAGAAGCTAACTCACACGCAAATGGAAGCTTCACGCCATCGACACGTTCATCTTTTTCTTTCCCCGTTTGACTTCGTTTTCCCCTACTTTCTTCATTTTTTATTCCATATTACTATAAGATGCTCTTTTTACTCAATTATCATGCTTATTTTCATTGCCTTTCTTTTGGATATTTAATTACCTGGAACAAGTATTTAGCTGATTTCTTTTCCAAGATTTTACGGATAAAAGATTAATTCTTACAAGTATAGATTAAATCACGACCACAATTCATGTGATGCTTCTTGATAAAAAAAATACTTTAAACTTTGATGTAGGCTTAATTTCGTGCACTTATTAGGCTTAATTTCATATACGTAATTGAACTATTAAAAAGTTTCCAAATCACCATTTGGTAAAATTTTTTACCCAAATAAGCACCTGAAACAAAAAAAAATGACACATAAACTTTCATTTTTTACATTTTTTTGAATTTGTTAGATTTTAAAATTTTAGATAGAAGGCAAAATAGTCAAACTACACTTTAAACTAAATCAACCTAATTATAAACTAACCCAACCTCAAATATTTAACCGAACCCCATTAAAAACATTATCTTCAACTAGTGGGGTGAAAATAGAAAAGAAAGGGTTTTTGACCCGGCCCCTGAACTTTTCGCTTATTAGTGGTGTCTAAATTGTCTTTTCTTTATTAGCACCTGAACTTTTATCGATTTTTTTTTTCAAAAAATTATATTTTCAATATGACTAACTTGTCCTTAGGTAAAGGATTTTTTTAAATATAAAAAACCTAAGAAAATTCATAAAAATGAAAAAAACAAAGGTTTAGGTGTCATTTTTTTTGTTCCATATGCCTATTTCGGAAAAAAAAAACTCTTCATATGTTGATTTGGGAACTTTTTAATAGTTCAGGTGTCTATATGAAATTAAGCCTACTTCTTATGAACCTTAATCATGAAATTGTTGAGGTTCGAAAACAAGACAAAAATGAAGGAGAAGTTGAAAATAAGTGAAAAAATAACAAATCACTGAGAAAGGAGAAGTACGGACTCCGATTAATGTTACATCATATTATTATTTCACCACATCATCAATATGGTACCTCATTCCACCTTTTGATGTACAAAAGTAGAATTTTTTTTCATGTAATTGAATAACACCCTAGTAACATATGACATGACTTTATTTTAAGGGTTAATGACACAAAAAATCACTGTAAGTATCTAATATTTCAGATCGATCACCGTCATTTAAAGGTGTTATGTAGATCATTATGTAGATCATCCAACTACATTTTCAGTAAAATTTGGTCATTGGACCATTTTGAAGATTTTGAGACATTTAGTAAGTTTTTTAACAAGGATATTTACGTTCTTAACAATTATAGACACTAAAATCACTTTCTTCCCCACACCCCTATCCCCAACCAGATCGACATCGACCCCCTTCCCCGATCTGCCCCCTTCCCCAATCGTCTTTTGTTTTAGATTATTAAATGGATTCAATACACCATATTCGTCATAGGGTAAGTAGTTCATTAGGTAGAAGAAGCAAGTGGAAGCACCATTTGTCCTTCCCTGGTCGAATCCACCAATATATAGATTCATATGGCCAGTTGGTTCCACCTGAAGATCCTAACACCGACCTCCTTCAGCGAGAGGGAGGACGGAAAGACTTATCCAATCCAAACAGAGATATGTTTCGGTGATCTCCGTCAAGAATAATAAAATCAAGAAATAGATCGATGGGAAATACGTCACACCTTAAAAAAAAACTATCATCGTCCTTCTTCAAGTGTTTCATAAAACAAAAAAGTCCTTTCATATTGGTATTCAAATCAATTATTATTAATTATCAAGTGATAGAAGTAACATGCAACTAATATTTTGTAACTAATAGTACCTTTTATCGCCTCGACTAATTTAGGCATCAAAATAAATATTGATTATCATATACTTTGGGAGTAGTAATGTAACCTCTCTCTGTATTCAAATATAGAACAAGTAAATGAAAAAGTAACAAAATAGATAAAATTATATATTTCTCATTTTCAAAAAAAATCCTAAACTTTTTGAGTCAATATACCACTTTATTGACTTATATTTAAAATCTCCTCAAATTACTCTTTGCTTATGTATATTTTATCTCTCCTTTCTCCTTTCACATATAATATTGTTAGCATTGTAGACTGTAGTAACGAGATATAAAATAAAGAATCTAATTTTGTATCAAATATAAAAAGTAATTCTTAAATATGATAAAATTATATAAATAGTTGATTTTAAAAATATTTATAAGAATTTCAACGTGAATGTTCTGAAAAATATATGACGGTCGATCGGACACAACATCAACCTGCCATTTGTAATATTGCTCTCTTTCATAAAGTTGGACAGCTCTCATAAAAAAAAAAAAGTTGGACAGCAGATGCCTTGTGCCGGAAATGAAGCCTCAACCTGCTTCAGTTCACGACGCTCGGCTCACCAAAGTGACCAAACCATGAGATTAAAGCCAAGCTTCAAGTCCATCTGGGTGAAGCTATTTTCGTGGCCCATTTACATGGCTACGTATTTTGCCTAATTTACCCTTACTAAGACTAATCAACCTAAATACAATTTCAAATTTGCAATATGATCGTTTAAATTGAGATGAAGTTATGCGAATCTAGATTCATCTGATTTGGAACTAATTTATCATATTCACTTAGAGATGAATTCATTCCCCTAGATTTACTCCATCTTTATTAATTTCAAAAGTTGATCTAGATGTTTCAAAGTGCATGTTCGAAATCGACTTAATTTAAAAGTGATTGTTCAAAATATTTCAATATATTCAAATATAAATGTAAATGCTAATTTTTACATCAACTTTTTCTTTATATATATAACTTTAATTTTTTTTGAAAATAATATATTCGACTGAACATACACGAACCATGGGAATTCCGCTAGTGAACATAGATAAACGAGTTTTAAGTTCAATTTCACTCCTAAATTCATGTTGGATTGGTCATTGGAGGTAGCATTGTATTTTTTTTTTTTTATCACTTATCCGCTTGTCTCATGCATCGAGATTCCCCTCGTTACAATTGTGTAAGGAATACTGTATTTATTTTTCATTCCCAAATATGAAAACAAAAGAAACTCATGACCGCTCCAACGGCGCCGAGCTTGCATTTCTATTTGACCAGTCAATCATACATGTAATAACACCAGGCCAATGACATAAAATATCCTCACGTTTTTTTCTCTAGAATTTCCTTTTGGTCGCTTTAATTTAAAACTGATGGCTTAATAATCACAAGATAATAAATTTTTGTATTTCTTTAATAATAAATATTCAATATAACTATTCACTAATTATAATTTTCAACAATAAAATAACTTAAATTATATAATAATCGCTGTATTTCTATAAAATTATATCGATATCCTATCAAAGAATACCTATTCTTAAACATCTATGATGGGCCGTTGTCATTCAAATAAATTGACATAATTTTACAAGATTAATGTCAAAAAATGTATAATTTTAAACTAAAATGTGCAAAACACTAATAATTGAAAAATATAAAATTTTAAATTACAATGTGTGAAACAATATTTGAAAAAAATGAATGATATTTGAAAAAAGTAAAATAAAGCAGAGAAACATCATTAAATTATGGATTAGGTGGTGGGGTTAATTGAAAATATTGAAAAAGTAAAAGTGTTGAATGGTCAAAAAGAAGTGACCACTGACTGTGAAAGCTTCCCAATTGGTCACATCCATACATATAGCATCTTCTTCAACTATTTCAATAATTCATTCTTCATTTTTGTTGACTGCCCACAACTTAAGAAATCCCAATTAACCAAAAAAGGATTCAAATTTTATTCAAAAGCTTCTCTCATCTGCTTCACAAATCTCAACCAATTTGTGGTTTTTTCTGATTTTGGTCAAATTTTCTGTATAGGGTCATATTTATACATATATCATCTTTCTCCTACTATTTCTAACTTCATTATTTATTTTTGTTGGTTGCCCACAAGCAAAGAAACCCCCATTAAGCAAAAAGATTAAACCTTTCTTGAAAAACTTCTCATCAGCTGCACCAATCTCAATCCAATTTGTGATTTTCTTGATTTCTTTTGGCAGATTTACGAGCTGAATTAAACCAGTTTACTTGGTTTATAAAATATATAAAAATCTTTAAGCTTCATATTTTGTTTGGTGGTAGAAACCACGAAGATGGATCTGGTTTATTTGATCTGACAAGGGGAAGTTTAGAGCTTTCATTGTGAAGTGATTTTTAGTTGGTACTGGTTTTCTTTCTTTTCCTATTATGTTCTTTACTTGTCAAGTTTGTTGTTGTGTTTATGATGATTTTACCATGTTTTTTGAGATTATTCTTGAATATGTTGAGGTGTAATATATGTTTGAGATTGTTTAGTTTGCAGGTTTTAAGTCAGTTGACTTAATTTAAAATTTCTCATAAAATTTTAATTCCAGCTTTGTCTAATTTCCTGATTTTTTTTGATATGAAGTTGCACCAATAGTTTTGAGTTTTTAGGTCCTGGCATACTTTAGTTATGGTGGACAAGTAGTATTTGTTGTTAACTTGTTTGTATAGATTGTTTTGTATTAATTGTATATGGATATATGCATATGTTATATTTGAGGTTTAGTATAAGCATACATGTTAATGTATTCTTCATGTTTTTGAAAGCAATGTTTAAATCTTAAGCCTGCCTTGCCTATTGCTTTTCAGTTTAGCCGATGTCATGAAGGATTTAGAAATGATCTTCTGGCAATTATCTTCTAAATCATTTCCTCAATGGCTAATCCTACCTTAAAATAAAAACAAAGGCGGTGTGCTAATGTTTCAAGCACTACCCACATCTTTTTATGATGCAATGAACAATGATTATGTGCCATTTAGCTTGCCTACTGTATTCTATATTATTTTTGATCTCTAATATGTCATAGTTATCTGCAGTTTAGAGACACATACCTTGCTCTGTTTAAGTTGTTAATTTGGAAGAATAGTTATGGCGTCTGGGAATACGCTTTTGACCTCTGAAGTCAGAGTGGCAACTGCGAATAGTGTTGATGTTAACAAATTACGTGATGCCATGAATGATATGAAGCTGAAGGACGATAAGGTACACAGATTTTTTTCTTGTAGAACTTCCTTCTCACTATGTAGTATGATGATATTATTGCGATCTTTCATTCTTGCTATTGTGTAGTTCTTACGTAGTTTGTTCTGCTTGTAGGATATGGAAGCAGCCGTTGTCAATGGAAATGGGACTGAGACGGGACATATAATTGTGACAACCATTGGGGGTAGAAACGGCCAGCCCAAACAGGTAATACTGAATTTCTTAATGTGACTGATAAAATTCCATTTCAAATGTTTGGTTATGTTCTGATTCAGTTGGCTTATTTCATTTAGACAATTAGCTATATGGCTGAAAGGATTGTCGGACAAGGATCTTTCGGAGTTGTCTTTCAGGTATGCTACTAGTAGTTACATATAATGAGCATTATTTGGTCATACCAATTTTTGTGGTATTCATCAGATTGAATTATTTGTTTGTGCAGGCTAAGTGCTTAGAAATTGGTGAAACTGTAGCAATAAAAAAGGTTCTTCAAGACAAGCGCTACAAGAACAGGGAGCTTCAGATCATGCGAATTCTGGACCATCCTAATATAGTTTCCTTGAAACATTGTTTCTTTTCCACAACTGAAAGAGACGAACTATACCTTAATCTGGTGCTGGAGTATGTCCCAGAAACTGTTCATCGAGTTATCAAACATTACAGCAAGATGAACCAAAGGATGCCTCTTATTTATGTGAAATTGTATACTTACCAGGCAAGTATTCATAGTTAACTCTTTATATTCATGTTACTTGAGTTTACTAGTTACACCTGTCTTCAAGACTCCACACCATGTGCACCTGTTCCGTACTAGTAGTTTCATAATCTTATATTTTCTCTCTTGTCTATTCTTCTGCAGATTTTCAGGGCTCTGGCTTACATTCATGGTAGTATTGGAGTATGCCACAGAGATATCAAGCCTCAGAATATCTTGGTGAGTTTTGGTATACATGTTGCTAACGAGATAACACGATTATGAAGCTGTTTATACATTAATAATTTACTGACCACATATATATGAGATATTCCAGGTCAATCCTCATACTCACCAAGTGAAAGTGTGCGACTTCGGAAGTGCTAAAGTCTTGGTTAGTGAACTTTGTCAATTGACAACTTTGTTTCATGTTTCTCTGTTGTTTTTTCCGTTTTTTTTTTGTCTTCTAATTTGCTCATTTGTCATTTCGCTACTTGTAGGTAAAAGGAGAGCCAAACATATCTTACATATGTTCTAGATACTATCGAGCTCCTGAACTTATATTTGGTGCTACCGAGTACACGACTGCTATTGACATATGGTCTGCCGGTTGTGTTTTGGCAGAATTATTACTTGGGCAGGTAAATGATAATGTTCTCCTTAGAGCAAGTCTTTGAAGGATTCCTTCGGTATAGATGTTATCTTACTAGTATGTTCGGCTTTGTTGCAGCCTCTTTTTCCAGGGGAGAGTGGAGTGGACCAGCTTGTTGAAATTATAAAGGTAAAAAAAAATTGAAATGGCTGGAAAAATGTTTTCACTTTACTATCTCATAAATGTGTTCCTATCTTTGCATGTTTATTCTTCTATTATTCGATTACGTTCTTTTTCCCCACATGCTTATTCTTTGTTTGGTACTTCTACAAAGTGAATGAATAATTGAGATTTTGGAAACAGGTTTTGGGCACTCCAACAAGAGAGGAGATTAAATGTATGAACCCCAACTATACAGAGTTCAAATTTCCACAAATCAAAGCGCACCCATGGCACAAGGTAGTTTGATTAGTTTTGTGGCTTTATCTCAGGAATGATTTAAGGGAAACAGCCTAACCCTTTCTTGTGCAGATATTCCACAAGCGTATGCCCGCTGAAGCTGTTGATCTTGTATCAAGGCTATTGCAGTATTCTCCCGGTTTACGGTGCACAGCTGTGAGTATAATAACGTTTTAGTCCACTTCAATTGTTGGTTCATTTGTAGACAGTATCTTCGTGTATATTTTTTTGTCTGATGGGCGTTGATTCTTACTGCAGCATGATGTTCTAGCACATCCATTTTTTGATGAGCTTCGAGACCCAAACACTCGTCTTCCAAATGGACGTTATCTTCCTCCACTTTTTAACTTCAAAGCTCATGGTAACTAAGCATACTCAAATATGATTAAGTGTGCTTTATTTTCTCAAATCTTGTAATAATTTCTAATTTGCTTTCTCTTTGTTTCATGTAGAACTCAAAGGAGTACCAGGGGAAATGCTTGCTAAGCTGGTCCCGGAGCATGCAAGGAAGCAGTGTCCATTCCTAACACTGTGAAGGTTTCATTGCATGGATTCCTCTTCGCCTCATTGAAATACGTCTGTTGCTTACTAGTAGGGTATTGAGTTGAAAGTTCATTTGTGTCGCCTGACCTTCATTCGTTTGTTGCTTCTTCTATATGGTCGTATCATTCACGTTTAACTTCAGTAGCAGAAAACCACTCCATGGTTACGCTAAGTTGCTAACTGTTTCGTGTAAAAATTAAATTATAGATAAATAACTTTGTTGTGGTCTACTAAGTACGAATTATTACTGTAAACTAAGATGGATAACGCAAAATGTACTTTATTTTATGTTCAAAACCTCATTGCCATTATTGAAAAGTCATCTTCTCTAAACTTCATATCCTCTGTTCACAACCTCTACCCTCCCAGGTGATATACATACGCAGTACTTCAAGGTTCCTAAAATTTCTCCCAATTATCAGATCACTTCAATATTCTCATTTCGGTTTGGGTCAGTTCGGTTCGATATTGAGTTTTATGCACACCCCTACCATATTTTTATAAGATGAGCCGCACTTTGAGAACGATGGTCCGACTGTTACTAGAATATAGTGAATGAATAAACTATGCATGTAAAGAGAGTGGCTCATACTAGTTTGTATTAAGAACTACAAAAAAAGTTAAAAGGAACAGGAGGTGTAGAATGATTTGTTGATAATATCTTGGAGGCTACAAATGAATTAGCAGCATCTGTGTAATGAACTCCATCCCAGCTTACATATCGAGACCCTTCCTCACAAACATTATATCCAGCTTGACCACACGTCAAGTTTTGCTTAAAGTTGTATGGGGGTCCTCCATATCCACAACATGCCATCAAAGGATTCTTAAAACCTTCAAAATCAAATATCGAACACAATCAAATCAAATTTTTAAACTATAAAATAAGTTATTCTACATCATTCAAATGAGCGTCCGAGTAACTGAGTAAGAATCCATGCAGATGTGAGATTGAGTTCTACATAGTTAAGTTCCGTTCCAGACTTCCAAATAAGATTTCTAGTTAGCACGGGATGTAATCATGTAACCGATGTGTCAATTGTGATATTGTTATAACGAACGTCATGATATGTCAAACTAAAATTATATGAGAACATATGCATGGCAATAATCAACACCCCCCCCCCCTCCCCCGACCCAATATTTGGCATGAAAAGTGTAGAAAACTCACCATATTTGGCAGAGTTGGCAATGAGGTCATATTTAATGGTGAAAATGTCAACATAGACAATTGTGGCACCTTGCATTCCAATCCTCAATTCATCAGTAAGGGATTTGAGTTGACCATTGAATACCATTGCTGCTTCATTCATTGACTTCAAACAACCAACCCCATCAATATCACTACTATTTTCATTGCTTCTTGTGGCTAGTTTCTGAGGCAAACAACCCAGTGGGCCCGTATTGTGCACCCAGAACTTCCTCCCTCCCACATTATATATCGCCTAATACCAAATAACATGATAAATTTTAGATTTCGGAATCAAATATAACTTGGAAAGACTAATAATTTTTACGTTTCATTTCTTGATTACGACACTTCATGTACCCCTTGTTGTTTTTCATGAAATGCCGTTATCACTCGTTAGAAATAAGGAACTCACCCACAAGGCATCCCTGATTTCAGATATGAAAGAAGGAATCTTATTAATGACTTGAGGCTCCTGAAGGTAACTAAATGCACCAGCTAGATCATTCTGCCCAATGTCAATCATGTATAGTGCACTCTTGAATTCTTCCTCACCTCCAACTAAATTCTTGAAACCTAGCAAATGATTCAGACTGCATTCAATAAATTTCACGCCCACCTCATGTTTATCAACTTATTCGCAACAATTTCAATACGAATTCTAATTAGAATAATTCTTATTGGAATTTTTATTATAATCGACGAAAAAATTATTCAATTAGTGTACCACGATTGGTCGTAAATAATACTCCTATTACCTTTGGAGTGAAGTTTAATAGAGCGAGATTTAAAGCGTAAATATTCAAGGATTTGAATATCTAAACTGAAGGGGACATATTTAGGGAGAGTTGATGCTCCAGCTATTGCAAAATTGGCTCCATTGCTAAAATCTGGTGCCAGAGACTCTAGGTAAGGAGTTAACATCGAAGTGTTGAGAGCCTTACCTGTAAAAACACTCCAACATTAATTTTCATTATTCATTTACATAATTAGTTAATTATGAAACTAAAATAATATATAAATTTTTTCTAGATCTAGGCATCTAGCTAGTAGATATAAATAGGATACATTACGAAATTATTACATCGGCATCACATGCTATGTTTGACAAGAAAACATAAAATCAAAGCCGAATATATACACTTTTGTCTTGTTTAAAGTTCACGGGCGATTCATTACAATGAATAAAACAGAAATGATACTATTGTAAGTCAAACGATATATGCATGCAACCTATTTCGATCTAATCTACTTCCTCAAAAACATTTGTTTCTTCCGAATTTGCAACAAAATGCAAATGAAGCATACCAACATATATACAATGGAGTGTATTCTCATGTTAAAGAATCATTCATCGAGCCTATACTAAAACCGATTGATTGAAAAAACGCATGTACACCCTAAAATATCCTGATCTAGTAAAACTGAGTTCTAGATGTATTTTTACCAGAAGTACGTTTCATCGCTAATAATCAAAAGATCACATATTAAGACGTCGCAACTCATTACATGTAAATTAGTAAACATCTATTTTTTTTATCTCTAAGAAAGTGCATTATGTTACAGAATATTGTTGAAGAACTTACAAAGATTATCAATGATCAACCTTCCATCACAGAGTCTCCCAGAAGGTTCATGGAAGAAAGTACGAGCATTTGGATGGCCAAATGTATAACCGAGACCAGCACATATGCCACCAGTGTCTGAGTTCGAGTCGCCGAAGTTGAAAATCACTGCTTTTTTCTTACACACACCACAACAAACTAGTGAGCTCAAGGATAGAAAACTTATAAATGTAAGGTGTAATAATGTGAGAAGAGGACTTAAAGAAGCCATGTTTTTTTGCTATTCTTAAGAATAAGTGAGAAAGGTGCAGTGTTATTTATAGATTTTGGACAAGTGCATATGATGGATTGATGAAACAACCAAATAAGAAAAATTGATCTAGTTGAAGCTACAAAATATTTTTCTCATATAAATATATTTTGTCTTGTGAAAATTGTAGCATACAATAAAGCTAGAGTTAAAAATATTACTTCCTCCGTCCCTAAAATATTGTCACATTTTGACTTTTGTTAGTCAAACATTATAAAATTTGATCACGAATTCCATCAAACGATAAAAAATAATATAGTCTTGTGGGACCTTGTTAGATTCGTCTCAATATATATTTTTGAAATATTAATTTCTTATAATTTTTTCGCATGTAGAATAATAGATATTTATGTTTAAATTGTGTTTTATTAACCACCAAAAGTCAAAATGTGACAATCTTTTAGGGACGGAGGGAGTATATTCTATTACATCATTAGCGATCTAAGATAAAGTGGCAACAAAGAAATTTAAAAACGAGATTAATCGAGTTAATTAATCAAATAACCTACAAAAAAAGGTTCTTGTCAGTGACTTTAGGATTTGAGTTCGAAACTTATATCTCATTGCTAATAATAAATAAAAAACGAGACTAATTGACCTTGTAATATATGACGTCAATGGTATTAATTATTACGGAGTCCATCTGTCTGTGATAATATCATATCCTCAAGGATTATGTTTACGGATTTATTTTAAACAAACATATTGAAAATCAATCTGCCTGCACTGGATAAAGGTATCCACTTCAAATCAATAATGCATTATATTTTTATTCTTGAGTAGATATTGATTTTTCCTCTTAATTCACATGCATAAGTAATTTGACTTTGTTATTTTAATCTTAATTATTAATTCTGTCTCTAATTTTGAGTTTTGGGTGTTAATTAAGGACATTATCGTGATGGCTTGTCGTTGGAACGATTAGAAATTATGACAACAATATTGTTGGAGATGTGGTACATGGTTGGAATGTGCTATTGTGGATTGTTTGAACCAAATTTATTTTGCCCACTCAATTTAAACTTTTGAGGCCGCATATTGCAGCCGAACCGAAAGGTGAAAGCTCATCGGTTAACAGTTCATCGATTTTTTTAGGCTTTTTTTCATCTGGGCACCTGAACTTCTGATATTATAACAAATAGGCACCTGGTGAACTTTTTATAACAAGTAGGCACCTGAGACGAAAATTTGGCACCTGAACTTTTGATTTTCTCTTTTTTCAGATTTTAAACAATTTTAAAATCCTTAACCCAAGGGCAAGTTAGTCATATTCAAAATATGACATCTTGAAAGGAAATTATACACAAAAATTCAGGTGCCCAGATGAAAAATCCATTTCACAGTCCCAAAATTAGAATAGATTTACTTAGAACACTCCAACCTGGATACAGTTAACCCATCTCATCTTTTTTTTCCAATTTATTTTTTTATAACTTATACTTTTCATATTTATTTGGTCTATTTTGTTGAGTTCCAAATTTTCAATTCATCTTCTCACAAATAATAGCATCACGAAAATTTTAAATATGAATTTCGCATCAGATTGGGCTTCAAGTAAGAATAAACCAATATTAGGCAAGTAATACCATAATTGGTATCCAGATCACTAATCAAGGAGGTGTTTCAGCTGTATTTGGCTGTCAAAATTGATACTTATAAATTTTGGCATTTAAAAACAAAAAATACCACATAGAACAAGAAAAAGGATCTGAAGTTCTTACCAGGAAAGATATCCACTTTCAGGTTGACTAACTAACCCCATTTGTCTATTTTAATTGATTATTAGTGGTTTATTTGGGTTATTGGTTGCTGAAAAACTATAAAGTTAGAACCTTTGAAAAGACATTTTTTGGGTGATTATCATCGACGATTTTTATGGTTGAAGAAAAAAAGAAAAGATTGATGAAGGAATGAAGGAAGTTGAAAAGGTGGATTTTTTTGTTTTGAATAGATATTAATGGGGGTTGGGTTAAATGGGTGGGTAGAGGTTGGGTTAAAATCCTTGCTTTAGTTAGTTTAAGATGTGATCTACCTTTTTTACCCTCCATCTAATTGTTTAAAATCTGAAAAAAGAGAAAATCAAAAGTTCAGGTGCCAAATTTTCGTCTCAGGTGCCTACTTGTTATAAAAAGTTCACCAGGTGCCTATTTGTTATAATATCAGAAGTTCAGGTGCCCAGATGAAAAAAAGCCATTTTTTTATAGAAGTCTAATCTTAGTTTTTAAATGAAATTTTAAACGATCGTTTGTTTTCACCACAAGTTTATAGCCCCTGAAAAAGATAGTTTTAGCCTTGTGAAACAAGTGTATTTTTTACACTTGGAAGTTTAGAGTTTAAACTTGTTAGCTTCTTCTTGTTTTAATTAAAACTCATAATCTAGTAATGTTGGGTTTGAATTTTTTTCTAAGAAATCCCAACTTCGATCCTCTGCTTTTAGGGCTACTTGTGTAGCATTTCAGCACCCATTTTGTGAGACTTTGGGGCTGCCTCCTGACGTTTAAGATAACTTCGGGTCGGAGTCACATCCAAGAAGCGAAATTCACATGTTACGTAAATTTGAGTCACATCTAGGATACCAAAATTCACTCAATCATCAATCAAAGAAAACCAAATTGTACATTTAAAGCTTAACTCTCATTTGCTTAATTTAGAATGTTTCAATTATAATTTAATCGTTTGAATATTTATAATTCCTAAGAAAAAAAATATAAACTCTTCAAATTAAGATTCAATTCTGATCAAATTTAGAATAATTAACTCCGAAAAGTGGACGAATAGACTGGAAAGGATGCAATATGCATGGAGGTGAAGTCAGGCAGTGAGGGGCTTGTCGGTCTAAATTTGGTGTGCAGTAAGAATATCTCACAGATCACGGACCAAAAAGGTAAATCTTATTTGGATTATTTATAATAAAATTCAACTATTTAATTCATACTCGATTCTTATGCGATTTATCTTGAAAATGATTGAGATGGACTTGCTTTAGAAAATATGAAGTCGTTTATCGCCGTCCTGTTAAACCACACTTACAAAACACAACATTATATCTTAAACTAGTGTAACAATTACTATTGATATTGAGAAAAAAAACTTTTTAGCTCAAATATATGCATATTTATTAATAGTGATACTGTAAGGACTGAGGACGAGGTTGCATAAGATCGGATCCTCCATAGAAGTCTCTTAAATACTTTATTCTTGGATCAATTTAAACATCGTCCCTGTTATTACAAGGACGAGGTTGTATAAGATCGGATCCTCCTTATCCTCGTTTATCCTAGTTAGACGAAAGCCTCTTAAAAAATAATAGAACATGTTAATTTTATACCTGAATATGACAGCTTTTCTAAGTGACCGACATTGGGGAGTGACATACCCACACCTCCACAGTACACCAAAGATGTGAAATCTTACCACGCTTGTTTAATGGAGCAGGACCAGAGGGAAAAAGACCCTGCCCAAGTGGTGGTGCTGGTGGACCATTGATTTAAAGATACTGCGGCCAAACAACCCAACATCCAATATGTAGGTGTTATTAGCCAATTCATAGCTCAATCACCAATTCACAGATTATTCCCAAACACTCACAACCTTTGCACATTTGAATAAGGTTACATAACAAACAACAAACTCATTCTTCAAGTACTAATTTAGCATAGAGCAACTAAACTTGCCGTCAGATACAATGAGCTTCTCTGCCTTTATAACAACACTTAATGGAAGTGGAGCAAAAGTCCGAGAAGGCCCATAGAAATGGGGAAAAACATTGGATTCATCCACAGCTTCGTAAATTAGTCCATCGCCGAGCTGCAAAGTAGAATATGCCATTACATCATACCAAACAAAAAGTTGAACTTAATTATACCACAAAATTCATTATGACCATTTATAAACCAAATAAAAGGGAATACTTATTTTGTCAAAGAGATGTTTTTCAAATGATACCTTATCAGCATCAATTTGAAGCAGATATATGTCTTCTGGAAAATTCAAGAAAAAGTTCTGCAATGTTGATTGGACCTGCAAGGCAGATAATGTTCAGTTTATATTGCAATTTTACCAACTTATAAGCATTCGATCAACATTAAAAAAGGCGATCAGATACAACGTGACATGCTTGAATACATTGCTCAGCTACTGGATCTGCTTTATGTTTAGCATCACATTGCTCCTACTACTGTCATATTTAGAAATAAGTTCACTTGAGATGGAACAGAAGGGGTATATGTCTTAGCCTATAATGAGGTAACAGCCTACTAAAACTATAAGTTGTAGACGGCGATTGTTAGTTGTTAGAAATGTACAGGTTCCCACATCTGAAGTGTCGAATATATTGAACAGGAAGCACTCTTATTCTATTTCAAAACACTACTACTAGGATAAGACTATTATAATGAACGTTTCATAGTGATGCTACAAATAATCACGTCGAATTAAAACACTGAAATAAATGTCTAGAAGCAAATGGTTATGGAAAAAGAGTTCCCAACACTTATGCCTTTGCTTGTACAAGTTGATGGATATGGATGAAGTTTTTCCACATGCCAAACCCGAATTCATGCTCTTCAATAAGAAACCAAATGATGAAATCCCCTTCATAGATGTATTTCAAACGAATTCTATATGCAACTCTAAAAATCATTTTGACTCAATAGATTAAAAAGTGCTCTAGAATACGCATCCATCCATCCAAATGCAACCAACTTGTCGTCAAAAGTTGAAAAAGCTCACCAACACATAAGTACTCAACTACCATAACCTTGATTAAGAACTCAATTATGAAGATTGTGAAGGGCACATCTTAGCTCAATCCGGAAGCTCTATTGAAAGGCCATAACAATTTCCTAGCTTATATACTTCCCCAGTCTCAATCTAATTTGAGAGTTAATTCGATAAATAGCTATGCTATGAGTACTAGGCTAACCGTGTTGGCCACGATATACCACTCAAGCATCCAAGACTCGAATTTAAAACAAAAACAGCAAATAATAGTTATGACTTATGCTACAGCCTACAAGCATTAGCCAATGTTTACTGCTCACAAAACGATTAGGGTAACGTCTAATAGTTAGTTCGTTACAGCACATTACTCACAATGACAATGTTCGAGTCTTGCAATTCTAGAAAAACAATAGTTATGCTATCAATCACTGAAGTGTAATTTATATAATAAGATTAATAACAGTAGTTAAATATCATCAAAATATTGAATATATAAAAAAAAGATTTAAAATTTAGTGGTATAAATTGATTAAGAGATTACTTGATCGAGGGTGCTTAGATGTATACAACCAGTTGACTTGTCAAGATCTCCCCCCAAAACGGAGCCGTTTTGTTGCAAATCTCCCCATTCAGTGGCGGTGCTGATCCGGTACACCAACTTGTCTTTCACCTCTTCGCTTCCACCCATTATGTCCACCTATTCACGCCAAGACTGGGAACTAGGAACTACGTCGTGGATAGGAAATGGGAGAAATGTTTTCGGCTCAAACCAACATTTGGGCTTTGACTTACTTGTTGCATGAAATTACCATTGGGTCCCTCACTTAACTCCCTCACCTATTGTACTTTTAAATATGAGGGCAAAATGGTATTTCAAGCAACAGTAAGTCACTATTCTGGTGTGTATAATCGATCAGCTTAACTATCAAAAAAATTTCAAACTGCATCTTAATACTATCATAAGTGTCAAATTGCACCTTATACTATATTTTTGTCTTTTTTACACCATAAAATGTCAAAGAAGGGCAAACTCAGAATATCATATATATTAAATTTTGGGAAAGTTTTTACAAGCGATTAAATTTGTAAACTGAAAATTAACCCCATTCCCTTCATCTTCTTCATTATTTTGAAGTGGATTGTCAATTAGAGAGTTGTTATTATGGCTCAAGGAGATAATCTGATTGAATACAAGTTTGGAATCTACGATGGTACAAATATTAGGCATGGTGCTTATGCACCAACTACTACTATATCGACTATTAAGTAAAGACTTGTTGTTGAGTGGCCTTAAGGTTATACTTCATTCCGCTTGTAATATCTTCTTCTGTTTTGTATTTTACATTCATAATTGAAATCATATGCTATTCTGTTCTAAATGATGGATTGACTTTCACCTGTTTCTTATTTGTTTGGTATATATATTACTTCTTTAGTTAATTGAATTTCATGGTTCTCTATCGAATGAAGTTGAGGTTCTGTAATATGTATCTTACTTACGTGTGCTAAGGATTCGCTGGTTCTATATACGTTCTTCAAAGTTCACCATCATCCTTTGAAGATAGTGGGGGTGGGGGTTTGATGACGAAAATAAATAGGGTGGAGTTAATATTTAATTTACAAGTTTATTTGTTTGTAAGAAGTGTTCCAAAATTAATCTTCAACACGTCCCACCCCTGCCCCAAAACCCAAACCAATCAACTAAACACCTTGTGATGGACTATATAAATTTCGGGCCTCCACAGGTGAGGAGTGAAGTACGGGAGATAGTCTAACAGATGTTTTTGAAGTAGGTGAAGCTTGGAACCTTCTTGTGGAGATAGTTCGCTTGATAAAGGGGCGCGCCTTAGGAGCCAAGAGTCCTCTCTGCAAGGTTTTCAGGTAAACTTGAAAGCGTTATCGTTGCCGGCCACAGAAACTTCGATGCTTTAGTCAGTAAGAGATCGAGCGAGTGTCAGAATTAACTAAAGCGTGAGTGATTAGAAACCAATTACCTTCCAATGGTTGATCAACTCTCTTTATATAAATATAAGAGAGAATAAAGGATACCTGAATGAAGGAGATGAAAACACTTGTCCTCCATCGAACGATCCCTTGGTACGGATGGGCTCGAAAGAGGGCTCTTCCTTTAGAGGCGGATCATACATGTTTGGGCCAAATCACTCATTCTCTTAGGGTTATGTCTATATCTGTTTGGGCCGAACATGAATGTACGGAGGAAGCCCAAGAGATACCTTCTCTTAGGGTTATATCACCTTGTAAATAGCATGATATCTTGTTGGTATCCAAATTATTGAGATAGCAATGAACATAAAAATGAACAACCAAAAAAATGAAAAGCAAGCCATCAATGATAACTAACCTTAAACCTGAAGGAAATATATGTGCTAGAAAAAGTTCTTGTGAATGCTAGTTGACCTTTTTTTTTGTTATGGGTACATTGCATTTCTTCTACTGGTTTCATATTTATCTTATTCATCTTTTCAGTCATCCAATTTTAACTCCTTATCTCGAGCATGGCCATTGAAGCTCTGATCAATTGGTGCAAAGCTTCCTAATCAATTACAAAAGCTTGCTAACTAATTTTTGTAAAATACTTACTAATTAATTGCAAAATATATGTGTTTGAGGTAGAAGGCAGATTGGGTTTGGGTGTTAAGGGTGATGGAGAGGTAGGGGGATGAAGTGTGTTGAAGAAGAAAGGGGTGGGAGTTTACTATTAATTATGTATAATATTGATAAAATAGAAATGACAGTGGACACATAGTATAAGGATGCAATAGTCATTTCATATTTTTAATTAAAAAAAACGATCTTAGGAGCATATAGAAAAGATAAATAATATAGGAGCACATACAAAATAATTGCATAATTTAGGGGATAATCGGCTAAAAAATTTAATTATTGTATACTCCCTCTATCCCTAAATGATTGTCACATTTGATTTTTGGTGGTCAATAAAACACGATTTGAAATATAAATATCTCTTATTTTACATGCGAAAAATTTATAATAAGTTGATATTTCAAAAATATATATTGAGACGAATCTAACAAGGTCTCACAAGACTACATTATTTCTTATCGTTTAATGGAAATTCATGATCAAATTTTATTGTAATTGACCACAAAAGTCAAAATGTGACAATCTTTTAGGGACGGAGGGAGTATTATAATAATTAATTAGTTATTGCTAATACACACAAAATGAAATGATCAAGAAAACCGTGATAAACACCTGTTGCAGATCCTTTTGGTACCCGACGGCTATTGGATGTTTTTTGAATCTTTTGGATGAAAGTATTGCCGATTTTAACTCGGACTGTAATCATTTCGACTATTCTGTCTATCCTCGATTGAACGATAGTGACAATGATGTAAACGTTTTTAATTAATTCTATGAAATGCATGAATTATCAAAAAAAAAAAAATACACACAAAATGAAAAGTTATGGAGGCAGTAATAAGATGGGATAAAGTACGAACAATTGGGTTGGGTCGGCGGAGGAAACACAAAATTTCACCTAACCACCGTATTTTGTCAAATTCGATATATCTTCCGCTTTAACTTCAAAAATCTCCCAATATAACAGAAATTGTGTCCCAAAATAAAGTCACATTTTACTTGAATCCTTCAAAAACCAGTGTCCCAAAACGAAGTCACATTGCAGTCCATGGCCTGTTCTCCAGCTCTAGCAAAATGCTACTCAATCAATGGAGCTTCACTCCTCCCCCTACCCTTCCTCACCACTGGATACACTTCAGCTACCCTTAAGTCTAAGGGTCCTGATTTTCACCACTTTAAGCTCTCTTTTGCCCCTAAACCAACATCTAAGGTTTCTCATGTTGTTCCAAGAATCAGGGCCCAGTCTTCTCCAGGTATTAAATTTAACTCAATTATTACTTTACTTGTTGGTGGGGGGGGGGGGGGGGGGAGAGATTGTCCAAGTTTGATTTTGACGGTTGAATTATTAAGTTTGGGATCTTGATGTATTAATTGACATGCATAAATTTGTTTTGAATAATAAGTATGGAGGTCATGTTAAGTTTGGGATCTTGATGTATTAATTGACATGCAAAATGCTACTCTATATATTGAAGCCCCGCCCCAAAAACATTGTCAAATTTGATTTGTAATTGAGTCGATATTAAGAACTTTGTGGGATTAATTAACATGCAAAACTTCTTTTTAAATAAAAATTATCATGGTACTAGTAAGTCCGGACATAGCTCAATTGGTAAAGAGTAGTGGTAAAGAAGCAGAGTGCTAATTGACTGCACTGTCACCTCTTCACGCACGTGGGTTTGACTCCCCCTTAATGAGCGAAGGCAAGCTCTAGTATTGATTAGATGAGGCGATTAGCTGAGGCACATCCTTGATTTACCTTCTTCATTTACTCCAGAGCGGGGTGCATAAGACCTTTCGAATGACGGTTTCATCCTTATCATGGTACTAGTAAAAGGTCATTAAAACACTGATCTTTTGATATGTGGATGGTCATGTTCCTCCTAGAATCAGGGCTGAGTCTCCACAAAGTAGTAAATTTAAGTTCATTTACAGATTATCTATTGAGGGTTGTTAGTACTCACTCCTCATCCCACAAAGATTGTCTACTTTTATTTTTAATGGTCGGAATTACTAGTTTTATGGCCTTAATTGATGTGCATAACTTCGTGTCGAATAAAACTTGTCATGTTAATATAATAAGCTACATTTAAATACTATCTTTTGATACATTGTCACCAAATATTACATAAACTCTATCCCAAAAATGTTGTCAGGCTCAATATATATGGGTCCAACTTATTAACTTTGTGGTCTTAATTTCACATGCACAACTTTCTTATGAATAAAATTATCATGGTAGTAGTAAAGTTGATTAAAAATACTATCGCCTGGTATCATTTTCACCTGATATTGTTGGACATATACGAACACTATTTGATTTAAAATTTCAAAAGTCGACCATCAGAGTTACAACTGACAATATTTTTGTGATGAAGGGAGTATTACAATTCGAACTCTTAACGTTGTTTGTTTAAAAATACCTTTGGTTGTAGATTATTTTCCAGATGCGAGTTTTTACAAAGTGGAAGCAATTGTGAGGTACTAATATGTAATTGTATTTAACTTTCATCTGCTTGATTGCATTCTGGGTTCTTTGCGTGGAGATAATTGCACAAATAAACCGGAGTTCGGTTCAAGTTCACACTTAATCCCTAGAGTTTTGCGTTGGTGTAAATTAGTCACTGAAGTTGGATAATTGTTGCACATACTATAATTAAAATTAGGTAAGTTTAGGTAAGTTGCTCATATGATTCATGAGTTTATTACGATTTAATATAGACAAAAACCATTTGTTTAATGTTCATGAATTTAATGACTAATGTGCACCAAAGCAAATACCAGGTGTAGGTTTGTCTAGACTCTCAGGCTGTTTGTGCAATTATGATATTAGTCAGGTTGAACATACTATAATATCAACTGTAACTTTCACCTGATTTTGAATTTTGTAGGCCATGGAGAGTCCCTCAGGTTTCTTCGGTAAGGAATGTTACTTTTACACGAACATATATATGATATGGTGATATTTATACATTCTTAGTTTTTTTCTTGTTTTCATGCATGAAATTAGTTAAGTACCATAATCATTGTTGGCAACAAGGTGGAATAACTCGTTGTTTGGTCATAGTATGCGACACGGTTTTGTCAAAGTAACTCATTTGCTCAATGATCTTGTATTTGATGTCTAAACTTGGTCGAGATGTATGGAAGTAATTTTTGTAGAGTAATAATTATATTAGAGAAAATATCATTCATCTTTGTATTTCTTACATTTTCCAGAGTACTTTATATTTGTGTTATTCAAAAACATTGAACGAAGCTACTAGTTGATAACTTATTGAACCCCACATAACTTGGTCCACTTTTTTTTTTCCAAAATCTCCGTCCTGAATCTGCATATAGTAAAATGCTACATATAGCTTGTGGTCTCTTGGTTCTGATCAGTGGACCTTGTCAGTCTATACAAGTATCAATATGCAAATGCCCTGCATCCATGCATTACATCATTAATGCTTTTGTGATCTTCTATAATAAAGCTAAAACTTCAAAATACCATATCGGCTTGTGATGTTTGATAATTTCTTACCAAGCATGTACTGGGTTGCAACTTTAAGATGGCATCAATTGTTAATGGATGCTATGAAATAATCTAGACTTGCCTGATTATTTTTCATTCATTATATATATGAGTTACAAAGTAAAGGGGACTGATATTTGAGCGACCACTATCCTTTTCTTTCAGTTTATTATATGAAGATACATTAGCAGCATGATTATAATATTTTTCTCAACTTTCATACAGACTATTTCTAGGGGTAGTTGGAAGATTATTTCTGAAGTGCCCATATGCCCCCCATGGGCAATG
This sequence comes from Echium plantagineum, assembly GCA_003412495.2. Classification (NCBI taxonomy): domain Eukaryota; kingdom Viridiplantae; phylum Streptophyta; class Magnoliopsida; order Boraginales; family Boraginaceae; genus Echium; species Echium plantagineum. The sequence continues at coordinate 29,216,471 of CM016567.1, forward strand.
AGGCTGATAATGGATGAAAGAGTAGAAATATTTTGAACTCCTCAAATTAACCTGTGTAGGAGATAGGAATGAAGCACCAAACGAACCTAATGTGTTTTTCTATAGCCATTGCACTATTTTCTTGTCTAGAAATGTTCAAACTAGCTTTACAACAAATTGTTGCTACAAGTGTCGACCTGGTCCTTACCTGTTATTCCATATTCTGTTGAAGGCTTTATTAAAGATTGGAATACGTGGTGTTACGATCTCTGAGGTTAAAGGTTTTGGTGCTCAAGGTGGCCTGACAGAGAGGCAAGCTGGTAGGGAGACTTCTATCATTGTCGACTTGGAAGTGAGAAAAAATGGTCTACTTGCTCTATACATTATAGATAAGAGAACTGAGGAAAAGGAATTTATATAGTTTCAATGATGAGACGCTCAACATACTTCTAATTTAGTGTACAATCTGGTCATTGCTTTCTTCTGCAGTGATACCAATTGTTTCTTTGTCATTCAAAGCCTCTCTTTAGCGACTTGTAACTGTAACTTTGCTTTGCAGGTTCTGAGTTTTCTGAAGACAACTTTGTAGCAAAAGTTAAAATGGAGATTGTTGTAAGCAAAGATCAGGTACATTTTGATTGCTAATGATTACATCTGACAATATTTTCTTTATTCCAACTTATTTGAGAGTTGGCTCTATTAAATGCATATTGAAGAGAATGAATAAGGTAGTTTTGATTATACCTTAGGTGGAGGCAGTTATCGATAAGATAATTGAAGAGGCAAGAACTGGAGAGATTGGGGATGGAAAGATTTTTGGTAATTTCCCTAGATTCTTCTGCCTTCTGTTTTTTTTGGTAATTCACGCTATAACTTGACGTGTAACCCCTAATTTTTTTAGTGAATTAATATTAAAACTCGGTTTAGCTACCGTTTGAGCATGTTTATAACATTGAGCTGTATTCTGATGATCTTCAACAAATCCAATTTCATTCTGTGGATGGGGTGTGGTCGTGTGGAAGCTATCTTTAGATAGGATATCTTGCAATTTGAAGCACCCCCCGTTCCCTGTGGAAACCCATTTTTTATCTTCTTTGTCATATCTTCACTAATTTATTTCATGACACTTTACTATATATGGAACTAAACTAAGACGAACTACTAATATAATTTTCCACGCAGTTATCCCTGTCTCAGACATAGTAAGAGTCCGGACTGGTAAGAAAACACTACTTATTCATTACAATCTGTTTTCTAGTCTGATTCATAAGCAGGGCTCAAGAGCATGCTTTTCTGGTACACGATATGATATAAATGTTACATTTTATCAGGCGAGCGAGGTGAACAAGCGGAAAGGATGGTGGGAGGACGTGCTGAAATGTCCGTTGCATCTCCCAACTGATAAGCGTTAAGGATTTGTTCTTCAGGAAGCACTGAATGCAGCATCGTAAGATGTAAATACTAGTTCAAGGAACTTGGCCAGAAAATAAAAGAAACGATATCATGTTTCGAATTTTATGATACTGAATTGATTCAGTTCCGTAACTTCGAATTCCATCTTGTGATTGAGAGTTTGATTGGGGAACGTGTGTTTGGTAATGAAATCAACTAAAAGGGTATTGAAAAAAATATTTCAACCTAATTTATTTTATCGTGTTAAATTACAAATTAAAATAGAACATGTGTCGTAACCATTGTTTAATTGTACATTATCTTCATTTGAAAGAAAATTAAAGAAAAAATTGCCTCCTCCCCATCCTATATAGAGTCGAGGATATTAATAAAGTGACATTTATGTTGCATTTATTTGTTAATATAAATTGTACAAAATATTTATGACATTCACGTTCCATTAACTAATATCATGATTCATGACATGACATGTGAATTTTATAATTGAACTTCAATTTAAAAATGAAATACAGTACTTGATTTTACTAGTTTATTTGTGTCACACAAACTATCATAATATTTTTATTGTTTGTTTGTGTCATATTTTCGTGATATTTTTATTATTCAATCTTATACGGAGTATTTTAATTTACAAATTACATTAAACCATGTGTTGTAATTATCAATGGAACCCACCCGTTATGCCTGTCCACGGTTTCCCACCATCGAACTGAAATTCTTAATTTGGTTATGGCCGTACATGTTTTTGGTCTACCATTTCAGACTTAAATTTGGGGCATTAGCATAACTTTTTATATGTTTAATAGGATTGGTGTCTAACATAAATTTTGTATCAACTCAAGATAGTAAAAATATAAAATAATATAACTACAAATGATATTAATGTGCACAATGAGCATTACATTATCTTTTTTATTTGATATAACGAATGAGTATCGAAGCCATGACCTTTTTGGTCACGACCTTTTTGGTCACTAATAAGAATATTTTTTACTAGGATATTCGATTTGTTATTAACTAATAGTTTATGATTTCAGAATTGTAGCTCTAAAACATAAAAATTAGTAAAAATAAATACTTCCAATCATAGTTTGGTTCAGTTATGGATCGACTAGTTTTCCGACCAAATCGAACCAGATTTATTTTAAGTTGGTTTTTTATTTTTTCGAACCATATTCGGTCAGTTCAGTTTCGATTTGTGTGTACACCCTGATCGAAATCATAACATGCTGAGCTCATATAAATAGAGTAATATACTGCGTGAATAAGAAAAATCCCACCACTTCCCTTTTGTTGCTCATTTCTCCCCTCTTCAATTCTTTTTCGCCACAGGTACACATCTTTATCTAATTTTTCAATTTCGTAATAATTATTCATGATCGTTTTTTATAAGATTTGTCTTGTCTAGCTATTAAGTTTCTGTATATTTAATTAGATCCGTTAATTAGACTTCCATTTATAAATATATATCTTAGATCCACTTATTATTTTTGTTGTGTAGTTTCAATTTTATACGAATTCGATTTAATTTCAACAATTAATATATGATCTAATAACTGGATCTTTATTATGGCTTGATTGATTTACCTAGGTATAATTGTGATTTTAAGTTATGGGTATATACTTAGGGGATCCGATTATGGTATGTGGTATACATGAATTTGTTATGTGTGAATGATTCGATTTAATGAATGTATAACTAGTGGATCCGAATTTTGTTATATGGTAGGTGTTAAAGTGTGATTGATTCAATTTAATGGATCAGAGTTATGTGTAACGTGTATTAACATGGGGAAGCTTAATGTTAGTTTAATTACTGGTTTGGGGTTGGATATAATTGATTTTTCAATCGATCCGTCGTTCATGAAATTATAATCATTCTATCTAAAGATATGTTTCTAATGATTGTAGATCAACGATATATAAATAATATAGCAAGGTTAAGTGCTTAGAGACTGCTATATCTGTATCATTTTTTTCTAATAATCGTAGACCGCTGATAGAAAATTGATCTGTCTAAGATATCAATTTTGCGTGCTTAGATATTGCTATAGTTTATAGCAATGATTGATTCCGTTACTGCATCATTTTCACATTGACATAGATGTCTGAAAATTGTGGTTTGTAATCGTTAAAGGATTGATATATAAGGGATTTGTCGTTATTATAATTCTCAGGTAAACGATGGGTTTGTCTTTCACGAAGCTTTTCAGTCGGCTTTTTGCCAAGAAAGAGATGCGCATACTCATGGTGGGTCTCGATGCAGCTGGTAAAACTACCATTTTATACAAGCTCAAGCTAGGGGAGATAGTCACTACTATTCCTACTATTGGTAAGTCTTAAACGTCTAGTTTCTCTTTCTTGATTAACTATTTGATAGATAAAGAACCAGTTTGATGGATGTAGATTTCATTAGTTACTAGTTAGCTCGATTGATCACTGAACTGCCTAGTCGGTTTTTAACTTAATGTTGTTGATTGGAATTCATAGCATCCACTATCAACACTACACCTATGATAGCTAGTCTTGAAATTACGTGCTACGTCTACGGAGTCGCTTACAGTCGATATGTTGCGATTTGTTTGCACATTGATCTTTCAATATGCTATGTATGATAGGTGCTGGCTTGTTTAAAACGCAACTTTAGATTGCTTATTCTTTTTCTTGTACTTCTCCTTACTTCCCCCAGCCATCAGACATCTTGGTCAATGAAGTGTGCTTGAGCATGTAAAAGGCCTATTTACGAGCTTACTATCTTATGATATATTTCCCTACTTTCATGTCACTCTATCATTGATTTTCTTCCAGTTCCTTGGTTTCCTTTACTTTCGAAGCCTGATTTACCTAGTAAGTGGTCATACATGCTTATCTTCAACTTTCATGAGATCAGGATTTAATGTGGAGACCGTGGAGTACAAGAATATTAGCTTCACAGTTTGGGATGTTGGGGGTCAAGACAAGGTATGCTCTAGGCTTATACTTCCATCAAATATAGTATTCTTCTCTCAAATAGAAGCAACAATGCCCTCTGTTGTTGTTGCTGAAGCACACTTATGATTTAAATGGTTTGACTGGACTTCGTTTGTAACCGTTATATTATATATACCACTTTGTCACTATTGAAATGAGAAAGTGCCAAATAAAATATGATTGAGGGAGTGGTACATTCTTTTATGAGAAGCACACTGAAAGTCAGTTCAGTATCTGCTAATATAGTTAGACAGAAGACGCATGAATAAGAAGTAGGTAAAAATGGTAATTAATTCGTCGAGAAATTATCAAACTGAGTATTAACACTATCATTTGATCAAACAAAACAACAAATTTAGTGAAATCAATAAATTAATTCCTCAAATCTTTATGTTTCTACTGAAGAATAATAACAATAATTCATATGAAACAGTTACGGAGTATTATTTCTCAAACCTGCATATATAATTAAAATGTAGGAAACTGTTCGTTTTCACACATGTTTCTAGTATGCTTAAAGCAATTGGAAGCTTAGAGCTCATGTTCATATATTCAGCTTCAATATCTTTGACACTGTTTGGTTCACTTTTCAGATCCGTCCTTTGTGGAGGCATTACTTCCAAAATACCCAAGGACTCATCTTTGTTGTGGATAGCAATGACCGTGATCGTGTTGTTGAAGCAAGGGATGAGCTGCACAGGATGTTAAATGAAGTACTATACTTACCATTTTTATGACCCAACACTGCATCGTGGTCTCTGTTTCATCTCCTGTAAATGGGGTGAAACAGTACCATAATTTAAAACTTCAATTATTGAGTTTTTTATGGCAGGAAACTTCCACAGTTTTTGTTCGTTTAGATGTTCTCACTTTCTCCAGAAGTCTTACTTAAATCCTTTCTTTTTTTCAGGATGAGCTAAGGGATGCTGTGCTTCTAGTCTTCGCTAACAAACAAGATCTTCCAAATGCAATGAATGCTGCTGAAATAACAGACAAGCTTGGCCTGCACTCTCTCAGACAGAGACATTGGTAAACGATACTTTCTATATTTGTTCATGTACATAAATACTTGGCTATAGTAATGGTTAATAATTAGGGATCTTGTTAAAAAAATATCATAGGTACATCCAGAGCACCTGTGCCACATCCGGTGAAGGTTTATACGAGGGCCTGGATTGGCTTTCAAACAACATCGCAAATAAGGTGATAAGCATGAATTAGATGTCATGTCAATAGTATCGCTTGAGAACCATTTTAACCTATTCTAACTATGCTTCACTTTGGTGTCTACAGGCCTAAAAGCACTCAAGATTCCTTGAACAAACAGTGTGATCTTTCAAGAATAGCATTCGTCACTAATATCTTACAACATTTTGCTTCTGGATAATGTTAAGACTATTACCTGTGTTTTGGCTACAAACGTGGATTTTCATTTGATTTTATAACAATCTGGTCTATGATGTTTATATGTGATGCTAGGATTATTTAAAACGGGTTTTCTATAATCTGCCGTTAGGGTTGAGGAGTGAAAATGCTGCACCACTTCTATCTTAGTACTCCCTCAATACCTACAGCATTTGAGAATGTGGCACAAAAGTACCAATACGATCCGGAGCCAGAACTTTAAGGAGTTAAAAACAGTACTTTATGTGGAGACGAAAAACAGTAGTGGTCCGCTGCTGCTCTTGGTATCGAATTTTCTCCGTTATATGTGAGCATTGATATATTAAAATTCAAACATCTTCTACACAGACAATTTCAATAATATAGAAACCTTCCATTTATAACAATTTATACTTGGCTCAAGTGAATGCAATGAACTAGTTCTCCAACCCACATTGTGAACTTGGCGAAAGTAGGAAATGCACAAGTTCACTCTTTGGCGTTGGTGTAAATTATTACAAGATACAACTTTGGAAGAAACAAAAATTATACATCCCAAGAGCCTTCTATTATGGACAACTTTATTATGGGATAAAAGAGATACTACGCAGCAGATGGAGCTGCAACATAAGGTATACGACTGGCTCTGGCTACAGCCGATGCTATCAGAGGCTGTAAATTCACAGCCTTAGTGGTGGCCACCGCCCACTCAGGGCGCTTATAGTTCAGCGTCTCATCATTGTAAATATCCCACCATTTCTTCACCAACATCTTGATATCTTCTCTTTGCATGTTCTCTTCTTTGCCTGTGTATCTCCATGGCTTCGAACCCTGTTCGATAATAAAATAATGACATTGAATAAAACAAATTTTAGAATAAACAACTTACAGATTATAAAGAAACAAATTCTAAAAGAGCAGTTCTTTGGATCACATACCGTGGCACAATAGTGAACAACCTTGACCTTGTCAAGATCAACATTTTCAGGATGGCGCCATAATAAAGCCAAGACTAAATTGTAAACGTTAGGAATTGGCTTATAGATATCCTTGAAGTACATGTTCAAGAAATCCTGCAACCGAAACAAACAAATTCTTAGCAATTCCATGATAAAAAAAACAAAGCTAGATACTCCTTCCCATATCGACATCCTAATGAGCAATTTGACAGAGATCGAGCTTAGAAGATATCAAGAACGTGCCAACCTTGCCCTCTTTTTTTTTCAATCACCAATGCAGGAACTTAAGGATGCAAGAGGGAGCTAGCATCAAAAGACATCGCCGTCTAAAACTGTATAGAAAAATAAATTCTTACTCAAGAGTATTAAATTTTTTTTTGTTCATCCTTGATGTCTTCATAGTTCATAGCCTGATGCTACATAGCTAATCCGAGCTTCAACTAAAACGTCTCGTGATCAACTCTTACTAGAGAATATTGTTTCATACTTTATTTGAAGCCCCACTCCCGAGCCCTCTCCTAGCTACACGATATGTGTTCGTGCAAAAGTAACACTTGCCAAGCAAATACACAGATTGAAATTTTGACGATTTGATTACCTGTTCAGCAAAGGGTGTTGGAGGAGTAATTTTCAAGGTATTCAAGAGGTCTTGATAGGTAGAAATGCTGGGTTGGAACACAAACATGCCAGCATTGAAGTAAAGTGCAGGAGGTTGTCCCATATCAGTTGGCCAGTTGACTTTGTCGGGACATTGTTGACAGTAACCAATCTTGTGTTGAGGAGTGTGGCTCCATGTGTGTTCACAGAAGCAGTCCATTACACCATAAAAATAACCATCCGGCAAATCGAACAACTCATCTATGTTATCATATACTTGAATATCCCCATCCAAGTATATCATCTTACTATATTCAACAAACTGCATGTATATAGTGAAAACAAGCTCATATGATTTTAGATGAAAATGAAGGAGAAATTATGTGATGAGTGAATTATGAAAAGGTCACATTTAAACGATATATTCACAAAATGGGCGATAGACTTAAAAATGTGATTGATGCTATCATTAACCTTTTATTAACATCAACTGTACTCATCCCTTCACCCCTAGATATTTTGATTTGTTGAATCAAAATTTGAAAACTTTGATTATCCAATAAAAAATAGTATTATCATGTAAGATCTTATTAGATTCGTTTCAGTCTGTATTTCTAAAATATAACATTTTCTTAATTGATGCATGGGTGAAATCAAAAATAATTTACGTTTTAGGTCATGTATCGATGATCATGAATAGTACCCCTCTCGTCTCAAAATAATTGAATGTTTAAATTTTTTACTTTTTCATAATAATTGATTGCTTATTACTGAATAATTAGTGTACTTTTATATTCATATTTTTCTTTTATACATTTGTTCGGTAAGTTACTTTTGTTTTAATAATATTATGTATGATATAATAATAAATTTGATAACTATTAATAAAATATTTTTTAGCTAAATAATAAAATATTTTGAAAGGAAGGGAGTAGTAATTTTTTGAGACTCATATAAAACCAATAACTGTAGTATGTATACCTAAAAGTTAGCAAAATTAGCAAGACCCACGTGGACATAACTAAACCAAAAGATCCTACGTGGATCTCATAAACACTGCCATAAAGACACGTGTCAACAAATCACGCTACCTATAAACAAAAAAACATTATGGTAAAACTTCACGTACCTCCCATATACGAAGCTTGGAATAATTGATAACATAATAAGCCATAGCAAACTGAGTCTGGTTTTCCGGTGGATAAACCGGCCGAATCTCCCTAACAATACACCCTTGATCCTCTAGTATGCGACGGTGCTCCTCCGGCACGTCGGGGAGCACCGCCACGACAAGAGGATACATAGATTTAGCCTTTCTTAAACCCTTGGCTAAACCTACCACACCTTTCACATAGTCACCATTGCCTGCCAAAAAGGTGACATATGCTTTGTTTCTTAAATTTGTTTTTGTGCACAAAGTTGTCGTCCCATGTGATGAAACAATTTCAGGAGCCATTTCTCTTACAACAACGTTCAACAAGAGAGTTTATTACTAGCTGGTAAATAGTCGTTAGACACTCTCTTATAAGAGATCGCTTGGTAAATAAAACTAGAGATTTTACTTTGTTTGGGTAGATTTTGGACAAATAATTTGGGACAAAATATGTTGTACTAGGGGAGAAAGGGAGGCAAATGGCTTGTTTTGAGCTGTGTCAGGTGGCCAAGAAGGGATTTAGAGATGGTTTATATAGAAGTGAAATGAAAATTAGGTAGTCAAGTTATTGAAATGAGACTTATAGTTTGATATGAAATGATCGTGGTTTGAAGTGACACGTGTCCTAAGTGAATGATCTAACGGCTGTGATTAAGGTTAAAAGGAAGTTTCTGGACATGGGAAATTTCTATTATTAGCTTGTAGATACGTGAATAATCTATAGAGATTTAGAATAACCTAGAAGAAGGACTAAACTAATTAAGTGGTACTATAGTGGACTTGATTTGATTTTATTAATGATAATAATCCATTACAATCATCAAACATTAATGCGGAGTATTACTTTTATTTTAAATTAATTTGGATGCTCATGTTGTTTGTTTTCACATATATTTATGATGGTGTATCATCAATACGATGATGTATCGTTTTCTGTTTGTCAATTTACATGAATATGTTTATGATTGAGGAATGTTGTTTGTATTGAAAATATTATGTAATTTGATCAAGTAACCAAGAGGCATCCTAAACCAAACATGGCAATTGGCATCATCCAAATGGGAGACTTCTTCTCTCAACCATCCATTGCCAAATTGAGCTTTCAGGTTTCACCGTACTTGCAAAAAATTGAACCAGAGAAAAAAATCTCAGAAAGAAAGTAACATATTATTCAAACAACAATATTCATCTTCTTCCTTGATTCACTTCTCGCGGTGAATCGAGGTTCGAAGTTGGAAGGGTGTTGCACTCCCTCCATGGACCCTTTAATAAGGAAAACATTTTATCCTGGTTTTGTTTTTAATACATATGGGCGCGATTAACAAGTTGGTATTTGGCATTTGTTTGATATTTGTTTTAATAGCATCAAATGAAGCAAGCCAAAGCGGATTATATATGAGTTGTGGTTCTACAGAGTTTGAGGCAGATGCAGAAGGTAGAACTTGGGAAACAGATTTGCAATATATAAGGTATGGTGATAGATCAATGGTTGCTCAAACTGAGAACCTTGATCCTTTTCATCCTTACCTCATTCCATTCACCAATGCAAGAATTTTCACATCTGAAACAAGCTACAAATTACCTTTAGGCCAAATAGGAAACAATAAAAAACGTATCCTACTTAGATTATACTTCTATCCATCTTCCTACCCGAATTTCAATGTCTTAGATTCACATTTTTCGGTTACTGCTGGTGAATTCACTCTGTTGAATAATTTTAGTTCTGCTATAGCAGCTCAATCGATATCTCAATCTTACGTCATTAAAGAATATTTCTTGGCGTCTCCTCTTGATCAACCACTTATTGTCACCATTAGGCCTGCACACAACTCTTTTGCTGTCATCAACGCTATTGAAGTTAAGCAATCTCCTCAGGTTTTCGATGAAGAACCGAGTTTGGCTGGTTCGAATTCTGGCTCTGCTCCCGCTGTTGCCACCAAAAGCATGGAGACGATGTATAGGTTAAACGTTGGAGGGGGCTTCATTCCTCCATTAGGGGATTCTGGTAAGGTCCATTATACTTACTCTCCCTTACTCGAAAAGCGTTGAAATGTTACTTATACATATCATACATCTTCTTATGTTATGGGATGCAGGGAGTCTTTTGAGGAGTTGGTATGATGATTCTAAGTACATTGTTGGACAAGGAGTAACTAGTAAAACAAATATGATAATTGAGTATAAAGGACTTCCTTATTTTATGGCCCCACTTGATCTTTACAAATCAAGTAGATCAATGGGACCTGATCCAAATTTGAATAAGCAATCTAACCTCACTTGGATATTCAAAGCAGAACCAAATTTTACATATATTGTGAGGCTTCATTGGTGTGACTTCGTTGCTGATATGATAAATCAAAGGGTATTTAATGTTTACATCAATAATCAAACTGCGATGAATGCAGTAGACGTATTCGCATGGACTAATGGTAAAGGAGTTCCTGTGAAGAAAGATTTCATGGTTTTTGTAAATGATAGGAAAGGCGACGAGGAGATTCGTGTACAACTTCAACCATCAATATCAAGCAACCCACGATGGTTTGATTCACTTCTCAATGGGTTAGAGATATTCAAGATCAGTGACTCAAAGGGAAATTTAGCAGGCTCATATGAGCTTGATGATGTGCAAGAAAATGCATTTTTTTCTAAGAAATCGAACATTGTTATCGGTGGAGGACTTGCAGTGATCAGTGTAGCTGTCGTTTCTGTTGTTGTAGTTTACAATCGTCAGAAGAAGGTCATGGAAGAAGGTAAATCGCACGGGTTACCTCTATATGGGCGTAATCACTCAAACACATCCTCTACAAGATCCTCTAGAAGATCCTCCGTCTCAGGAGGCGGATACCATAGTAGAAATATCTCTTTAGATGCTTCAGTCTTCTGCAGATATTTCTCTTTGTCAGAGATTAAACAAGCAACCAAGAACTTCGCTGAATCGAATGTGATTGGCGTTGGAGGATTTGGAAAAGTGTACAAAGGTAAGATAGATGGTAATACGACTGTAGCAATTAAAAGAGCAAATCCATCCTCAGAGCAAGGAGTTAATGAGTTTCAGACAGAGATAGATATGTTATCAAAATTGAGACACAAACATTTAGTTTCTTTGATTGGGTTTTGTGAAGAAAAAAATGAGATGGCATTGGTGTATGATTACATGGGGCTTGGGACTTTTCGGGAACATCTTTACAAAGGTAATAAAGAACTTTCATGGAAACAAAGGTTGGAAATTTGTATTGGTGCTGCTAGAGGACTCCATTATCTTCACACTGGCGCAAAATATATGATAATCCATAGAGATGTTAAGACAACCAACATTCTTTTGGACGATGATTGGGTAGCAAAGATGTCGGATTTTGGGTTGTCCAAAACCGGATCCGAGATGAATGAAGGTCATGTTAGTACCGTTGTCAAAGGCAGCTTCGGTTATTTAGATCCCGAGTATTTTAGGAGACGACAATTGACTGAGAAATCCGATGTTTATTCGTTTGGCGTTGTTTTATTCGAAGCATTATGTGCAAGACCCGCGCTAGATACTAATCTTCCAAAAGAACAAGTATGCCTTTCTGATTATGCATTAAGTTGCCAGAAGAAGGGGTGTTTAGAAGATATAATTGATCCAGAACTAAAGGGCAAGATAAACCCTGAATCTTTGGAGAAGTATGCAAAAATAGCTGAGAAATGTTTAGCTAAATATGGAGTTGATCGCCCATCAATGGGAGATGTACTTTGGAATCTTGAATGTGCTCTTCAATTACAAGAAAATCATGATTGTCCTAAGCCAAATTCAACAGAAATTGAACATGTTGATCAAAGTGTTTGTGACATAGTTGGTGACCATCAAGATCTTCCATCAACACATGATTCATATAATGATATATTTTCACAACTTGATGTTAAAGGGCGTTGAGAGAAAAGATCATACAGTTATATGGATCACTTTCCTCCAGAATTAGGTTGTTGTTGTAATTTTTTTGTTTTTCTTAGTTTGTTGTAGGGACTAGTATGGCAACAAGTAGTTATTAGTGGTGTAAAGTTTTTTACCCAATCATTAGTGTAAATAATTGAGTTACTCTGTGTTTTACTATTTTATAATGTGGAGAATGGAGGTGACCTGAGTCGAGAGTGAGCTCATGAATTTTTTATTTGATTAGGATAGTTTTCATCAAGTTTCGAGCTAGCTCACTTGTTTAGTTTACTCATACAATTAATAAAATTAGTTAACATTTTTAGTTCATTTCAATAACTAATAAAATTAATTAATACTCCCTCCGTCCCTAAATGATTGGTATATTTTGACTTTTTATGGTCAACAAAATACGATTTCAAACATAAATATCTCCTATTCTACATATGAAAAAATTATAAAAAATCGATATTTCAAAAATATATATTGAGACGAATCTAACAAGATACCATATGACTACATTGTTTTCTATTGTTTAGTGAAAATTGTTGATCGAATTTTTTAAAGTTTTACCATGTAAAGACAAAATGTACCAATCATTTATGGACGGAGGAAGTATTTAATAACTAGAGAGATGTCATAGTTTAGGCCAAAAATAACATAACAATTATAGTAGATTAGCCAAAAATAATAATGAGTAATAATTTAAGATTTGAAACAAATAACATCAAGCAGGAACAAAATCTATGGAAATTGTACAGTTGCAATTATCCAACTGAAACAAGTATCTAACTAAATAACTAGTACTTAAATAGCCTAGTGAAAAAGGCTGTTGCTAGTGAGGTTCGAAACTCACCTCATCCTTAATTTTTAAAAAAAATCTTAATACTCATTTCAAAGGAAAAGAATTCGTATGTTGGAGTGAAAAGCTTTGAAATATTGGATAGTTAATTGTTATTTGTATTTGAGAAACCAAATAAAAAATAATTATAGTATAATTAATGAGAAGATTGAAAAATTATGTTGGTTTGATCTATTTTATAATTTCTACCTGCCAATTAATATCATTAACCTAAATACCACCTCGTACAAAAATAATAGAACAACCTGTTAACCTTTTCTTTCCCATTTCTCCTATACATCACCTTTTCTCCCTTAAATCACCACCACCTCACCATAACCTACCTCCACCCCACCCCCACCCCCACCCCCAATCAAAATTGAAACCCTACCCCTACCCAACGAAGTTGAAACCATCACCACCCTTTCGAAATCGCAAAGGGAGATGGGATACGAGGTCGTGATTAGACAAAAAAATGATAGAATCTATCTCTAATTAGGTGGATGTAGTTAGATTATGGTAATTTCCCGACATGACATTGAAAATTTCTTATATTCAAGAAAGTCAAAATCAAAGTTAACGGTTGTCAATATATGATCCATATAGTTTGGTTAGAGCGGTTTTAAATGCATACATTGTTAAATATGCATTATAAAAAATATATGTAACCTTACAAATTCAAAAACAATGTTACTTATTTAAGACTTAAATACTCCCTCCGTCCCTAAAAGATTGTCACATTTTGACTTTTGTTAGTCAAACATTATAAAATTTGATCACGAATTATTATTAAACGATAAGAAATAATATAGTCTTGTGGTACCTTGTTAGATTCGTCTCAATGTATATTTTTGAAATATTAACTTTTTATAATTTTTTCGTATATAGAATAATAGATATTTATGTTCTAAATCGTGCTTTGTTGACCATTAAAAGTCAAAATGTGACAATCTTTTAGGGACGGAGGGAGTATTACTTAATTCTAACATTCAATAGCGGTCGACGAAATATATTAAAAAAAATTAAAGCAAGAAAATAAAAACTTTAAAATTGAAAATAAAGGTATATTCAACGGGAAAAATGTTTATGCAGCGGTTCACGCACTATGAAGAAGTTTTTCTATACGGTCTTCTTTTTGCAACTTATAATTTCAATTGTTGAAAAAAAAAATACTTCACCTTTAACAAAATATTTTGGGTTAAAGACACATTTGATCACACGTGTTTGCTATCGCATTACTTTTTTATCACAAATATTTCATTTTGTCCAATGTGATTACACATCTTTACAAAAATTGTCTCAATTGCTACTGTCGTCAGAATGTCAGTCCGTTTTCGAAAATTTAAAGCACATGATTATAATCTAGGAGTAGATTTGTTCAAGACCTGAGACATTTACATGAATGTCACATATTTTTAATTTTCAAAATTTAACTTTTATTTTGACTGCAGTAGTAACTAAGACAATTTTTGTAAATATGTGTGGTTAAAAGTTGACGCTGACATGTGTGATCAAACATGACTTTATTTAATAATACTCAATAACTGCTTCATTTTCAATAAAAAGTTAAAATATTAAAATATATTGTTCAATATTCTACAAATATTGTAAACAATTTTACAATATTAAATTTGTAATAGTTATTCAATATTAATCAAGATCTACCACCACTTCTTATGATCACACCAATTCGTTTTCTTATATTAGTATATAAATATTATAAAAATTTAACATTTAAAAACATGCGATGTGAAATTATTTATATGTTCTTTTAAAGTGTTCAGTGTATAATTATCAACATGTATGGTATCAAATTACTATATGTTTATCTATTTCTGATACTTAGATAATATAGCAAAACTAGTATAAACATAGATCTACAATCTAGAATGATATTAAAGACTACAACAACAAAAAGAACTACAATATAACAAAAATAACATATGAACAATTAAGTTGAATGTTCTAATAACTCTTTCATTTCTCTTAAATTACGGAGCTCTAGCGAATCGGGTTAATTGAATAAACATGTAAAATGTTTATTTAGGGGTCTCATATAATATTGCCACTTATTGGGTTATCACAATTTTAAAATGTGGTTGTATAAATTGGTGAAATTGAAAGGCACTGTGATTAACGTATAAAAAATATTGTTCAACAGTTATGCCGCCACCCCCATGATCATTCCACAACCATCGGGGCCGCCGCCTCTACTACTAATTTCAACATCATACACATCACCAATTAAAATGGTAAAATTAGAAGATTGTAGTTAAAAACAAAGTAATATGTATTATAGCAAAAAGTGTGATGAATTGTTCATTGACTTTCAATCACATTGTAGTACTATTTCAAATTAAATATTTACATATTAAGTAAAACTTTAATACAAATAGTAGCTTCTCAATTATTCTCCTATCTTGAAATTGACTCATTTTTTTATTATGCTCCTTCTGTTATGTCTCGTTCACTCGCTTACAAATTTTTTTTGATTAGTTACAAACAATAAAAATATATCTCAAAAAACATATACCTAAGCAGTGGAACAATCAGACCAAATGTACTAATAACTATTTATTTTTCTCTCAACTCCTATATATAATGTTATTTCTTTAAAAGTCTCCCAGCTATAATATCACTAGGGGTGTGCAGAAATTACTCAACTCGCCCAACCCAACTCAGCCTAACCCAACCCAACCTGAAAATACAGGTTATTTGGGTTGATGGGTCGGGTTTGGGTTAAGTGGTCAAAAGCCCGATAAAATTGAGTTGGGTTTTGGTTTACACTGTTGAAACCCGAAGAAACCCGACCCAACCCAACCCGAATATTATACATATTAATATAAATTTGTAATTTTACGCTTAAAATTTTAGAATTATTATAAAAAATACATATACAAAATTCAATACCCAATATAATTAGATGCTACAATAAGTCCACTTTAAGTATCTAACGTAATAAACTAGTATTTATATATATAAATAGCCATAGAGGCGGCACTACATGTGCATAATGTAAGAATTTATGGTTCTATTAAGTTTTCAATATTTTCTACAATGTTACTCTCAAATATTCTGATTCGTTTTTCACCACTTCAAATCATTTTTTCAAAGAATGGGCAGGTATAGTTAGAGAAATAAATAAGATGTGTTCAAGTTCAGATTTTGAACGAAAGGAAAATGATCTTAATAATATCAACATTTAGTGAGTAATTACTGATCAATTAATTTTTGTTACATGTAACTAATAGTATTATATGTTACTCCTATTTAAGTTAAACATATATTAGTCTAACTTATCTTTATTAATCGTGTACATGTCCTAGATCGAAAACATGATACAACCATAATAATTTTGCAATATTTTTTAGTTTTTGATACTTAATTTGTGGATTTTGAATTTTGAATGAGTTACTAATAGTATTACATGATTATACAATTATTATGATTTTCGTTATTGTAATTTCTAAGTTATTTTATTTATAATTTTAATTGTTAAAATTAATGACGTCTGACCCGAACGACCTGCCCAACCCGAAAATCGGAGGACCCGAAGCAGCGGGTCAAATAATTCTTGGGTTGGGTTTGGATTTTGTCAAAGCCAGCTCAACCCAACCCAACCCAACCCATGCTCACCCCTAAATATCCAACCCATGCTCACCCCTAAATATCACCATCTTGATTCTTGAGACTCGGCTCAGGCAACAGTATACACGCAGATCAGCTCGGCTCACTTTAGAGTTTCGAGTCAACGTGGACTTCCTACCGCCAAATGGTGCCAACTGCCAAATACGAGTAAATATTTTTTGAGAAATTGTGTCAATGAAGTTCCGATTCCCACCCCCCTCTAAAAAGATGAAGAAGAAAATGTTGAGAGGCTCTACAGACCAAACCTCTCTATCTTCCTTATTATTAACCCTAAATATTACCACTTCCCACATTATTCACCCACATACATACACACACAAAATCTCTTCTTTCTTTGTGACTCATCTCATATATTGAAGTTTTTTCACTGTTTTCCCCTCTTTTTTGGTTGATTTGTCGGATTTCTCAGCACATTCTCGAAAAGGTTTGATCTTTTTTATTTTCCTCCTTTTTGTTTGATGGGTTTTCGTTGATTCTTGATTTTGTACATGGGTTTTGTTTTTTGCCTTGTTTGATTAGCTGGGTTGATTCGAATTGTCTTGTTTCTTTTATATTTCGCGATGATGTTTGTTTCGAGGATTTTGGTCATTAGCAAGAACTTTTTCTCATAGGCTATTCAATTAAGTCAGAATTGTTCTGATCGAGTGTGGTTGTTGAATATACAAACGAGGTTTATTTTATATCAATTGGTGTTTATTTTCTTGTCAATTTGAAAATCAATTACTTTTTATTTATCATTATAATAAATGTAAATTTGATGTAATTGAATTTGTGTTTAAAAATATTTTCTTGTAATGTTTTATATACTATCTAACTAAAAAGCAATTATTGATTTGATTGCGAAGAATGATAACATCTATTCAAAAGAATTGTAGTCAGTGTTATTCTATGTCATGATTTGTGCTTTGGGTGTATGAGTTTTTCAATCTGATTTATGATTTTTATACTTTTATGTTGCTGTAATTTAATTATTGGGTTAGCTTAGGCAATTAAATTACTATTGTTGGTGGGATTAATTCTGTGATTGAATGACAATTATTGAAATTCACTGTTTTGCCATTTTGTCATCTTGGCGTTTTTGTTATCATGTATGTATATTATAACTATCAGAGTGTGTAATATTGCTAAGTATATTGGCGACAAAACTTGTACTATCTTTATCCCTAAAAGACCATCCAGTTTGTTTTTCAATGGTAAAAATTAATAAAATTTGCTGTCTTAATTGACGCACAAGTTCGATTTAAGTTAAAATTATCATAGTATTAGTGAAGTATGTTGGAAATACTAGGGAGTAGGGAGTGTATATGATGTTTTTCTTACAAAATATTATACAAGGTTTACGAAAGATTTGACTTAAAAATTTGAAAAGTGAAATATTGAAATACAAAACTATACAGTCTTATAGGGATGGTGAGAATACATTTTTATCAATTTTATTGTTGTTTGTCGTGATTATACTTTGTGAATTGTGATAGTGAAAGCATTCCTTCACTCTTGTGTTTAATGGTTCTCCATTTTTGCTGAGTTGATCTGTCATTGTGTTCCTTATGACCCAATATCTATTAGCATTTAAGTTTTACCAGTTGATGGTATCTAGTGAACTCATGAACTGTTGTTTTCTGATTTTCCATCAAAATCCCTTTTGTCTGTTTTATTTGGCTTCATAAGTTCATAAATGTTTCATCTTGTTATTCCATCATGTCATGAACACTTAGAATCCTCAATTTTGCTGCACCCTTCTTTTCATTGTTGAAGCTGCGTATCAGTCTGGCTCCTTCTTTGTTTGTGTCTAGAATGTGACTACAACATCCTAGTTAAAATTTTGATTAGCATAGTTTTCACTTTTCAGAAATGGATGAGTATCACAGCTCCCCTCTTGAAGGACTAGATACTTCCATTAAAAAGAAGAGGAGCCAGAGACTACGTCGACCTAAGACAATGTGGGGTCCAGGCTCTGATGATGACGGTAAAGGAAAGATGTATAACCTCAACCAGGGTATATCAAGAGATTCTAGGGTTGGCATAACTGCAGGTCCTTCTACAAGAACCAAGAATGAGGATGGAAGATCAAGTGTAGTGCACAGCATTGGAAATGGCGGAGCTGACCGGAGGCAATGTGATCCTTCTAGGACGCTTAACTTAGATGCTGCTGATAGTGCTGGAAATGAGATGAGACCTAAAAAGTTCAAGCTCAAATTTGGTGGACTCACTCACACAATCCAGACCAAAGCTAGTTCAAATGGAGCATCAGCTAGTGGGTCCTCCACAAAGGCTTCACGATCTTCAGATGCTTCACGTGTCCGGGTGAGATCAGTCCAGGTTCGTGTAACCTATTCCCTTTACAATATTCGTATTTGAGCTTAAGCCAAATTGTTTGTTGGATGACCACTGAACAAAATTACTTCTCAATTTTTTATGTGTCCGATCACAGATGTCAGAGCAGGACATATATTAGAGTCCAGATTGAAAATTGTTGTCTTGCTTTAGTAGGAACCAAATCTCCCTTTTATTCAACCCTCACAGAAATGGGGTTTCACTCATGATCAATAGTTACTCTTGTTAGTCCCTTTGGTGGCTTCGTATGGCCACAAGAAAGATACCATATAATATGGAAATCAAACAGATAATAATAGGAGTATTATGATTTCTGAATGAGATTTATGGTATTAAGTCTTAACTTAACTACAAAATTGAGGATTTATCTCCTGCATGTATACACTTAGTCATACCAATTAGCTTATATGTTAAATCACCAGTTCCCATTTTTTGTTCTTTCCCATCCATTTTCAGAGTAGCTTTGGTAGGGACAACCCTTCTCCAGATAATAGTTCTATGCAATCATGGGCGGATTCCTCAAAAAGGGGTAGCAATCACGGAAAAGAGGACTTGGGCAAGATGCCTACAAAAGGTTCAACAGAAATTCCGGATAAATCAGATCTTGTTCGTAAGAGTAAGAGGGCGCCAAAGAAGCGTGTTTTAGATGAGGCCTTTGATGATGAAGACGATGATGAGATTAGGTATCTAGAGAAACTCAAATCCTCAAAAGCATCAGTGCATTATGAGGAGGAACCAAACAAGAAACGGCATAGCGTTTCCAAGCTTGGTAAGCAAGAAAATTTGGACTGTAAAGATGGTAAAAAGTATAGATCTGATAGAGGTTCAGGGGACACAGAGTATGAGGATGAAGAAGAATTGTCTGAAGGTGAGCCTGAAACCAAGAAGCAAAAGAAGGATGTCTCTCATTCACCTTCAGAAGTGAAGAGAGAAATGAACCTAACAACCCGCCAGCGCGCCCTTCTATCTGGCAAAGATGCTTCTGGTGGGAGTCAGGCTGATTTCTTTAATGGTTTACTTCCACCTGCTCCACGAAGTCAGTATCTTTCTGTTTCTAATTTATTCCTCTGCTTTTATGCTGACTTTATCTGATTGGATTTTGTTTCTTGCTTTTGATAATATCAGAGGAAAAGGAGAAACTAACAGCAGTGGAGCAACAACTCAAAAGAGCAGAAGCTGCTGAACGACGTCGATTGCAGAATCAGAAAGCAAATGAAGAATCACAGGTTTGTGTTCGCTATTACTTTCCCCAGTTATTCTTCTTGATCCTTTGGACTTTGCAGGAGTCCTCATTAAGGCAATTGATTTTTTCAGGCTGAAGCAATCAGGAAAATACTTGGTCAAGATGCCAGTAAGAAGAAGCGAGAAGAGCAAAAGAAGAAGCGCCTTGAATTGGCACAAGTAAGTTATGCCATGTGAAATTGTTAGTATGATCTTTTTGACTGTTGTATTGCAAGTTGTATATTTATCTAATTGTCGTCTCATGTTGGAAAAGATTGCCAATCAGAAACTTGGGGCGAACACAATTAGATGGGTCATGGGCCCTACAGGAACTGTCGTGACCTTCCCTCAAGAAATGGGATTGCCTCAAATTTTTGAGTCCAAACTTTGCAAGTAAGTACTACATATGATAAATCTTTTACCCTGCTGTAATTTTCCCTATAAAGCTAAAGCAGGCGTGTATTAATTTTCTGCTTTCTTTGCTCCCCTGCCCTTCTGTCTATCTTTAGGTTGTATTTGTTTTTACCATTTGACTACTAAATGATTTATTCTCAATAATTATTGGATATGTCACTTCTTAAAAATCCAGCTACCCCCTTCCACGAGAGAAATGTGCGGGGCCTACTTGCGCGAACCCTTACAAGTATCGTGATTCGAAGTCCCAGCTTCCTCTTTGCAGTCTCCAGTGCTACAAAGCTATTCGAGATGTCAAACAAGCTGAGGTGATATAGATCGTTACTAGTATTGTTGAAGCAATAATAGCTCATGCAGCAGATCCTGCAATGGTACCTTCATACATCTAGATACCTTTTGCAGATTCGTTACTATTTTTCATCTCTTAGTGTAGAAAGATGCACGTTAGCAAATTCTTCTGACGCTAGCAACAAGTATTTCAAACCATTAATCAAGCAAATGCCCTTTTGTATCTACTAGATTGGTGTTTAGCCTTTGCTCATTAGTTCACATTGTATTAGTTGGATCCTGCGTTACATCACCTTCCACGCTCTCCAGGTGTAATACAGTACATGCTATATATATGGAGTTCGTTGACCAGTAATCTTATAAACCAGAAGTATTTGAACTGTTTTTTTGCCAATTGCACCTTCTTTAAGGTGGAAATTCTTGCAGATGAATTAGCATATATGCCCATACACTAGAGCATTTGTTCCATAGTTGCAAATGTACATTTTTGCCATGTCCTCAAACTAGTCAGGAGGACAAGACTACAACATACCCAAAAAGTTGTGCCTTATCCTCATGAGGCCCGTGCCTAGTTTTTGGTTTGGTTTATCAACTTAAGAGCAAGAGACCCAAGAAAGTTCACATTATTAAGCTCATCTGTCCAATTTTTCCTTTTGTTTCAGGCCACCACCTACTTTCTGAGGTGTAATCGATTGATATTCCATTCGTTTCAAAATATGTGATTATCTATATAAAATTCATGTGCTGTTTTACTTGATCATTTACATTATTAATGTAATTTCTTGTATTTAACTCTCTAAAAGGATAAAAATTAAAGACATTGTTTGGATTTCAAATAGGTTAAATAGAAGTAGTGTAGGTACCCGAACCTATGGCTATGATGTCCCAATGAAGATAGTTACTAGATTTTTCATTGAAAGGATAAGAGATATTTACATGCCACACAATAAACCCCATAATAATTGATCAGAAGGGTTCCACAAGAATCCTTTCATAGAAGAAACTACTCCTTACTAGTTGAGTGAGGCATGAAGCTGTTGGCAATTCATCAAGCTCATTATAGAAGTCATTTTCATCCTCTGCATTTGCAAGAATCTGTTCTTTGCATATAACTTCCACCGAATCGCATGCAACGTTATCTCCTTTCTTTACCAAATCATTCCCTTCTTCAGTGCCATTAAATTGAGACGGATTTGGTGACTTATCGCTCGAATCAGTTGGTTTCTGCTCTTTTTCCAATCCTTCTTCCTGTTCTGGAAGCTTTTCGGAGGCTAATGCTGGAGCTTCCTCAAAATCCTTCGAATAGTTGGTGATGGGATGATTATGGCTGGATGTATATGTGATTATGAGCTTCGAAGTATCTGTTTTGCATCTTTCAACTTGTTTCTTGGCTGTACAACCTTTTGATGTGCTACACCTATAATATCCCCTGCAATCGGCATGCCCAGAAGCACTGAGATTGTAAAATAAAGTTCGAAAGTAGGCTTGTGAACGAATTTTTTCAGGCCAAAATCGAGCCCAACCATGTTAGTAACTTTTTCGAACCAAACTCGAACCTCATCTACCAAGGTTCGGTTTCGTTGTACTAGTTTACAGCCTGAATTGAAAGTAGACAAAAAACAAATTAAGATGAGCAGAAAAAAAAGGAAGATCTGAACCTTGGAAAAGGGGACCCTTTGATTGGTTTCTGCCCATATTTCCTCCAAGACCAAGAATCTGATGGAGGAGGTCCTTCAGACTTTGCCCTCTTATCATTCATCTCCAAACTCACCACCACAACTTTCTCCACAGTTTTCCTACAGAAAATCAGCAAAATTTCTGCATTTTACTTAACCATTTCTCTTTTTCCAAAACACAATTCTTCATCTTACTCCAAATTACCTTTTCTTGCATGCATGTGATTCTGCTTTCTTAGTCCCGAATCTCGGTGAACATTCATCAGCCATGAAACACTCAATGCAGCAAAGCTCGAACCTCTGAAAAAACCCAACAAATTAGATGAATGGTTTCAAGAAAATGAAGTTTGGAGAAGCAATAAAAGAAAGAGATAGAGATGCAAGAAAGGTTAAGTGAATAAATGAAAAACACTCACAAGTTGCTTTACCCTTTTCCTTGAGTACAAGTAACATTAATTATAGATAGGTACACTACTACACACAACTATGCATATATGTCCATTTTCACAACACCCCACCATCTAGAAATTGGGGAAATCCCCTTTTTTTTGCATTTGCTTATTCTTTTTGGAGGCATCAGAAACCGAGAACAAGTGCATAAAACAGCACCATAGATAAGGCTGAACTATTTAGATTAGATTTTAATGATACATAAAACGTGTGTCATAATATTAACGAAATATTAATAAGAAATATGGCACAAATTGTAATATACATCTATATAGAGGGATTATGTCGTTGAACAATAGTGATGAATGAGATGATGTCGCGTATAGACATATTGTACTAGTAGTGTTTTAATGCGTTTGTGATTGTGAGTTGTGTGGATTTGTTTCGGTTAATTAGTCCAATTTTTGTACCTAAATGAAGGCTGGAGGTCGCGAAATGACTGTGATATGTCATTGCTGCTAATACTACTCGTAACATCACACTCATAGTAGTGAAGTTATAGTTTTACCCTTATTTGTGTTTTATACTTAATAGTGAGTATTGCTTGAAAGAAGTTATTAGGGGCAAATATTTATTTCGGTAGTTTTTAAACCTTTGGGTGTGTATAGTTAAATCAAGCGGTTCATTCGTTTTAGCTCATGCGAACCAGGCCTTGAAGCTTGCCTTGGTCCTAAGTGAGTCAAGCTTCGAGCTGGCCTTCTTGCTAATAGCTCAACCAGCCCAGCTCAAAAGCTAGTAGTTTTTTTAATTAAAAAACTAAATATTATTAGAAATAAAAGAATATTGCTCTCTCTATTCCATTTTCTAATTAGTCAAATTTTAAAAATTTTGACGTAAATTTTCATTAGTCGAATAAGAATTAATATAGTCATGTGAGATGTTATTAGATTCTTTTCAATGAATATTTTTAAAATATCAAGTTACATAACTTATCATAACTTTTACGTTTTAAATCATGTCTTGGTGAAAGCTCAGAGGGAATTAGAAAATGGGATGGAGGCCCTCCGTCCCTTTTTCTAAGGTCCGTTTGACTTTTCATGGTCACTGAAACACGACTTAAAACATAGATATATCTAATTCTACTTGCGTAAAAATTATAAGAAAATTGATATTTTAAAAATATATATCGAAACGCATCTAACCAGCTCTAATATGACTAATTTATTTATTATTGCCTAAAGGAAATTCGTAATTAAACTTCTCAAAATTTCATTCAAAAAATAGAAAGATGACTTAAGAAAAGGGCCGGAGGGAATACAATAATTAAAACAGTTTCTTAATTTTGACTCTCCATATATCAAGCATGTTCATTAAACTACTCGTATGCAAGTAATAACTTTAATTAAATTGAACCATCTCGAAATCATTTTCTAACATGGTCCAAAGTGAGACCCATGTAAATCTCTTTTACAAGTTTAGCCTGCAGGCCATCATATACTCCGTATTAGTGTATTGGTTAGTTTAGGATGACTAAGTCAACTAGTTTTATCTAATACGGAGTATTACATGTATAATGATTTCTTATCCAACTGTCACTTCTTATTTTTGAAAAATCTCTCAGTAAAACCAATATATATTTGGCATTTTGGCAGAGTCTGACAATTTCTTTGTAGACACGGTTTTGCTCAATCAAATAAAATTTACCTACTTGCTATCTCTATCAATAAGTATATTTTCATAGCATGTGTGACGGTAGTTAAGTTGGTAGAGTAGGTGAACTTGTGACCGTAACATGATGAGTTCGATCCTTCAACAATTTTTTGGTCGAACCTATCACACAGGGCTTCTCTTACGTGATTTATCTGACTAAAGTGATTTGCAGGCTATTGTGTTAACCGAGGTCTACGAGTGCACACTCGGGAGGTGGCATATACCATTACAAAAAATACAAAACAAAAAAGGGTACTTACTATATCTATTCACGACTGGTTTTCTTGTTTGTGTGGTGAATCAGTATTGCTACTGGAAGACAATTCTCGAAACATTCTATGTTATTCAATTATGATTCTATATAAACTCATAAAGACACAAGTTGTAGGCCTGCTTTTTGTAGGAATATCTTGGAAGTCAATGATCATTGTTTTTCACTTTCTGTTTCTTTATTTGATTTAGCACTTGTCCTCATTATTTGAGAACTCAGTTCTTGTATTTAACTTTCAAAGCGGATCTTCAACAAATTTAGCCATCACCATTGTTTTTATCAATGCTTGATACTATTCATATGCTACATAATCTGGAGAAATATTGATTTGCCTAGTTTCAAATACAATTTGCTATGGAAAATTCAACCCAACATTTGAGTGAAAATTTTGATGTTACTAGTTGGCTTAGAAGCTTTGGGGAAGTGAAAAGTAGCCAAGAAAGCGAAAACGAACATAGTTTTGGAATAGAAGAGTTTGAAGCTTTTTACTCATCACTCTGTCAAAGAAATGCATCAGATAATATGATGGAATCAACGGATCACGGGTGTTATGTTCCACAACTTTGCACAACTCCGATTGATCCAATCGAAAGTTTTCTTAGCAATCAACGTGGTTCATCGAAATTTAGTGAGCCGAATTTGCAGAGCCAAAATATATCGATTGCAGATGTTTTGAGGCAAGCCGGAGAAAGGTACCTGCAATTCTCATCTCAAAGACTTGATGGTCTTTCAATGTTTATCCATCCTTATGGATCTGCTTTCTCAGAACTTTCACTTCAAGAAACTAAAGAAGTGGAACTTATGCACACACTTCTTGTGGCAGCTGACAAGGTTGCCTCTAGTCAATTCGATGTTGCTAACGAATTGATCAGGCGTTGCATATCAATGGCTTCGTGTACTGGTAATCCAGTTGAGAGGCTTGTTTTCTACTTTGCTGAATCTTTACAGGACAGGATCAATGGTCGAAAAGAGAGGAAGGAAAGCATACAACACGCGAAAGTTCTTGGATTAGGAGATCAACCCGAGTTTATAGCAATGCAGAGGGGGCTTCCGTTTAGCCAAGTGGTGCAACTTGTAGGAATTCAGGCAATAATTGAGAATGTCAAAAGTGCATCCAAGATTCATTTGATTGATCTCGAGATAAGAACTGGGGTTCAGTGGACCGCGCTTTTACAAGCTCTATCACAACGTAAAAAAGCTAAACTTGAGGTGAAGTTAACTGCATTAGGAACGACCAATAGAGAGAAAATTGAGGCAACTGGGAAGAGATTGTTGAGCTATGCTGGATCCTTGAATTTGCCACTTTCATTCAATGTGGTGTTTGTTGCAGATATGAGTGAAATCAAGGAAGAACATTTTAGTACTAAAGTGGATGAAACTGTGGTTGTTTATGGTTCTTCGGTTTTGAGATCAATGATTTCGAAGCCTGATTGTCTAGACAATCTAATGAAAGTCATTAGAACACTTAGGCCTTCAATAATGGTGGTTGGTGAAGTAGAAGCAAATCATAATTCCCCTATATTCTTGCATCGGTTCGTGGAGTCATTATTCTTTTATGGAGCAATTTTCGATTGTTTTGAAGATTGTATGGAAAGGGATGATAAATTTCGGCTTAGCCTTGAAGGTAGTCAATTCGGACAAGGGATCGAAAATACCATTGCGACCGAGGGGGAGGAAAGGGTTACACGGAATGTAAAACTCGACGTTTGGAGAGCATTCTTCAAGAGGTTTAGGATGGAGGAGATTGAACTTAGTGAATCATCTGTGTTGCAGGCTAAATTGGTAAGAAAAGAGTATGCTAGAGGTGATTCTTGTAGTATAGAGAGAAATGGAAAGGGAATAATTGTTGGGTGGAAAGGAACTCCAATACTTTCTCTTACAACTTGGAAGTTTTTGGACTTCTAGTTTAACACCTCAAGGATTTCCAAGAATTTGCTACTTGCTAGTATAATTTCAGACTCGGAAGTCATATGAATGTTCAAATCAACTGCATGTTTTTTATTTATAGAATTATACAGTATATTTTATATTTCATGGTTATAAATATTCTTTTTTATATATATAAATCAAGAATTCCGAAATCTGTTCCTGTTTTGGATATGTTTCGTAAATGTTTATTCCAAAGAGTGTGTAACAAATGGAGGGCGACAAAATAAGATTTAGATAAGGGCAAATGGCACCATCGATCACTAACGTTTGCTAAAATTTTGCGTTCGATCACTCTAGTTCAAGTTTGAATGTTTTCGATCACCAACGTTGGATATTTTGTACAAAACGACTCATTCTCACGTTTTTTTTATAAAATGTGATTTTTTGAGATTTTTACAAGGGTAATTTAGTCATTTCGCATACCATTTTAACATTACTTACCCTAATTTAGTTTAACAACAATTATTTTCCCTCCTATTACAACAATTACTCCATCATCATCTTTTTTCTTTAACAACCCATCTTAAAAAAGAAAGATGATGATGGAGTAATTGTTGTAATAGGAGGGAAAATAATTGTTGTTAAATTAAAGTAGAGTAAGTAGTGTTAAAATGGTATGTGAAATGACTAAATTACCCCTATAAAAAACTCAAAAAATCAGACTTTATAAGAAAATGTGAGAATGAGTCGTTTTGTACAAAATATCCAACGTTGGTGATCGAAAACATTCAAACTTGAACTAGAGTGATCGAAAACATTCCTACACCCCACTATATATTTTTCCCTTCAAGATTTTAGATTTATTGTTTCTACATTAGCGTAACAATAAAATAATTAATAGTTACCTACACTATTGAGTTAATAATTTCCTAATGAATCTCCAAATATATTAAAACTGAAATTCAAGTTAATAGAGTATAAATCGACTGAGCACTAGATGAATAATAATTGGCACACATTTATTATAAGTAAAGGAATAATGATAGAAAGCAAATCCTTTCAAAGAATTGTATAGATTAAGCATTTTGGTATCCTGAAATAATCATCTACTAATAATTAAGTCACGAAATATTAATCTGATATGTGTAATTATGCATATTAAATTTGTATATATCGTCTTTACATCGTCATTTTGGTCCACCAATATGATAAGGTCATTAATTGACAATAATTCATTTGATAAGATAGGAGCGTATGGGTCAAATGACAATACTGATTTAGTAAGTACTTTTCTTTTAAATTCTATCATTAATTGACATTCATTTAATAAGATTGGAGTATTTGATTATGAGTGGACTGTTAATACTATGAATGTCATATTTAATGATAATGGTCAATTATTATCTAATTTTAATCAACGATAGAATTTAAAAGAATATTACTTACTAATCTGATTTGCAATTATAATGTATGCATATAGAACAAATTTGGATTAGGTTCCATGGTCAGCCAGAATTATTATGTCATTAATTATAATTAGTTAGAAAAAATAATTATCAGGATATTAAATTAAAAGTTGAAAAATGAAAAGTTAAAAATCTTACCAGTTTAGGTGTGTCAATAATCTATTACGTTTGTGGGTCAAATAACAATACTAATTTAGCAAGTAATCTTCTTTTAAATCCTATCATTAATTGACATTCATTTAATAAGATTGGAGTATTTTATTATGAGTGGACAGTAAATATTACTATGAATGTCATATTTAATGATAATGGGCAATTATTATCTAACTTTAATTAACGATAGGATTTAAAAGAAGATTAATTACTAAATTTGATTTGCAATTATTGTTTATGCATATAGAACAAATTTGGATTAAGTTGGGTTGTCAACCAAAATTATTATGCCATTAATTTCAATTAGTTAGGAAAAGTAATTATCATGTCATTAAATTAAAAGTTGAAAAATGAAAAGTTAACTATTTACCATTTTAGGTGTGTCAACTGTCAATAATCTATCACGTTTGTGGGTCAAATGACAATACTGATTTAACAAGTAATCTTCTTTTAAATCCTATCATTAATTGACATTCAATTAATAAGATTGGAGTATTTTATTCTGAATGAACATTTAATACTACTATGAATGTCATGTTTAATGATAATGGTCAATAATTATTTAGCTTTAGTTAATAATAAGATTTAAATGAAGATTACTTACTAAATCTGATTTGCAATTATGATTTATGCATATAGAACAAATTTGATTAGGGTGGGTTGTCAACCAGAATTATTATGTCATTAATTTCAATTAGTTAGGAAAGTAATTATCAAGTCATTAAATTAAAAGTTGAAAAAGAAAAAGTTAAATATCTTACCATTTTAGGTGTGTCAATAATCAATCACGTTTGTGGGTCAAATGACAATACTGATTTAGCAAGTAAGCTTCTTTTAAATCCTATCATTAATTAACATTCATTTAATAATATTTGAGTAAGTTATTTTGAGTGGATAGCTAATACTACTATGAATGTCATGCTTAATGATAATGATCAATAATTATCTAATTTTAATTAATGATAGGAATTAAAAGAAGATTACTTACTAAATCTGATTTGCAATTTGTCAACCAAAATTATTATGTCATTAATTTCAATTAGTTAGGAAAGTAATTATCAGGTCATTAAATTAAAAGTTGAAAAAATAAAAGTTAAATATCTTATCATTTTATGTGTGTCAATATATAATCTATCATGTTTGTGGGTCAAATGAGAGTATTTTATTATGAGGGATCATTGTCGATGACTCAATTTTCTAATAAAGAGGTACTGGGTTCAAACCTTTTTGGATATAATTTATCTCATATTTTACTCTAACGGTTAATTGATTAGGAAATTCCGTATTCGTTATATGTAATATTATTGTATTCATAATCACGTCGCTAATTTCCAAACAAACCAAAACATAAATAGGGAGGGACCATTATTACATACATTAAAAAATAATTTAGGTAATTAATTAGAAAGCTTCTAACTAAATTAATATTTTTCCTATCCAAAAAATATATTGCTAGTTTTGGAACGTGATATTTGATTAATTTTAAAATTGAGTTGAAATTGCTTTGTGTATTGTATAAATGTATATGTTTAAAATTTTATAAAATATTATTTTCAATTTGTATTAGTATTAAAAATTAAAACTTTGATTAATCATAATATATATATTTTTTAAAATTTTATTTATTGGACAAACTAAATATGTATTGCTTGGAGGGTTACATATTAAGTATAAATATATTTACAACAAAACCATTACTTTTTCTTTGAGAATATTTTTTTTTTCTTAAAACCATAACTTGTACATATTTGTGAGGGTATGTATATGTGATGGATGGTAATACATTATGTATAAAGGAAAACCCATGACACAACAAAATTTTAATTAATTCAAAAGAAACACAACTTATTACACCACATTTCATAAATAAAAAAAATTAGTAAACTTTGTTAACATTTCATAAATAAAAAAATTAGTAAACTTTGTTAACACTTCTATTAACACATTAGACTCGCCGCCATGTATTTTTTGAAACTCATGTTTCCCTTCTGATTTCTCTATATATAATAATTGTTCATCAACTAAGTTTTTCAATCCAAGTCGTCGAAATTCTATGGGGCATAACAAGAAACCTAACAACAGCTCTTCGAAATCTCATGTTAGTGATTCAATTCTTCCTTTCAATCTTCCATGTGATACACTCATCTCTTATTATTTATCGATAATTTTTCTAACATCATTTGTCGTTGAAATGAGCAGATGAATACATGTGGAAGTCGTCAAATAAATCAAGTTCTCATCAACAAGTTAAGCCAATTGAAGAAGGAGATTCAAGCTGAACGAGAACTTTCAGTTCTGGTGAGTTTCATTGCTTCTTAACTTACACTACTATTTCTAACGTTGATACATGGAAATGGTTTAGACATGATTATTAAGGAGGAGCGTTCTTGTTTAGATTCCAACGGTAGTCGATAATTTTATTTCTCTTCTAATCTACTGTATTTGTTAAGACTTAGTTAAAATTTGATCTATTTAGATTGTTAAAATGTTGCAGATTAGCCCTAGAAAAAAGAATAAATATTGTTATATAATTACCAAAAGTGATAAGTGTTGTAAATTGTCTTTGTTTAAGGCTAAAAACATGAATGAATGTATAATAATGGTCAAATTTAGGGCAAATATGCTTCATTTAAATCAATTTTAAAAAGTGACTACTGGATATAAACTATTCCAGCTTGATTCGCTTTACTTAATTAATAATTGCCTTAACAAACATAGCATAAGAAAAAAACATAGCATAATAACTTCTTAATTAAGGGAAGGTATTATTCAAAACCCTTTTAATAAGTCTGTTAATTATGCAATCCACAAGTACACCTGGACTTGTGAAAATCATTGTGTACAATTGCGACCTTCATTTATTGACTTATTTTAGTAAAATACTAGTATTGAACTATAAAATAACCTTCGAATTAATTGTTAATATAATCTTAAACATGTTAGATTTTGGTACAATTTACTTTAGATATTGCTATCAGTTTAGTCCACAAGCTACACAATATGATCTCGAATGCAATAAATGTTAACATTCACTTTAATTTTGAACGTTCAAAACAGGAATCGTAAAATTATCATTTTAGAATATCATACTACAAAAACGTTTGCCTTTTTCTCTTTTTGTTCGTCGTTTGATTTTTCGGGTAGCCTTTTGGTTTTTCTTGGTTTGATAGTTTGGGCATGATGTTCAGGTTCTTTTTTTTGTTAGTTAACTGGAGATCAAAATCCAGTTCACAAGAAAAGACGATTTTGTTGGGTCGCTTTCAACCACCCTTGAGATTATTAGGGTGTGGGAAGCTGTCGCTTTCCCACACTTCTGTTTGGCTTTTACGTCCATTATAGTTTTTGTATATCTTTTGTCATTTGGTTAGTTTTGGTGATGTTCATATCATTATTTCGATGTAACAACAGCAGGGACTACTGGCTAAATTATTTCGATGCTATTAACAATCTTCTTCTTCTTTTCCTTTTGCAGGAAAAGCTTGAGAGGAGTAGAGAGGTAGTGGACTCTGGAGTCCTTGGACTCAGAATAGTTTCTGAATCAGTAAATGATAAAGCATTTATATATAATGGGAGTTGTAGTAATAAACTTGATCAAAAGATGGAAAATCCTATTCATCTGTGTCCTCCTCTACCGGACTCCGGCGACACCCCAAGCAAAGTCGCCGTCTCGGATGGCATATCATCCATCAATCGCCCGGTTGGCGAGATAGTACATGCACCTTGCGAGACATGGATGTTTAGGAGAAACAAGTATGTTCAAATCAACATATCTTTGTGTCTATTTGTTTACTACATTTTAATAGGGTTAATAGCAGGGAGATCACTAAGGTTTGTCAAATGTTTCCAGTCAATCACCTATAATTTAAAACGTTTTAATCGATCACCCATTTTGTTAACGAACCGTTAAGTAAGTCACGTGACTTGCATGTGACTTTTTTCGGGGGTACTTTAGTAATTTCACATGCTACTATGTTTGTTAATAGCGGTAACAGTCACATATGTTTGATGAACGTTTCAAGTCAATCACTTATGTTTTTAAGTGTTCGATTTCATCACCTATGTTTCAAGTCAATCACTTATATATTCCTTCATATTATTACTTTTTCCATGGCCTGCAGAAACCAGAAAATGGCTGTCGACCGGTCTATTGGGAGGCGATGGAACCGCTTGGCAGAATTGGAAGCCTTGAGAATTGTTGAAGAAGAAGACAGACAACGATTGGAGAAGGAGAAGCACAAATTACTTGAATATGAAGATAGAATCTTAAGGTATGATTTATCTTCAATGTATATCCCTATAGAAAAAAAGGTTAATATTTAAAATGAAGTAGATAGAAGTCATGTTCAAGGCTAAAATATGAAGTGCCAATGAGCCTTAGTCTTAAAGTCCAATATGTTACTAATGTATTCGGAATGTCTTAATCAATCAATGTGGAAATGAGTTCTCAATATATATCATTTGCTTTAATTTGGTAATTTTCAGGATGGTTGTCCAGGAATTCGAGCTGACTGAAGATGTATTAAACATCTTGACAGAACATGTAACAGGGACCATTGCAGAGATTCAGGTAACAAAAATTGCTCCTCAGTCGAGCGTAAGTCGTTTTTTTGCTAGAGTTCTTGGATATTCGATTGCTTAATCAGTGATATTCAGGAGCGCTGCTATTATCTTAAAGAAAAGGATCAGGCAACACACAAACAATACTCAAAAGTGCCTGAGAAAGTTGTTTCTGTTGGAGCAATACCATTCGAGAAAAGACTAGATGAAGCTTCAAGAACTTTTGATGGTCACTTTTGTCGCACCTGTTATGTATGTGGAATTTACATAATCATTATTAGATAATACTTCTGTATGTTCTTTTATTGTGATCCAACTAATGGTAATATGTTTGTCTCTTAGGTATTCGGTTGTCGTAAGCATAAAATTGGAGAAGATGTTACTCACAAGGTAAGAAGAGATTGTTTACTAAATTTCAACAGTGTATTTCAATGAATTATTCTGTATTTGATATTTTATTTTCAGGCTGAGAAGCAGCCTTACATTCCTGAGCCTGATTCTCATGATCGCAAGCCATGCAGTAAAAGTTGTTATCTTGTGGTACTTCTTACATACTTTTGTTGTTTGATTCGTGTTATAGACAAAGATGGAACTAGGACTAAAATCGAGGGGGAAATTTAAAACATTGGTTTAACTTTTTTAGCTGAAAAAATGTGTAGCCAATTTTTAAAATCTAAGACTTGAGTGCACCTTCCCCCCAAGGTTTGTCCCTGATTATGGATTTTGTTAGATTAGGCTTACACAAACTGAAATGAAACATCTCCATTTTCCAGTTAGAAGTCCCAAACCATCCTGTAGAAGGCCATTCTATGGATCCTGCACATAGCGAAGGCTTAAGAAAGCGGAGGGCATCTCATTTGGATGTCACAAAAGTCGCAGAAGCATCTTCAAGCAAGAAAATAAAGGCTACTACAGGTAATCGATCTCCTTACATATTCGACACATTGATTTCAGCAAAACTGAAGGGGTCCAACAAATCCCCTGTTTGTACTAGTTTAGTCAGGAGCCTCTCCAGGAACATCGAGTATGTTGATGTTGATGATTCAGTTATTAATGACTCGATTTGTTTAACTATGAGCAGGTGACTACGCCCCGGGGAAAGAGAGAGGACACACAGTAAAATATGAAGCAGAGAGCAAAAACAAAGTTTTTGGTCTTCCTGGACGAAGCGAGTGGAGACCTCTTGAGAAAGACTTGCTCAATAAGGGGATTGAGATCTTTGGCCGAGATAGGTATATGCTCATATCGCTAAGTTTCATATATTTTGAGCCTAAATAAGATTGCTTTCATAACTTGCATTTATCAGCTCCATTTTTACATGATAAATCAGTTTCTTAGATTTAATCTCCATGATTGCAGCTGCCTAATCACAAGAAACATGCTCTCTGGTATGAAAACCTGCGCTGAAGTATTCAGCTACATGAATGCAGCTAAAAAAACATCCAACGCAGCTAAAGAAACATCGGATGCACTTAAGATAACATCGAATAATGCAGCTAAAATAACATCCGATGCAGCTGAAAAAAAATCAAATGCAGTTAAAAGAACATCCAGATCCGGTGGATCAGACATCAAACCTCCAGGTTCATGTGCAGATGATCATGAACAAGTAGCCGATAATCATGGACAAGCAGCCGATGATGTGAGAGACGACAACGTGAATGGAGGTGTGATGGTGAATCGAGCGTTGGGTGCTATGTTTATGAGTTTAACCATCGCCAGTGCCGTAGTGTGGCACTTCTGTTCTTAGATATCGATCTATGTTGAAGCAAGTGTGGTACAATTAATTGTCAGCTTATCATTAGATCTTGATATACTATCCGTTTCCGTTGGTTTTGTTTTGATATCATGCATGAATTTCTGGATTTCTGTGAACATGCATAAGGAATAATTGAATGAACTTGACATGAAAGTTGAAACTTCATATGTGATTTACATGTGAATTGTGATTTACGGTGAAATTTTAAGTTGTCCTTAACGGATGCATGGGACAGGTGGTTGGTTCATTAAACATTTTTTTGGTATATTATTGAACACGATGAACACGTGTTGAAGATATACACCTTACATGGAACATTAGTTCGCTAAGGACGTGAAGAAATTAACATACTATAATTGGGGAAGGGGTTTTTATTAAAAGTTATCATTGGAGATATATGTTTCCATATCTCCTAAAATCTTTTTGTTATTTCCTAAAACTTTTATTTTTTTTCAATTATACTTCATAAACTCTCTTTTTTTCAATTTATCTTCTAAAATCATATTTTGTGTTAAAGTTGACGGAACCTAACATCTTAAAAATATGTAACTCACAAAAAAGATTTGACATTATAAGTTATTGTAAAAAAATACTAAAAAATCATATACCATGAAATCAATTAACAAATTCGCACATAATAAGAGTCTGTGAGGTTCCACTCTAAAACCAATTGGCAATAGAGGGAGTAGCCCAAGATCTTATATATTAACCCGGGAGGACACCGATATCCGATGTGGGATGTGCATCTTAACACTCCCCCTCACGTGTAACCCAATCATCGGCGGAACTTTCATCGGCGGTATTAACTGCCGGAAACAACATCGGCGGGTCACACGTGCCTCATTAATTTGGGTCTGGCTCTGATACCATAATAAGAGTCTGTGAGGTTCCACTCTAAAACCAATTGGCAATAGAGGGAGTAGCCCAAGATCTTATATATTAACCCCGGAGGACACCGATATCCGATGTGGGATGTGCATCTTAACAGCACATATTGGTAGTGCATTGCACAAATAACTAGTGTTACATTATGTAGGAATGACTATGGCGGAGATAAAAATTAATTATTTCATTATCATCATAAATTTGTTTATGTGTTGTCTAAATCCACTTTTGTGATGGTTGTTATACACGCTGCACGCATCAAAGTAATGTTTCTGTTTG
This sequence comes from Echium plantagineum, assembly GCA_003412495.2. NCBI lineage: Eukaryota > Viridiplantae > Streptophyta > Magnoliopsida > Boraginales > Boraginaceae > Echium > Echium plantagineum. The sequence continues at coordinate 29,252,590 of CM016567.1, forward strand.
CAGCGAACTTACAGTTATGGCTTCCTATTTGTAAAATGAAATACAGTAATTAATTTTTTTTTATTTAGAAATAAAATAGTAATTTCACTTATATATGAAAACACTACAGTGTATGTTGCAATATATACGGGAACCCTCTAGTTTCTTAACCTGAACGGTAAAGTTTAGCTCGTTATTATTTATCCTCCCAATATTAATATTGAATGTAGAAATAACTATATATATTGACATAGTTATTTATTTGATGTTTTAGGTAAATAAGTAATTTCATAAGTAACTATTCATAGTTCATACCATCAATTCAATTTTATGTTGAAACATACTACATCAAGTATATAATTAAATAATTAATTCTTACTACTAAGTATTAACTCAAATGCATGCATAAATTGAAGTCTGCATCTCTAATTGAGCATCTTACTATTCCAAAGAGGTTATTGATTTTCAGATTGGTTGCATGTATTATGTATATCAGGATTCAAAAATGGAAGAAAAAAAGGGTAATTATTAAATCTGTAAAGAAATAAAATTATCGATAAAAACTGACTAGTCAAGACTTATGAATGAAGAGCAACCTAAGGTCAAGCAAAATATGAAATAACTAATCCTCAAAATTTGTCAAAATTCTAATTCAATAAATATAGATATATAGTATTTGGTAGAATTTCGTAATAGTAGGAAGATTATACTCTCTCCGTCCCTAAAAGATTGTCACATTTTGACTTTTGTTGGTCAAACATTACAAAATTTGATCATGAATTCTCACTAAACTATAAGAAATAATATAGTCTTGTAGGACCTTGTTGGATTCGTCTCAATATATATTTTTGAAATATCAACTTTTTATAATTTTTTTACATGTAGAGTAAAAGATATTTATATTTTAAATCGTGTTTTATTGACTACTAGAAGTCAAAATGTGACAATCTTTTAGGGACGGAGGGAGTATTTAATTTGATTCGAATTGAAAAAAAAAACTTATATCTCATCTAAAATTTATTTTGGTACTAATATATAATTTACTAGTTTGATTATAAACGGTAAAATTATATACTATATAATAGTGTGTCGCGATGGGGATACTTGTAATGATCAAGTCGTTCCCATTAAAATTAATTCAATAATGAAAACTTCCATAATTGGAGAAATAAAATATACATAACCATTAATTATATTCCGCATTTAATAACCATATGTATAATCGACTTTGCATTTGAATGTTTTTTAATTATATTTATTTATTTATTTTCTACTAAGATTTCCTAATACAGCTAAAGATATAATATTATTTAATATTTAATTTGAATAATAGAATATAAAGTTAAATGGATTAAAAACATTTATTAATTGCTCCCTCCGTCTTAAGTCTCGTTTGACTTTTTACAGTGACCAAGAAACGACTTTTAAAATGTAAATATATCTAATTTTGCAAGCGAAAAATTATACAAGTTGATATTTCAAAAATATGTAGTGAAACGAATCTCGCATAAAATTTTTTCTTATCGACTAATAAAAATTTATCATAAATTTTTTTAAACTTTAACCCAAAAAATTTAAAATGAGTCATATTTTGGGATGAAGGGAGTATTAGTTTCCGGTGATCAATACCATATATAACCCACATTACGCTCCACAACTATCATCAAGATATCAAGTGTATCACGTTTATTTTGTGTGACGCTTTTTATTACTCAGCGAGATCTCTCTCTATATCTATCATATTTCATTCCTTCTATTGTGTGTTTTCTATCAACCAAATCTATCATATCTGTTCTAACATACATACCCTGCACGCTATGATGCTCAACAACAAAAATGACAAATCCTCAAATTCTCAAGTTAGTCGTTTTTTCTTCCTTTTAATCTTTGAATTCTTAATTTATTTATCGAATGTATGTTTAACTGAACATGTTTCATTCTCCGAAAAATTATTTATGTAATATAATCTCCAGTTCTTACGATTTCTTTGGATTCTTATATAGCTACACCATTTCTTTTATTTTCTTGTATCATTTAAATCTAAAGTAATTATTCGAATTTATGTACAGAATTATAATTACAGGTAAATCTCATTCTTAAGCTACTGTAAGAGATTTATCTAAATTTCACTTGTATGTGTTTGGTTAAAAACGTGCCGATATCTTCTAGATTCATATCAACAAATTAAGTTCGTGTTGGTAGCTTTGATTTGATCTTTGCTCGATTAAACAACAAAAATGATTTAATTACCTTTGTGTACGTTATTTTGATATGAAGTTCATAAACTTATCAATTTATCATTTAAGCATTATATGATGATGAAGTTAGAATCCAATAATGGCGATTGGGTGGTTGTGTTACTGCATGTACTTTAACAAAATAATAATAATTGTAACATTTTTCGTTATTATTTTTTTGCCTCGTTAAATTGCTCTCTTCTGAGCGCATCTCTTAAATTGACATAATATTTGATTACTTCTCGGCTTGGTCCGATTCAAGCCAAATTAAATCAAATATTAACTGAAAAAGACCTTCAAACTCGAGCCAAATTTTAGAATTCAAGATTTGGTTGGACCGGACCAAATCAAACCACCCTTGAAATTTTTCGGACCAAATACAAACTTTGAAATAGTTTGACTCGATTCGATCCGATTACAGCCTAATTGGGACCATCGATCACTCGCTTTAATAATAATTGAATTCATTTTTCGTAGAAACCCATATAATTTATTAAAGGCCATAAATAAAATAAGTCTTAACAAATACAGTAGATTAGAAGAGAAATAAAATTATCGACTACCGTTGGAATCTAAACAAGAACGCTCCTCCTTAAAATCATGTCTAAACCATTTCCATGTATCAACGTTAGAAATAGTAGTGTAAGTTAAGAAGCAATGAAACTCACCAGAATTGGAAGTTCTCGTTCAGCTTGAATCGTCTCCTTCTTCAGTTGGTTTAACTTGTTGATCAGAACTCGATTTCTTTGACGACTTCCACATGTATTCATCTGCTCATTTCAACGACGAATGATGTTAGAAAAATTATCGATAAATAACAAGAGATGAGTGTATCACATCAAAGATGAAAGGAAGAATTGAATCACTAACATGAGATTTCGAAGAGCTGTTATTAGGTTTCTTGTTATGCCTCCAGGTTTAAAACCTCAACTCTTCGAAATCTTTGATGTTAGTGATTCAATTCTTCCTTTCAATCTTTGATGTGATACACTCATCTCTTGTTATTTATCGATAATTTTTCTAACATCATTCGTCGTTGAAATGAGCAGAAATCATGTGGAGGTCGTCAAAGAAATCGAGTTCTGATAAACAAGTTAAACCAATTGAAGAAGGAGATTCAAGCTGAACGAGAACTTTCGATTCTGGTGAGTTTCGTTGCTTCTTAACTTACACTACTATTTCTAACGTTGATACATGGAAATGGTTTAGACATGATTATTAAGGAGGAGCGTTCTTGTTTAGATTCCAACGGTAGTCGATAATTTTATTTCTCTTCTAATCTACTGTATTTGTTAAGACTTATTTTATTAGTGGCCTTTAATAAATTATATGGGTTTCTACCAAAAATGAATTCAATTATTATTAAAGTGAGTGATCGATGGTGCCAATTAGGGCTCTAATCGGATCGAATCGAGTCAAACTATTTCAAGGTTTGTATTTGGTCCGAAAAATTTCAAGGGGTGGTTTGATTTGGTCCGGTCCGGCAAAATCTTGAATTCTAAGATTTGGCTCGAGTTTGAAGGGTTTTTTTCAGTTAATATTTGATTTAATTTGGCTTGAATCGGACCAAACCGAGAAATACCCAATTCTAGGGTTTGGCTTGATATTTGACATGCCAAACTAAATCTCGCGTCGAACTATTTCGGACCAAATGATGCAAGCTTTATCTAACCGAGACGTTTGTTCACAGCCCTATAATGCCAATTGCCCTTTAAAATATACTCCATTATTTTTAAAAGGGTATATTACAAAACATATTTTAAAAAAAATTGTAGTAAACCTGGAGGAAAAGAGTTGAGGTTTTAATTTACTGATTTTATCAGTTTACCCTTATTTTTAATTATTAATTTTGTCCCCAAAATCTGTTTTTTGCACATATTTCAAATTTTCTTTTCTTACAACTCAAATTTCAGAGATAAAACATAAAAATTTAAGACAATTTGCTAAAGGAGAAATAACTCTAACCCTTAATTTAGTCCTAACTAATGTCTTGGGGGCAAGAGTTAAAATTTGATCTATTTAGATTGTTAAAATGTTGCAGATTAGTCCTAGAAAAAAGAATAAATATTGTAATATAATTACCAAAAGTGACAAGTGTTGAAAATTGTCTAAGGCTAAAAACATGAATGAATGTATAATAATTATCATATTTAGGGCAAATATGCTTCATTTAAATCAATTTTAAAAAGTAGTGACTACTGGATATAAACTATTCTAGCTTGATTCGCTTTACTTAATTAATAATTATCTTAACAAAACATAGCATAAAAACTTCTTAATTAAAGGAAGGTATTACCCAAAACCCTTTTAATAAGTCTGTTAATTATGCAATCCACAAGTACAACTGGACTTGTGAAAATCAATGTGTACAATTGCGACCTTCATTTATTGACTTATTTTAGTAAAATACTAGTATTGAACTAGTATAAAATAACCTTCGAATTAATTGTTATTAGTATAATCTTAAACAGGTTAGATTTTGGTACAATTTAATTTAAGATATTGCTATCAGTTTAGTCCATAAGCTACACAATATGATCTCGAATGCAATAAATGTTAACATTCACTTTAATTTTGAACGTTTAAAACAGGAATCATAAAATTATCATTTTAGAATATCATACTACAAAAGCGTTTGGCTTTTCTTTTGTTGGCCGTATTAGTTTTTGTGTCGCGGTTTGATTTTTCAGACCTTTTGGTTTTTTTGGTTTGATAGTTTGGGCATGATGTTCAGGTTCTTTTTCTTAAACTGGAGATCAAAATTCAGTTCACAAAAAAGACGATTTCATTGGGTCGCTTTCAACCGCCCTTGAGATCACTAGGGTTTGGGAAGTTGTCGCTCTCCCACCTTCTGTTTGGCTTTTACATTGTGGTTTTTGTATATCTTCTGTCATTTGATTAGTTTTGGTAATGTTTATATCGTTTGAGTAAAAAAAACAGATTATGCTACAACTCATGTAACAACAGCAGGGACTATTGGCTAAATTATATCGATGCTATTAACAATTTTCTTCTTCTTTTCCTTTTGCAGGAAAAGCTTGAGAGGAGTAGAGAGGTAGTGGACTCTGGAGTCCTTGGACTCAAAATAGTTTCTAAATCAGTAAATGATAAAGCATTTATATATAATGGGAGTTGTAGTAATAAACTTGATCAGAAGATGGCAAATCCTATTCATTTGTGTCCTCCTCTCCCGGACTCCGGCGACACCCCACCCAAAGTCGCCGTCTCGGATGGTATATCATCCATCAATCTCCCGGTTGGCGAGATAGTGCATGCACCTTGCGAGACATGGATGTTTAGGAGAAACAAGTATGTTCAAATCAACATATCTTTTGTGTCTATTTAATTTGTTTTATATATTTTAATAGGGTTGATGGCTTGGGAGATCACCAATGTTTGTCAAATGTTTCCAGTCTATCACATATGATTTAAAACATTTCAGTCGATCAACCATTTTGTTAACGAACCGTTAAGTAAATCACGTGACTTGCATGTGCCTTTTTTCGGGGGTATTTTAGTAATTTCACATGCTACTATGTTTGTTAATAGCGGTAACAGTAACATATGTTTGATGAACGTTTCCAGTCAATCACTTGTTTTTTTAAGTGTTCGATTTCATCACCTATGTTTCAATATGGATCCCACTTGATGACTCCTTTAACATATTCGTCGAACCTTCATTAAATCGATCACATGTTTGGCACATGACATTTACTACTGCATATTTATTTTGTTTTTTAATTGATTAGTTATTTATATCAATATAATTATTTACGACATAATGTACATAATATATATCATATATATAATAATTAATATAGATATATATTAAATATATTGACTATATTAACTATAAATATATATATTAAATATAAAATAAACGCGGAGTATTAAATGTGATGTGCCAAACATGTGATCGATTTAACAGGGGTTAGACGAATATGTTAATGGAGTCACCAAGTAGCATCCATTTTGAAACATAGGTGATGAAATGGAACACTTTAAAACACAGGTTATTGACTGAAAACATTCAGCAAACATATGTGAATGTTGCTCCCATTAACAAACATAGTAGAGTGTAAAATTACGAAAATACCCCCGAAAAAAGTCACGTGCAAGTCACGTGACATATTTAGCTGTTCTTTAACGAAATGGATGATCAACTGGAAACTTTTGAAACATAGGTAATCGACTGTAACATTTTAAATTATAGGTGATCGATTGGAAAGATTTGGCAAACATAGGTGATCTCCCACTTCCATTAACCCATTTTACTATTGTAAACAATTTTGAATAATATGATTTGCATTATCACTTGACATAGTTTCACAACAATAAACAAGAGTAATAATTATTGACTAGTAGTAATTTTTTTATGAGGATCTTTGGTGTATCAGTAGAAATCTTGTTCTGGATTCACTTATGGAAGGAAGTATTAATGTGTTAGTTTGAGTTCTGAAGTTGAAGGAAATGCAAAATCCATAGTAGTTTTCAAGAATCGTATTATATATTCCTTCATATTATTATTTTGTCCATGGCTTGCAGAAACCAGAAAATGGCTGTCGACCGGTCTATTGGGAGGCGATGGAACCGCTTGGCAGAACTGGAAGCCTTGAAAATTGTTGAAGAAGAAGACAGACGGCGATTGGAGAAGGAGAAGCACAAATTACTTGAATACGAAGATAGAATCTTAAGGTATGATTTATCTTCAATGTATATCCCTATAGAAAAAAAGGTTAACATTTGAAATGAAGTAGATAGAAGTCATGATCAAGGCTAAAATATGAAGTGCAATGAGACTTAGTCTTAAAGTCCAAAATGTTACTAATGTATTCGGAAGGTCTTAATCAACCAATGTGGAAATGAATTCTCAAAATATATCATTTGCTTTAATTTGGTATTTCTCAGGATGGTTGTCCAAGAATTCGAGCTGACTAAAGATGTATTAAACATCTTGACAGAATATGTAACAGGGACCATTGCAGAGATTCAGGTAATAAAAATTGCTCCTCAATCGAGCATGGGTCTTTTTTTTTGCCAGAGTTCTTGGATGTTTGATGGCTTAATCAGTGATATATAGGAGCGCTGCAATTATCTTAAAGAAAAGGATCGGGCAACACACAAACAATACTTAAAAGTGCCTGAGAAATTTGTTTCTGTTGGAGCAATACCATTCGAGAAAAGACTAGATGAAGCTTCAAGAACTTTTGATGATCACTTTTGTCGCACTTGTTATGTATGTGGCATCTACATAATCATTATTAGATAATACTTCTGTATGTTCTTTTATTGTAATCCAACTAATGGTAATATGTTTGTCTCTTAGGTATTAGGTTGTCGTAAGCATAAAATTGGAGAAGATGTTACTCATAAGGTAAGATGAGATTGTTTACTAAATTTCAACGGTGTATTACTATGAATTATTCTGTATTTGAGATTTTATTTTCAGGCTGAGAAGCAGCCTTACATTCGTGAGCCTGATTCTCATAATGGCAAGAAGCCATGCAGTAAAAGTTGTTATCTTGTGGTACTTTTTACATACTTTTGTTGTTTTATTCGTGTTATAGACAAAGATGGAACTAGGACTGAGGGGGAAATTTAAAACACTGGCTTAACTTTTTTTAGCTGAAAAAATGTGTAGCCAATTTTTAAAATATAAGACTTGAGTGCACCCTTTCCCCAAGGTCGGATCCTGTTGGATTAGTCTTACACAAACTGAAATGAAACATCTCCATTTTCCAGTTAGAAGTCCCAAACCATCCTGTAGAAGGCCGTTCTATGGATCCTGCACATAGCGAAGGCTTAAGAAAGCGGAGGGCATCTCATTTGGATGTCACAAAAGTCTCAGAAGCATCTTCAAGTAAGAAAATAAAGGCTACTACAGGTAATCGATCTCCTTACATATTCGACATATTGATTTCAGCAAAACTGAAGGGGTCCAACAAATCCCCTGTTTGTACTAGTTTAGTCAGTTATTCGTTTAGACTGGAGCCTCTCCAGGAACATCGAGTATGTTGATGTTGATGATTCAGTTATCAATGACTCGATTTGTTTAACTATGAGCAGGTGACGATGCCCCGGGGAAAGAGAGAGGACACACAGTAAAAATGAAGCAGAGAGCAAAAATAAAGTTTTTGGTCTTCCTGGACGAAGCGAGTGGAGACCTCTTGAGAAAGACTTGTGTTAAGATGCACATCCCACATCGGATATCGGTGTCCTCCCGGGTCAATATATAAGATCTTGGACTACTCCCTCTATTGCCAATTGGTTTTAGAATTGATTCTCATAGACTCTTAACATGGTATCAGAGCCAGGCCCGAGTTATTGAGGCATGTGTAACCCCGCCGCCAATGTTGTTTCCGGCATATAACGCCGCCAATGTTGTTTCCGGCAAATATTACCTGCGAGGATAATTCCGCCGACGATCGGGTTACACGTGAGGGGGAGTGTTAAGATGCACATCCCACATCGGATATCGGTGTCCTCCCGGGTCAATATATAAGATCTTGGGCTACTCCCTCTATTGCCAATTGGTTTTAGAGTGGATCCCCAGAGACTCTTATTATGGTATCAAGAGCCAGGCCCGAGTTAATGAGGCATGTGTAACCCCGCCGCCAATGTTGTTTCCGGCATATAACGCCGTCAATGTTGTTTCCGGCAAATATTACCGGCGAGGAAAATTCCGCCGACGATCGGGTTACACGTGAGGGGGAGTGTTAAGATGCACATCCCACATCGGATATCGGTGTCCTCCCGGGTCAATATATAAGATTTTGGACTACTCCCTCTATTGCCAATTGGTTTTAGAGTGGATTCCCATAGACTCTTAACGGCTTGCTCAATAAGGGGATTGAGATCTTTGGCCGAGATAGGTATATGCTCATATCCCTACGTTTCATATATTTTGAGCCTAAATAAAATGATCTTCATAACTTGCATTTATCAGCTCCATTTTTACATGATAAATCAGTTTCTTAGATTTAATCTCCATAATTGCAGCTGCCTAATGACAAGAAACATGCTCTCTGGTATGAAAACTTGCGCTGAAGTATTCAGCTACATGAATGCAGCTAAAAAAACATCCAACGCAGCTAAAGAAACATCGGATGCAGCTAAAAAAAATCAAATGCAGCTAAAAGAACATCCGGATCCGGGGGATCAGACATCAAACCTCCAGGTCATGTGCAGATGATCATGAACAAGTAGCCGATAATCATGAACAAGCAGCCGATGATGTGAGAGACGACGATGTCAATGGAGGTGTGATGGTGAATCGAGCGTTGGGTGCTATGTTTATGAGTTTAACCATCGCCAGTGCCGTAGTGTGGCACTTCTGTTCCTAGATATCTATGTTGAAGCAAGTGTGGTACAATTAATTGTCAGCCTATCATTAGATCTTGATATACTATCCGTTTCTGTTGGTTTTGTTTTGATATCATGCATGGATCTCTGGATTTCTGTGAACATGCATAAGGAATAATTGAATGAACTTGACATGAAAGTTGAAACTTCATATGTGATTTACATGTGAATTGTGATTTACGGTGAAATTTTAAGTTGTCCTTAACGGATGCATGGGACACGTGGTTGGTTCATTAAATATTTTTTGGTATATTATTGAACACGCGTTGAAGATTTACACTGTAGATGGAACATTAATTCGCTAATAAGAACGTGAAGAAATTAATATATAATTGGGGAAAGGGTATTTATTAAAAGTTATCATTGAAGATATATTATGTTTCCATATTTACTAAAGGTCTAAATTATGAGGTATACCATGATCTTTTTGTTATTTTCTAAAACTTTTATTTTGTTCAATTATACTTCATAAACTCTTTTTTTTCAATTTATCTTCTAAAATTATATTTTGTGTTAAAGTTCACGGAACCTAACATCTTAAAAATATGTAACTCACAAAAAAAAATTGACATTATAAGTTATTGTAAAAAATACTAGAAAATCATATACTATAAAATCAATAAACAAATCGCACATATTGGTGTGCATTGCACAACATTATGCAGGAATGACTATGGCGGAGGTATAATTAATTATTATCATCATCATAAATTTGTTTATGTGTTGTCTAAATCCACTTTTGTGATAATTGATATACACGCATCAAAGTAATGTTTCTGTTTGTAGTGAACTTACAATTATGGCTTCCTATTTGTAAAATGTAATACGGTAATTAACTTTTTTTATTTAGGAATAAAATAGTAATTTCACTTATATATGAAAACACTACAGTGTATGTTGTCCTATATGCGAGAACCCTCTAGTTTCTTAACCTGAACGGTAAAGTTTAGCCCGTTATTATTTATCCTCCAAATATTAATATTGAATGTATAAATAACTACATATATATTGACATAGTTAATTGATGTTTTAGGTAAATTAGTAATTTCATAAGTAACTACTATTCATACCATCAATTTAATTTTATGTTGAAACATACTACATCAAGTATATAATTAAATAATTAATTCTTACTACTAAGTACTAACTCAAATGCATGCATAAATTGAAGTCTGCATCTCTAATTAAGCATCTTACTATTCCAAAGAGGTTATTGATTTTCAGATTGGTTGCATGTATTATGTATATCATGATTCAAACATGGAAGAAAAAAAGGGTAATTATTAAATCTGTAAAGAAATAAAATTATCGATAGAAACTGACTAGTCAAGACTTATATATGAAAGAAGAGCAACCTAAGGTCAAGCAAAATATGAAATAACTAATCCTCAAAATTTGTCAAAAATTCTAATTCAATAAATATATATATAGTATTTGGTAGAATTTCGTAATAGTAGGTAGATTATATTTAATTTGATTCGAATTGGAAAAAAAACTTATATCTCATCTAAAATTTATTTTGGTACTAATATATAATTTACTAGTTTGATTATATATAAACGGTACAATTATATAACTGTATAATAGTGTGTCGTGATGCGGATACTTGTAGTGATCAAGTCGTTCCCATTAAAATTAATTCAATGAAAACTTCCATAATTGGAGAAATAAAATATACATAAAATTAATTATATTCCGCATTTAATAACTATATATATAATCGACTTTGCATTTGAATGTTTTTTAATTATATTTATTTATTTATTTATTTTCTACTAAGTTTTCCTAATATAGCTAAAGATATAATATTATATTATTTAATATTTAATTTGAATAATAAAAAGTTAAATGGATTAAAAAAATTTATTAATTGCTCCCTCCGTCTTAAGTCTCGTTTGACTTTTACAGTGACCGAGAAACGACTTTTAAAATGTAAATAAATATATCTAATTTTGCAAGCGAAAAATTATACAAGTTGATATTTCAAAAATATGCTCGCATAATATTATTTCTTATCGACTAATAAAAATTTATCATAAATGTTTTTAAAATTTAAACCAAAAAATTAAAATGAGTCATATTTTGGGATGAAGGGAGTATTAGTTTTTCCGGTGAGCAATACTATATATAACCTACAATGCGCTCCACAACTATCATCAAGATATCAAGTGTGTCACGTTATTTTGTGCGACGCTCTTTATTACTCAGCCAGATCTCTCTCTATATCTATCATATTTCATTCCTTCTATTGTGTGTTTTCTATCAACCAAATCTATCATATCTGTTCTAACATACATACCCTGCACGCTATGATGCTCAACCACAAAAATGACAAATCCTCAAATTCTCAAGTTAGTCGTTTTTCCTTCCTTTTAATCTTAGAATTCTTAATTTTATTTATCGAATGTATGTTTAAGTGAACATGTTTCATTCTCCAAAAAATTATTTATCTATGGATTCTTATATAGCTAGTACACCATTTCTTTTATTTTCTTGTATCATTTAAATCTAAAGTAATTATTCGAATTTATGTACAGAATTATAATTACAGGTAAATCTCATTCTTAAGCTACTGTAAGAGATTTATCTCATTTTTCACTTGTATGTGTTTGGTTAAAAACGTGCCGATATCTTCTAGATTTATATCAACAAATTAAGTTCGTGTTGGTATTAGCTTTGATTTGATCTTTGCTCGATTAAACTACAAAAATGCTTCAATTACCTTTGTGTACGTTATTTTGATATGAAGTTCATAAACTTATCAATTTATCATTTAAGCATTATATGATGATGAAATTAGAATCCAATAATGGCGATTGGGTGGTTGTGTTACTGCATGTACTTTAACAAAATAATAATAATTGTAGCATTTTTCGTTATTATTTTTTTGCCTCGTTAAATTGCTCTCTTCTGAGTGCATCTCTTAAATTGACATAATATTTGATTACTTCCAACTTTGTGTTGTCTAATTTAGATAAGATTCATTGTTGCACGATTAGCAAGATGAAATTCAAATTCCTAATTGATGGAGAATGATTTTAAATTAAGATGTCTTACTGATGATCTTTAACCTCCTTTGTAAGGTGAATCTTATATTCACGAATGCGATTTTCCAGGCTTGCATTTGTTTATATTAGTCATGCGTTCGATATTATTTTTTTAAAAGGAAAAAATCTTAATGTATATTTCATGCGGCGACATCATAGATTATAGCCTTAAAAATATGTAAACCCTTTTGTATGCCCTAATTTGTGTTTATTGTTGTTCGTCACGTTGCTGAGTAGGTACTATGTAATCACCTAAGCCATATATAAAAGATTTAGGGGTGCAACATTTAATTATGTTAATCCTCCTTAATTATTTCTTAGGTATTTATTTTTGCCACAATTTACTAGTGCTCCCACCAGTATATATTGGCATACTTTCAAAGATTAATATTTCCTCTGTCCCTAAATGATTGGTACATATTAATTTCTTTTAATTTTTTTTTGTAAATTGGCGATGAGGTGAATATCGAAGCCAGGACCGTTTGGTTATTGGTAGAAGCTTTTTCCACTAGGTTATTCGGTTAACTCGGTACATTTTGACTTTTGTGGTCAAACTTTAAAAATTTTGATCAAGAATTCTCATTAAACGATAAGAAAGTAATGTGTTCATGGAGGATCTTGTTTGATTCATCTCAACATATATTTTCTAAATATCAATTTTTTATAATTTTTCGCATTTTAAATCGTGTTTTGTTGACTATGAAAGTCAAAATGTACCAGTCATTTAGGGATGGATGAAGTATATTGTATTATTTTTTGTTTGAGTTATGAAATTGAAAGAAAAATCTATAGGAATTTCAAAACTTATATCGCTTTTCTTTCTATTACTTGTGCAAATAGTCAAATACAACAAAATATTTCTCGTAATACATTACGTCATTCCTTCGTATTAGACTATATGTACAATGTGAGGGGTTTAACATTTCATTTTTCAATTTCTAGCACTTCAAAACTTCTTATTTTTCATCCATAATATTTCAACATTCACAATCTCATCACCATTTTGTTTAAATGAAATTGTCTCATTTCTCATTTACAAATCAACATGCAATACTTAACTAGAATTATGCAAATTTTATGACAAGAATTCCATATTTTTCTCAAAGTTTAAATATGTTTGATTTTACTTTTTTTTCCTTTTATTAGTCTACGCACATCAACTTTAACTAGTTTTTTCGAAATCACCATTTGAAGTACTCAATCTTTCAAATAGGCACCTCAAATGTATTTTTGACACCTGAATTTTTCAAAATTGTCTTTTTGGCGCCTGCATTATTGAAAATAACTTTTTTGACACTCGAACTTCACTTAACATGATGAAGATTTAAGCACGAAATATGATTTTATATATATGATGAGGTACATAAAGATTAGTTCATTAAATTTGCAGCAACCAACTGAAGGTCAAGGAAGTCGTGAGCTAGCCAAAATGGTTAATCGCTTGAAGAGTGATATTTCATATGACCGAAAAGTTTCAATCAAGGTATATATTTCAACCTAATTCGAGTCAAATAATCACGACACATTTTCAAAACACATTAGTTTATCGTTTTCGATGTTTTATTTTTTCAGGCCAAGATTAAGCAGAACAGGAAGTTGAACGAAACTATAGTCTCGGGGCTTATAAAAAAGGTTGCTTCAGGGAAAGGAATATTACCTACAGATGATTATGGGAATAACGTAGATATGTTTGATACAAGGATGGCGAATCCTCTTGTGTCTTTTACCGGCTTGCCTCGTTCCGGTTCCAGTGACCGGAACAGTCTCATTGGCAAAGACCTGCCGGAATCAGCTGTCAAGATTCCTCAAGTCGAAATGTTACCACCCTACACTTCATGGATATATGTTTCCAAGTAATATATAACATGTTATATGTATATAAAAATATTCTTGTTTAAATGATAGTGAGTGGAACATGCATATGAATATTAATTTATCTCCCATTATATATCTACATTGAGCAGAAACAAGAAAATGGTTGAAGACCGATCAATTGTTGGGAGGAGGTCTATTTATTATGATCCTGAAGCTCACCAGGTGACTGACAAATTTCGTGATGAAGATGATCAAATTTTGAGGTATATATGCTCCTAATAGCTGCTGAAACATATACATAATTATCATGTTTTAAGCAATATATTATTAATCCAAAAATGTGACGTAAGTTGAACCTCATGAATAGGTTTCGTAATGAAATAAATTATGTAGCATATATTTTTTATAAGTAGCAAGATCATTTTCTAGTAGGCTATTCGAATTTTAATCTATGACTAATGAAATATACTATCTCATTCGCTCCCGTTGTCTCTTGATTGGTGTTTCCAGTAAGGTTATCAAGGAGTTTGAGTTGAATGAAGAAGTACTTCAACAATTAACTAAATCTTTTGGGGGCACCTCTATAGAGATAAAGGTAGTTTTATCTTCATTTCTACTTATATGATCCAATCAACTTTTTATTCATTATGTTTGACCTTGGAAGGCTTCATATTTGTTGTTATGCATTATCTGCATTCCTACTAAATTTTGTACTAACGACTAATTAAAGTTGATAAGTCATTTAGATATAATCGCCGTTCAAAGTGTATGACATTTGTTGTCATGCAATATTAAGTATCCTGATCACTGAATTGATATAGCATATTTACTTATGATATATAGGAGCGCTGCAATTCGCTGAAAGAAAACGAGCTCAAAGCACAGCAGAAAGATTCGAAAACACCAGAGAAACGTGGTTCTATGAAAGGCATACCATTAGACCAAAGCCTAGATGAAGCTTCAAGGGCTTTTGATTATGTTTTTTGCCGCCGTTGTAATGTATGTGCCTTTTACATCCTATGGCACTTGAATTTTGGGACATTTGCTTCCGTATTTTTCAATAATTGTCACAGGACTAATTGTTTTGTATGCGACTCCTAGGTGTTTGATTGTACTACCCACGGCGTTGGGCAAGATATTGTGTATCCTGTAAGAAAGCAATTTTTTGCATGCATATTTGTACACTATTTCATTATACTATCTTCGTCTCAGTTTATTTTATAAGTACTAGTTAATGTTCACGATAAAACACATATATTTGAAAACCATTAGCATAATTATGAATTATAATTTTCCTGTTGGTGATTTCAGGTTCAGAAGCAGTCGTACATACCGGACACTGAATCTGATGATCTCAAGAAGCCCTGCAGTAAAAACTGTTATCTTCAGGTATTGAGTTAATTATATAGCAATGGAGTTTATTGTTACTTTTTGTTATTGGACTCATATTATAAAACAAATTGTTCTCTTATTGATCAGAACTAGTCTCACATTCGTTGATTAATAACTTCTGAATTTATACACTTAAGACTTAACATTGTGCTTAATTATAATGAATGCAGACCATTTCCCAGCCGGAAGTTGTAAGACATCCTGAAGAACTTCATGGTGAAGGCATGAGAAAACGCAAGACCTTTGATTCTGATGGCGTACAAACATCTTCTTGTAAGACAAGAAATGCTAGTGCAGGTCCTCAGAAGAATGGGTGCCCTAGCGAAATTGAAGGGGAGGGTATCCCTAGCTTCGTGGGACTAAATCAGCATCCTAATGCCAGAGGAAGTCTCTCTGGAGGTAGTGAGTGGAGACCTCTTGAGAAAGACTTAGTCTCGAAAGGGATAGAGATGTTCGGAAGAAATAGGTACTATGCTTATTAAAATGCCAAATGTGACTGTTGAGAATCAGGCAACCCTCTTTTAATACCAACAACATGCCTCATGTCGTTGAAGAGGTTCTCGTCTAAGTAGGGTAAGGTGGGGATTGGAGCGGAATAGATAGGAGAATACCCTGTGAAAACAAGGAGAAATTGAAGTCCAAACACTATCTACTACTTCACATATAAGAATTGTAGATAGTGTGATGAGTCATTTTGATTTATTTCATTATATCTAAGCGTCAGATAATATAACACATTATATTCAACCCTGCTTAATAATAGGCCAAATTCTGCTTCCAATGTCATGTTTTTTGCCTAGTTGACAATTTCTTGTTTTGGCACCATGCAGCTGCTTTATAGCCAGAAATTTGCTCCCTGGCACGAAAACTTGCATGGAGGTGTTCAATTACATAAACTTTCGAGGAACGCCTGGTGGATCAAATGCTAACATAGGGTCAAGTACAGAACATGAAATGGAAAATGCCGAAGAAAGAACTGGCAACATTAATATGGTTTCTTGAGCTTTCCTTCTATTTATTTATTTATTTATTTATTTATTATACTCCTGATAAATCAAGTCAATTAGTTTGCATGTTTTACAGTTAGATGAAGGCATATCTAAAGAATATTTCTAAAAGAAATTGCATGATGTAGTTGATTGTATTCTACATAGATTGAATTTGTAACGTTTGTTGTGTTTTAGGATTCAACACTGCTTGCAAGAAAAAGTCCGTTTAGTAAAGAGGGCAAATTTAGAGAGCAGAAACAATTGTCAGAGCAAGCTAGCGACCAACAAATTGTAAATGGCAATAGCAAGCCTAAACAATATACTCCATGTAGGTGCCAAGGATCATGCGGGAAAGGTTGCTCTTGTCGTCTAAAGAGAACTTACTGTGAGAAATACTGTGGGTATGTAGATAAGTGTCTCATAGGCATAACTCGTAATTGAATTTTAGTATCTGCTTGCCTAACTCTTTGTGAACCTCAGACTATTTTTCTGATTATATCATTTTTTGTCCATTGACTTCACAGATGCTTAAAGACCTGCAAAAACCGGTTCAAGGGATGTCAATGTACTAAGAGTCGGTGCAGAACTCGACATTGTAACTGTTTTGCTTGTCTCCGGGAATGTGACCCTGATATTTGCAAAAATTGTTGGATCAGGTACTCAATTTCTTAGAATTGCTGACACACCAATATTGTAAAAGGCCTTCTCATTTGTTGAATTAATGGCTTGATATAATATTTTGTCTTGATTCTAGTACTTTACTGTAACAATTTCTGCAATAGTTTTGTCACCAATAAACAATTTGAAGTTTCTGTGTCAATGTTACTATACTTTGTTTTAGTATTATTGGCAATTAAGCCCAAAAATCACTGCTAACCATATGAAAATTATTCGCCAGTTGTGGTGATGGTTCACAAGCAGATCCATCAGGGAAAGCAGAAACTCAATGCGAGAACATGAAACTCCTGATGAGGCAGCGCAAGAGGGTAATTTTTTGCTAAAACTCATTAAATAACCTCTAATATTTTATCATTCCCTATTTGATTGACTTAATCGATAGCAAGAAAATAAATTTAACAAACTTAAATAAAGTGAAGTGGTGGTAGTATAATAATAGTAGTTTAGTCATCTTGAGGAATAATGTCGTATTTATTTTTCACCTTTATGTCCACAAAACAGATCCTACTTGGAAGATCAGATGTTGCTGGATGGGGTGCTTTTGTTAAGGTATGGGCGTATGTTCATCATTCTTTTTCCGTAAACTGTTAAGCTATTTTAGGTTATATTTCATACATTTTGGATGTGGTTCCAGAAAGACGTGGAGAAGAACGAATATTTGGGAGAATACACAGGGGAATTGATCACCCAAACTGAAGCTGACAAGCGAGGAGATTTGTATGACCTTATAGATAGAACATACTTGTTCAACTTAAATGAGAAGGTAAGTTTTGCTCGCTGTTGAAAATGGGTGGAATAAGTTTTAGGTCTCACATCATGAAATATATGTTTTTCTGCAGTATGTTATCGACGCCTATCACTTTGGAAACAAGCTGAAATTCGCAAACCACTCATCAACTCCAAACTGCTATCCAAGGGTATGGAAAACTGCTCTCACATTGTTAAAGCTTGTATCGAATAAGCTCTTCGCTTTTCTTGCTAATCAACTTAAGGTTGTAATATGTTGTGTTATACAGGTGATGGTTGTGAATGGCGATCATCGCATTGGAATCTATGCAGGCAGAAACATGGAAGCTGGAGAAGAGATCTTATATGATTATGGTTATGGCCCTGAAGTTAGCCATGAGTGGGCTAAGAGACCTGAAGATAAAAAGAAAGAAGCACAATTTGCTCGCAAGACAGACGGAGGAAGCACCAGCAAGGCACCAACTGCAATGAAAAAAGGAGGAAATCTGTAATTTGCTAGTTGGAACAAAAGGGAGCTAATAACTTCGAACCTAGTTTTCCTTTTTTATACTCAGATATTTTTCAGAAGAATATTTCTTGTCAACATTTGCTTTCATCAGACAATTCGAATTTAAAAACAGTTCTTGAACTATCTATGGTATTAAAGTGTTATCCTATATGAAACAGGCATTGAACTATTTGTTGTATTGGTGTAAAGTGTAAACGGACCGAACTATACCCAACATAGCTACGTTTGAGTTCGGTCCGCACAGGGTCGCACCTTAGGCTCTACTTGGTCTGAAAGGTGCGAAGCTAAGGTTCGTGTTCTAAGTTCGGCTCGATTCGGTCCGTTTCACACGTTCGGCTTGAGTTCTCCAATTTTCTCACTGTTTTCAAAAGGTTCGTTTTGGATCGTAAAAAGTTTTATCCAGTTCGAAAAAATGTTTGATGCAATTAGGCATTTGGGCGGATGAGAGGGAGATAAGTGATAAATAAAGATGAAGAGATGTAGTTTTTAGGATTTAGGTTAAACTTAGGACTTCCAAATCGGAACTCTAATGTGCAAATGGGTCAAAGTCATGTATTAATATGCAAGTTGTACTAAATCGAACCGTTTGGTCTGGTTCACCGAACCTTGAATTTTTACTTTTGGTTCGATATTTGTCAATGCGCATCGAGCCATGAGCAAAACTTCTTCGATCCGGATTGAACTTTTTATGTTCACTCATATCCCTAATTGGTGTGCTATACTATTTGGAAGTGTTTCAATGTGAGTGCTATGGGTCATTGCCTTCTTCTACTACAGATAGAGGCGAGCCGAGGCTCCACTCTGCTAGACAACAGGACCCAGTCGAGACTCAGAGAGGATCATTCCGCATGTCATCTGATAATGATCAAGAAGATCAACCCACATTTGGATTTCCAAAATGTCAATACAAGAAGTATTGAAGACATTAATTGACAAACAAATCACTTCACCATATATCATCAATAATTCAGATGTAACAAAGCAGTGTCCAAATGTCATCTAATAATGGTCATCAAGACCAAACCATATTTGGATTTCCAAAATGTTATTACAACAAGTATTGAAGCATAATAATATGACACAAACCAGGTTACCATATGTCATTGAATAATTCAATCGTGAATAAACAATCGATTAACGATGAAGGATGACTAGAGGCTCAAAAAACTGCCTCAGTCAAGACATGTTTACGCCTGGGGTACCCCAAACCTATGATATGATTCAGATAAACCTTCCCATCCTTCACTGTAGCAGCAGTCGCAATTCGATGAGTAATTACTTTGGATGTGCTCACCACTCGAGCAGTCTCCCAATCATCAGTGCTTTCCAAAAGTTTTCCTCCCGTCATCCCAGCAACCACGAGCTTCTTTGGGGACAACAAATCCATGCCATCACCAAATATTAGTGAACCTTCAACTAATTTCACCAATTTTACTTGATCATCCCCTTTACTCAAACCAATCTTGTACAAATTACCACTAAAAGTGTGGACTACTAATAAGTATCCATCAGGATGATAAACAATCCCGTTTAGCGTGATGAAGTTCTTGTACCATTCTTTTAAGGTGAAGAGTGGGCTCTCAATTGTGCCAAGATATTCACCATTTGGACCTACCTTCCAAATTTTGCTTCCTTTGCAATCAGTGATGTAGCTGTTGCCATCTGCATCTACTGCTACATCATCTGCAAATGCTTTGCCGTCCTCTGCATGATCAAACCAAGGATAAATAGCAGCTCAACAAAAATATATACTACAATATGGGATGCTCGGACAGACATAAACTGGTCCCATTTAAGATCGAAAAGCAAATTGAAAAGTTAACGGAAACTTGACTGTAAATGTAATACCTATTTATTTATGTATTTGAAGAAAACGTACAAATTAACATGTCTTAGTGCATTTGAGTAATCTCTTGCCTAAGCGGCATCAGGAGCAGTGTTATAGTACATGGTGGAGTGCACTCCATATGGTGCCACAGTGGAGTGCACGGTTCGTGTGTTGACTATGTACAAGAGGGGTGGTGGTAATAGCCAACCCCGCATGAACCCGATTGAATTTTGACAATCAGGTATGAGAATCTGGTGCTCGATTTTCAAGATGGTCAAAAACCGAGTGTAAGCTCACTTATTACAATTTCGAGCAGGTTCGAGTCAATATTCAGACTCAATTATAAGAGTCAAGTTCCAGTAGGTTCAGTGAAACTCGAACCAAACCAACTCGATAATACCTCCACTATAGTGTACGATCAATTTATTACTATTTTTGTTTGATTTTTTTTTCCTGGTTAAGCTATATTAATATTAGTACCCACATCATTGTTTCCCAAATAACCATTTTCTTCCTCCTTTGACTTTTCTAAATACATCAGAATAACAACTTAGGCACTATAAGTAAAAGTAAAAATATTCTACGTGTAAATATTTAAAGATTCTTTATGACAAGTTTAACGAAGTGTCCAAGCAATAAACAAACATGACAAGTTACAAGTTTTTTTTTTATTTCTAAATTAGCGATGAGGTGAGTATCGAAGCACGACCTTCTAGTCATCGATGGTAAAAGCTTTTTCCGTTAGGCTATTCGATTAACTCCACAAGTTATAAGTTTTGATTACCTGGACCACTAAGCCTGGTAAGAAACAAACGCTCCCAACTACTCAAATCATAGGCCGCAAGAGCACTGTACTTGTTCCCAAGCGCATCAGCAACAACAACAACGACTCTGTTCCGAGGCCTATCAATGGTGAACCCCAACGAAGCGTTTCCTTTCAAATCCGCATCTTTCACCACCATTTTCTCCTCCAAATCAGACTCACTTCCCGACAACCTAATTTCCCCCAGACCACCTTCGAAAAAACTCACCAAGAATCTATTGTTGTCGGAATCCCACTTAGTGCACTCCCTCATCCACCCATTGCTGTGGTACAAGATGCTGGTGGTTGACTTTTGGGTTTCTTGACGGATTATGTAGCCTATCGGTATGGCTGATAATAGGAACACTAATAGGACAAACTTTGTGGAACAAAAGAAGACCATGATTAATTTAGCTCGGAGAGTTAGGGGAGATTATAGGATTGGAATTGAAGAATTTTGATGAATGTAGTTTGATGGTTGGTGAAGTAGGTCCGATTTCATGTATTTTAAAGACTAGAGAGTAGAGAGTGGTAGTTTATTCCTACCGTTTTCTTCATGAAGATATTCAAAAGCTGGCCAAGTTTGATTATTCAATTAACATTTTGATCAATTATAATTATTTGTTGGACTTAAATCAATCAATACAAAATCATTTCACTCGACCAATTTTATTTATAAGTTTTTCTTTATTAAATAAATAAAAACTCAATCAAATAAGTGAGGGTACATTTATTGGCTCTTAAATTCATAGTTATCTAATGTATTAAAAGAGATATGAAAGAATAAGTTTTCTTTTATCAGAATTTTAGATATATATAAATACTTTTATATGATTACATGCCTATAGCATCAGGCCATCAGCCTTATAAAAACCAATCAACTAAGAAACTGGTAACAAGAAAGAACAAATAAAAATATAATTTAGGGGTCAATTCGTGAATGGAAAATATAATATGGGGAAGTAATTCCAAGATGGGGGCCTGGGGGTCTCTATCTTGGACTTTTTCTACCGAACTTACAGCCAGGTTACATCATTCACATGTCTTGGAGCGTGGAGGAGTGTTGAAAGTTCAAATTGATTCTTAATTATTCAATTTTTTTTGTTGAATTAATCAAATAGCCTATTGAAAAAAGTTTGTGCTAGTGATCAAAAAGGTCCTGGGTTCGAAACTCACATCTATCGCTAATTTACAGAAAAAAAAGAATTCATTCGCTCTTTTTACTTAAATACATAAAATAAAGGGTTAATGGCATGAAAGATCACTCAAAGATACTAATATTTCCTAGTCGATCACCCTATTATTAAATGGACCACCTTCGATCACTGAACTGCATTTTTTTGGGCAAACTTGGTCACTGGGCCGTTTTGAAAGATTTTGGGTGCATTTTGTAAGTTTTTAGCAAGGGTAATTTTGTCCGTTCATATTTATAGACATTTAATCCTCGTTTTTTAAACTTTTTTCTAATTTTTTATTTAAATTTTTTTAATTTTTTTTTTTAATATTTTTTAAATTTTTTTTTAGTTTTTTTTTTTAAACTTTTTTTTTATTTTTTTATTTTTTCTTTTTATTTTTTTTTAATTTTTTTTTGATTTTTTTTTAATTTTTTTGAACTTTTTTTAAATTTTTAAAAATTAAAATTTTAAAAAAAACTTAAAAAAAAACCAAAAATTTTTTTAAAAAAAATTTAAAAAAAAAAACTGAAAAAAAAAATTAAAAAAAAAATTTTAAAAAAATTAAAAAAAAAGTTAAAAAAAAAAATTAAAAAAAAGTTTAAAAAACGATGATTAAATGTCTATAAATATGAACGGACAAAATTACCCTTGCTAAAAACTTACAAAATGCACCCAAAATCTTTCAAAACGGCCCAGTGACCAAGTTTGCCCAAAAAAATGCAGTTCAGTGATCGAAGGTGGTCCATTTAATAATAGGGTGATCGACTAGAAAATATTAGTATCTTTGAGTGATCTTTCATGCCATTAACCCTAAAATAAAATAAAATAAAGGGGTGTTTTCGATAATTCATAACCTCTGGTGTTATTAATCACACCCCAAATGAACAATTAACCCAAGGTAGCACCTATGACCTTTTTGAGTAGATTCATCAATAATATGGTGAGCGCATTTTCAAGAAGATGTCGTGGATATCTTGCTAGTAAATTTAATTTCATTCTTCTCCATATCAATAATAAGATGCTTATTCAGATTATACCGAGCGCAACATGAAAAGAAGTCTAACCAGTATTGGACAGATTATTTTCATGATTACATATTTAATTATTTCATTTAAAGTTAATTTATTGAGTTGATAAGAGCTTTTATTATTATACCTTATATTAGAAAGAAATGGTAATTAACTAATTATTGCTCTTTCCGTTACTTTATGTAAGACTCATGTTTTTAAGAAAGAAATCTCTTTTCTGGTTCTCATGTCACAAAATTAAATAAGAAAATATGAAGAAAAAATTATATTTGTGAGATAAATTTGAATTTTACTTAAATTTGTTATAAAAGTAAATGAGTATTTGATAAATAAAATGGAGGGAGTACATATGTACTTCCTATCTTTTTTTTAATATATTGCTTAGACGAGAATTTTCTTGTATGCTTAGGAGGTCATGCTCACATAGTGCTCACAACCATCTGAGCCGTTAGATTAAGAGTTTAAGTGATATTTTAATCCTATGGTTCATATTTAATTGGGTATTTTTGTCCTTACATCTTTAAATGGAAAAACAATAATAGTGGTATTTTGGGTATTAATGATAGAGTAATTAGCAATTAATTGAGATTGGAGAGAGGAAGCTAAATGCAATGATTACTTCAGCTCACCAATGTCGAAAATATGAATTCTAATATTAATCTCATTTAAAATAAATTGAAGTATAACTTTTTTTTCTAATCTTAATTATTTCATTCAAAAACCAATGAATTTTCTCAGTCTCATGTCAATAACACCACTGAATAATATACATTGGTGTTGCATATTTCTTCAATAACACCATATAGAATTTATTTATATATCTTTACTAGAATTAATCTCATTTTAGATATATTTCTTCAATAATAAACAATTCTAGTATTAATCTCATTTTAGATATATTTTTAGTGACACCATTTACTAATACACACTGGTGTTCCGTTCTTATTCAATAACACCACCGAATAATATACATTGGTGTTGCATATTTCTTCAACAACACCACATAAAATTTATTTATATATCTTTACTAGTATTAATCTCATTTTAGATATATTTCTTCAATAATAAACAATTATAGTATTAATCTCATTTTAGATATATTTTTAGTGACAACATTTACTAATACACACGGGTGTTCCATTATTGTTCAATAACACCACTGAATAATATACATTGGTGTTGTATATTTCTTCAATAATACTACATAAAATTTATTTATATATCTTTACTAGTATTAATCTCATTTTAGATATATTTGTTCAATAATAAACAATTCTAGTATTAATCTCATTTTAGATATATTTTTAGTGACACCATTTACTAATACACACGGGTGTTCCATTATTGTTCAATAACACCACTGAATAATATACATTGGTGTTGTATATTTCTTCAATAATACTACATAAAATTTATTTATATATCTTTACTAGTATTAATCTCATTTTAGATATATTTCTTCAATAATAAACAATTCTAGTATTAATCTCATTTTAGATATATTTTTAGTGACACAATTTATTAATACACACTGGTGTTCCGTTCTTGTTCAATAACACCACTGAATAATATACATTAGTGTTGCATATTTCTTCAATAATACTACATAAAATTTATTTATATATCTTTACTAGTATTAATCTCATTTTAGATATATTTCTTCAATAATAAACAATTCTAGTATTAATCTCATTTTAGATATATTTTTAGTGACACCATTACTAATACACACTGGTGTTCAGTTCTTGTTCAATAAAACCACTGAATAATATACATTGGTGTTGCATATTTCTTCAATAACACCACATAAAATTTATTTATATATTTTTACTAGTATAAATCTCATTTTAGATATATTTCTTCAATAATGAACAATTCTAGTATTAATCTCATTTTAGATATATTTTTAGTGACACCATTTACTAATACACACTGGTGTTCCGTTCTTGTTCAATAACACCACTGAACAATATACACTGGTGTTGCATATTTCTTCAATAACACGACATAAAATTTATTTATATATCTTTACTAGTATAAATCTCATTTTAGATATATTTCTTCAATAATAAACAATTCTAGTATTAATCTCATTTTAGATATATTTTTAGTGACACCATTTACTAATACACACTGGTGTTCCGTTCTTGTTCAATAACACCACTGAATAATATACATTGGTGTTGCATATTTCTTCAATAACACCACATAAAATTTTATTTATATATCTTTACTATTCATGCTTAAAATGTATTTTGGTATCTCTCATTATCTCTACACACAAAATTAACTCTAACCGCTTAAGAAATTGTAATATGATTACTACTAAAATTGGTGGAATAATTAAAATACCAATTGAATTTGTCTTGACTAGACTTAATGCAATACCAAACCAAATTATATAAATCACAATAGAAAATAAAAATTTAATTCAAGTACACCAATCAAATTTGTATTGTTTATGTGTTAAGTATTCAAGTTTAATATTGTGAGTATATTTTGTAAAATTTCATAATTAAGATTTCAGATTTGGGTGTTATTTTGGTTAATAAATGGTAATAAATTTGGAGTGCAATAAATTTGGTGTTACTTTTTCACATTCCATAAAAAAAATATTTCTTAAATGACCATAAAACCCTTGTGAGCATGGTGCTCACAAAATAGTTGTAAGCATATAAATACAACTCTGCTTAGACTAATGTCATTCTGTTTTTTTTATCATACATGTAATGTTTAACAAATCAATGTGCTTTTTCTTTATATCATCTTTCTTATTTATTCTTACTTATTCTTTTTGACCCCCTGGACTATTGAGATGCTTTCGATTTGCCCCCTGAACTATTTATCTTTTCGGATTAGGGACTGCACTATACATTCTTTCAATTTGCTCCTGAAATGTCAAATTCAAATTAAATTTCATTTAAAAAAGAAGGGCAAACTTGAAATAACACATTAATTTCCAAAAATTGAGATATATTATATAAAATATGTGAGGTTACAACAATAGTGCTAGAGTTGATGACAAAGTTAACATGTTTTAATAAAATTTGGCTGGGTTCAAATCCCTTTGATCTCTTCTTCTATTATTTTGTCTTCTTTTTTTTAAAATTGTGCCTCCTATTTAATTATTTCAAACATTGCCCCCCCTCCCTTAAATTCAGAGATGGTCGGAAATATACAGTATTACTTTAGTTTTATCATATTTAAAAACAAATCATAATTTTAGTAAATTGATACCAAGTCAATAACTTTGTTCAAGTAGACCTTATGCAATATTTTGGAGTTTATAAGGAATATCTTTTTAAGATTATAATATAAAATTTGTTTAGTCTTTGAAATTTATTCTCTTTTCCAAAATGAACCAGTCAAAAAGAAAGCTAAAAAAGCTCAACTGAAATACAAAAACTTCGGAATTTTGACATAAAAAGTATTCATAAGCTAGAAAGAAAAAACAAACCACAGAACTCTCTCTATACTCTTCTCTTCTGGGCATCCTCCTCCTCTGCACTCATTGTACAGGTAAACAGGGTTTCCATGTAATTAAAATGTCTATACTATTTTCGTAAAGAATGTCTTCTATTGCAATTATCCGGCTATACTTTTCTATCGGCATTACACATTATAGTGATGTGATGCATAACTATTCATCGCTTGCATGTAAGAGTGTCACCTACCCGTCCTACCCTGTCAATGATATATGATGAACGAGATACATTACGTGTCAGGTGATTCAGCTTCATGCACGATGCAATGTGTCTCTTCGATCTATATCACTTTCAAACATTCTCGATTCTTAGATACATTTATATCTTGATTATTGTATGGATGATAACAGGAACGTTTACGAAATAAAAAGGTGACAATGGCTGGACATCATCCTACGTTAACAGGACCGAGTGTGATAAAAGAGCTCGGTATGGCTATGGTTGCAGGATCAATTGCTGGATTTTTCTGGAAGAGAATTCAATGGAGGCAGCAGGCCAAAATCAGGCAATTCTATGAAGCACTTAACAGTGGGGACATCTCAGTTGTGCCCGATGAATAATTTTATTTGTAAGAGGTGGCTATTTAGCATGAAAGGGTTATTAGGTTTGAGGTTGTTTACATACGAAATAAAATCATTTGTTGTATTGGAAATTTCATCCCATCGTCGATTTGGTTGATGAATAAATTTATGTTTTTCAAGTGTTTGCATTTTAGGTTTGGCTCTTGATGCAATTAAGATTTAATTTGCTATTCTCCGATGCCTATCCGCCTATATTATATGCATATTTGTTTCATTTGGTTGATTAAACAAGAAAAGTTTTATTGAACATTTGTTTTCATTGGAATTCCAAAGGGTTAGCGGTACAACCAATTATGCTTCATTTTGAATTTTTTTTTTATCATTCATGTTTCAATATCATATGTCAGATGATTTTGAGATAAAAAAATTCGTTAACCTTCGTCATGTCTCCCTTCTCCCCCTCTTCTTCCTCAACTCTTCCACCCTCCTCCTAATTCAATCATCGAGCTCCCCCGCCCGAATTCTAGCATCGAACTCCCCCAATAGGAACTTGACATCCAACACCCCTGTGATTCGACGTCGACTTACCCCACCCCTACTCCTCCATCCTTCCATTGGTTTACCCTTATAAAGATCGAGGAGAAAATGATTGTTTTGCCTCTTAAATACTACACCTTAATGTATGGAGGTTGAATTTATGTTTTTCCCTAAATATTCTCTATAGTAATATTAATTCCAAACCGTTCACAACTAATGAAACCGACAATTTGTGGACTATTTTCGCACCCACTACACACTTACATGTTTGTGTATCGATATCACGTATTAGGACTAAAATGCAACAGCGACTTAATTACTGTTAATATTTGGATGATTCTTTTGAAAAGTTTTTCGTGAATTAGAATGAGTTGTTTATCACACAAAATCAATCTTAATTTGGATGGATCTATCTTGCTTGTAAAAACATAATGTGTTCATAACTTCTACGTGAAAGATTACCTACCAAAAAGAGAGGAAATATCATGCAAACTAAAATATCTACCTAAGTCTGAGGTGGGCACCAATTATTGGTTATCAATAGATAAGAAATATGTGAACAATATTAAGTGCTTATTCCAATAATATCCCTCCCCATATATAATCAATTAGCAATAGATAAGATATATGTGATCAATATCAACTTCTTATTCCAATCATATTCCTCCTCATATATAATCAGACCAAATAGTTAACCCCTCAGCCTACATTTCCATAACATATCAGTTTTGTCCCAAATTGAAGTCCACTAGCCATGGCAACTATAGCTGGTATGAGCCTCATCCCAACTCCAAGAACATTGGCTAAAGCAACAGACTCACCAAGAATTGCATCAATCAAAGTCCCAACTTTGAGCAGCCCCTGGAGGAGGAGCTCAGCCCAATTCTGGAGCCACAAACTCCACCTCCGTCCCGTCTCAGCCGCGCCAGATGGGTTGTCTGAGAAGGTGGCAGAGAGCATCAAGAGTGCAGAGGAGGCGTGTTCCGATGACCCCGTGAGCGGAGAATGCGTGGCAGCTTGGGATGAGGTGGAGGAGCTGAGTGCTGCTGCTAGCCATGCTAGGGACAGGCAAAAGGAGAACAGTGATCCATTGGAGACTTACTGCAAAGATAATCCTGAAACCGATGAGTGCCGTACCTATGATAATTAGTTAATTAATTAAGTATGATCATGTTCTTTGGAATGTTTATCTAAGTTTTGAGATGATTTCATTTCAAGATTTGTAGACTAGACATGTTATACACTTATACATGATGTTATTATGGGATTATTGTTGCTTTAAATTTAGCATGTTGATGAATATTTGAAATCTAAAGATATATTATCAGATTAGAGAGTGCAAAGGCTATAAAATTGCAAGCAATTTGAATACCGGGGGGCCGGTATAGGAAAACACTCATCTTGGGATGCGCTTACTACTTAGATCTTGACTACCCATCGTTTACCATCGGCATCCCCTTGTTTACTTTAGCAACTCTAACGGATGTTCTAGCAGAGAAAACTGGGTTTCATATAATTAGTTTGTTCACACATATATTATTAAGTATTTTATCATCTGTCAGGAAGTACAATTGGTTAATCTTCAACAATAGAAATTGTTAAATCTTGTTTAGGAATGAAGTTATAGTATCCGTCTTAAGCGGTTTCGTCTCTACTAATATTGCATCTTCTTCCTCCTTAAGATGATTGGTATCTTCTACAATCAAAATAGGTTAGATGAATGGTATCTTCTTCCTTCAAATAGGTTTTTTATCTGTGGAGTATTTAAATCTTAAAACTAGGATTTAGGGGCAGGGGGGGCATATAGTAGTGGCTGTGTAGTTGATTGTTAGTTTTGGTGTTTGGGTCCTTTTGCTTTCATGTCCTAACGAGTAAAATATTTCATTTTCTCCAGCTATTGAACAAAATAAATCAAGCTATCTCATTACGATACCTACGATTCTCATCTATCATGAAATACTAGATAGTGTTTGCATTTCACAACTTGAAAACACCCTTCATGTTATCATAGAAGTAAAAGTGCATATTATCCAATCTCCGCTATCGTGCTTACCAGTGAACCTCTCCATCTTACAAGTAATTGCAAATAGGTTTTTGATGATTGGAGCATATACTTGTTGATAGCAAAAAAGAGAGATCG
This sequence comes from Echium plantagineum, assembly GCA_003412495.2. Taxonomy (NCBI): domain Eukaryota; kingdom Viridiplantae; phylum Streptophyta; class Magnoliopsida; order Boraginales; family Boraginaceae; genus Echium; species Echium plantagineum. The sequence continues at coordinate 29,282,860 of CM016567.1, forward strand.
AGGGAGATTACTCTTCCCAAATTATCCATCCCAATTGTAGGCTCTTTTGCATATAGCCACCTGAGCTTTCATCAACCTTTCTAATTTGCATTCAAAGTGTTCAACCTTTCAAGTAGATACTTTCGACTTTAGCACATTAACACTCCCAATGATAAGCAATTTGATTCATTGATATATCAATGTTAAAAACATTCATTACAAGCTTTAAATTCAACATCCATCACACAATTGATAACCACCATACAATTGAGCAATCCAACAACAATGCTTGACAACATGAACTTGCAGAAACCAAGAACAAAAGAAGCGACAGGGGTAATCACAAATCAAACATAGCAAACATCAACATACAACAATCAAACATAGCAAACATCAAGACACAAATAAAATGCAAACTGACTACACAGTGTGGCTTGGGTAATCAAAAGTTGAACATATCCGAGGATGCAGTGATCGGAAGTGTTGAGCAAGGAAGCTGCCATGGCTCCAGTAATGTGTTGTGCACCTCCGGGATATCCACATTTATGCCATTAGCCTCAGCAACAATTTCAAGAACAGTGTTCAGGGAGCGCAAACGATCAGTCAACTCCATCACTTGTGCAAGGGACACATTTTTCTGTGCCATCTCAAGAGCATACCTTTGGTCAAGCTGCTCAACCCTCTGATTAAGAACAGCATTCTCAGCTTGCAAACGACTCACTTCATTAAGCAGATTATCAGTATGCTGTTGCTTCCTCATACGAGACCTCCTAGCTGATTCGCGATTGGAAATCATCCGCTTTCTTTTCCTCTCATCAAATTGAGCATATCGATCAACATCAGAGCCCGAACTTGCAGGTCGTTGAGTAGCAGGAACAATTGATTCCATCACTTCTCTTAAATTTCTTATTATTGTTTTACTTATGTTTCAACTCCGATTACAAAAATTTAAATCTTAACCACTAGGGTTGGGTTCCGGTCCTTCAATGGCGAGAGTCAATTTTTTTATAAAAATAAATTATTTTCAAGATTTTAAAATTTTTTATCCACTAGGGTCGGGTTCGAGTTCGAGTTCTTGAATGACAAGGGCCAATGTTTTTTAATCTAAATTATTTCGAGATCTACAATTTTTTCTAGTTCAAAGAAAGATCAAATATTTTCCGGAATTTTGGTAGAAAATTGAAGTGGTTGAACAAACAAAGGGCTAATTCATGAAAAAACGTAGAACCAGTAAAGGAAAACAACTGAAAAAGAGTGTAGAAGGCGAATCCTACGCATGGGATCAGAATAAAACATCAAATTATTTCAAGAAACATGGATATTCAATCTTAAAATGTTAAATTTCAGGTCAAAATGAATCAATTAGTAGATTTACTGGACAATCGGTTAATTGTAAGCAAACGTTGACTTTGATCTGTACACATCAAGAACAAACAACAAGAGATAATACAACATAGATCAGTAAGAAAGCAATAATTTATTAAATAAATAACATTAAATTATACAGAGATTATAATACCAAATAAAAATAATATTATCAAGTTGAATAATGAAAAAATAGAGAAAGGATAAAGATGGTACCTTTAGAAATGTGGACAAATACAATGGGACACTTTGGGTAACGAATGAGAGGAAGGTTTTGATGAAGAGAGGATTAGGAGTTTTATAGGCCAAGATAGCCTTGGAATATTCGCCCTATAAAGATTCTTTATGACAAGAAAAATGTTTGATTATATAATTTGTCCCACCGCATACGCCTTCTTTCCATTTCTCTAATCATTTTGGATGGGCCAAAAGAATAGGCCTTTGTCATAGGCGCCCATAGTTATAATTCGTGCAAATACTGGGTTATTCGATCGAATAGTCACTTTATTTTTTCATTTCTTTTTATAGAATAGTCATTTTATCTAATTGAATAACATTTTACGGAGTAATTGTTTTACATGTTGAGTAATAAAATGTATTTGAGGTGAGTTTCCAGTCAAGCATTTAAGTCGATTATCGAGTGAGTATCGAAGTTACTCATTACAATCATCATGACATTAGTGATAATTAGATATCATTAAAGAACAAAAATATGTGAGAAATTAACCTTTTAGATTAAAGTATATTACGAATTACATTTTATTTTGGTATATTTGGATGTGATTAAATGGCAAAAGGACGAATGTTGGATTTGCTCGATCAATTATGAATTGAAAAAATTACTTGAGTCTCGCCCGATTGATCTTCGAGTCAGGTGTTCAGTTATCGAAACCCTGTCAACATTTAATAAAGATTATGTCAAATTATTGTTTTTCATTTTTATTAATTTGTGAGAATTGAAATATTCATACTTTCAAAAGTATCAACTTTATGATTTTGATGGATGTTTCAATAGCCTCTTGACATTTTAGTGGCAATCAATATTCATTTTGAAAATTTTATTTTAAAAAAAAATTCTTTTTAGTTGACGTTTTTGTTATTCCAAATCAATCTTTCACAAGCAATAAATTTTTGTTAACTTTTATAATAAGTAATTTGATATCGGTAAGAATTTGTCTTAAACATTTTCATAATACTATCTTTGGTAATTCTTCTTAACATAATAAAAAAAATAGTCGATAGCCAAAGACTGATATGGACAAACAAAAATGTCAATTGAATTGAACTGGAAAACTTATTTTTCTTAAAATTTCTAATATTACTGTGTTAGACTACATTAAAAACATTAAATATATTCCAATTTTGTTTATCTAGCTAATAAAGGTGAACGAAGTAAACGAAAGGATGTCACCTATATGCACAAACACTCAACTGGATTGCAAATTTGTAGAAATGGTTAGCATCTGACTTAAAGAGTAAAGACTGAGATCTGAGATGCAGACTTGCAACACTGCAACAAGGAGGTTGTACTTTGTGGACATTCCATGAAATTGGAACGATACGGAGCAATAAGTGAGGTGTCTTTTTGGTATATACCACATGGGAAGATTTTGTAAATACAGTATATTAGTAGGCTATAAAATATGAGGAATAAGAATTCGTTTAGGAATCTTTGCGTTTGGGGCAATGACGCAGCTCATGAGGTTCTAATCGAGGCGCGTCTATTGCTGGTTGAAAACTATTTCCAAACCCCTTCTTTGGCCTTGGTTTTGCCTTGGCCATTGAGAATTTTTGCAAGGACTTCCTTTTGGTATACCCTTACAAATCTAGTACAACATTTAACTGCTCTTGTATATGTATAATTTCTTTTACAATTATTTATGACGTTGTTAAAGATATTTGCTCCCAAAATGAATATGCAGCTACAGACTGAATCGAAAGGTACCAAACTCGGTCTAATAAGAATCTGGCAATCCCCTCTACCAATTTTCTTAATTCATTTTTGTGGCTCCGCCAAAAGATAAGGGATAAAGAAAGATCGCATGAACGAACAATAAAAAAAAATCACGATTTGGCCGAGTGGTCAATCAAAGTGATAAAATCAACATTGTTACTCTCAATGAGATGTTATCAAATGTTAAAATTTCATCATTTTGATAAAATTTCATCTCTGTTCTCTAGGTATTATCTTTTAACAAGATTAGTAGTATCAACGAGATTTAGTTTTCCTCTTCCTTAAAGTAAGACCCCTCTGTGGATGAACAGATTGAGTAACATTAACAAACGACAGCCGCGTACGATGAACGAAAATTTCAGACTAAAATTTGTTGAGGCCATTCATATGAATAGCCTTTCCAAAAATTGGCGTATGACACTTAATACATCGAGCATACGATATTCTTTAGTAAAAGGCGAAAGAATAGGTCAATTTGTGCTCAATGTGTGACTGCCTAAGTTTTTTGTTTATAGAAAATATTTTCTTAAACTGTTATGTTTCTACCCGAATCAGAACCCATGTGGGATGTAAATGTCTTGTAACCAAAACTGTTATGGAGTATGATCTATTCTTCTTTCGGATTGTAACTTTACCGAGCTCAAGCATTTACCTCACTTCAATAATCAAGATCATCAAGATGGATCCTTCAAACATGAAAAGATTGAATGATGATCGTATTAACCAAATTAAACCAAGTTTCATTAGTAGAGTTAAAATCATGTTTTTCAATGTAGTTGAGCTAAAATCATCTTTTTAATTAATTATATACTTTATATGTATTGTGTTTTTGTTATTTGAAGGTTTTTTGAACAAAAGTTTGAATCTTTTCTAAGATTTTTTATAGATATGGGTAAGTTTGCACACTAAAGTTATAGATAAATTAAATCTTTTTAAGTTGAACACAAGACTTTAAGTTTAAATAATGTTTGAACTTTGAACAATGAATTTATGTTATATGTGTGTTATGTGTTTATAATTTGAAGATTTGATGTTGATTTGTAATAAAAGTTCGAATCTTAAGGGTATTATGTTGATATAGACTCATTTTCAATAAGCGATTATAATACTGCATAATAAAGTATAATAAATTATAATGAAGTATAATCTTGTATCCACTTTATAATAATGTATTTATGTGTAGTTCCAATTCATATAAGTTATTTAATAGTGGAATATAATGTTGATATACTTGAGTTTATTATGATACAAGCTATTATAACTCAATATAATCAATATAACACGTTTTTAGTTGAAATAAATGTATTCAATTTTGGTTTAGTTATTTCAGGCTGAAGAGTTAGAGAGTTCAATCCAAAATTAGAGCGAGTGACCGTTGAAGAAAACATGTTAAATAATGTTATATGTAAGCTAAATACTAATTTTTGAAAATATAACTAAAACAAATGAGCATCGCTTATGCCATTTTATGGATTAATTGCGCAATTATTTAAGATTAAAATATAATGTCATCTCATGTCATGCAATACAATCATAATTGTTTTTAATTTGTTAAATAAAATCTATAATATAAATAGTATTGCGATTTGCAAAAGTAACATCCATCAATTTTAATTTTAGTTTAAGATGGCTAAATTTTAGTCCACAACATTCATTAGACCCAATAAACAAAATCATATTTTTGTGAAAAAACATAGTAAATCAAAAACACAAATTCCCAATCCAGATTCGTTTGGAAACGCATAAGATATGTTCTTGCTGGATTGGTTCTATGGGGTCTTAGCTTCCCTTGGTTTGTGGCAAAAAGAAGCCAAGATCTTGTTCTTAGGCCTTGATAACGCTGGCAAGACCACCCTTCTTCATATGCTTAAAGATGAGGTAACCCATTTTTGTCCCAAAATCATTGTCCAATTTTAATTTTTTATGGTTGGACTTTTTATTGTGTCCTCAATTATTTTTGTATATGTTTATGATATCTTGATATTGTTGAATTGGTTAGTCTAGTAGCCATGAGATATTACTCCGAATGTCCACGTCTCTGGTTTGAGTCAATCACAAGAGCTGATTTTTCTAATGACATTTTGTTAAAGATATACCAATAATAGTATTTTAACATAATTTGATATTAAAAAGATTGGCCAACTTTAAATATTGATGGGTGTGTACTCTAATTTTAAACTCGAATATTTTTGTATGTGTTAATGATGTTTTGATAAAAAATTACTAAAAGATTGCACTTTGAACATAATTTGCAATTAAAATGACAATTTTGATTGAGATCGAGGTTGTGTATGTCAATTAAGAATCTAAAGTTTGTTAATTTGATGATTGAAATATTCATCCCAAAATATTTTCCAATTTAAAAGTTTTCATATGTTGAACTTGAATATTTTGTGTATAGGTTGTATAATATCCTTTAAAAACTATACCAAAAGATAGTATTTTTAAAATAAATTCTTATGAACATTATAATTTTGATCATCATGGTTGTGGGTGTCAATTAAGACTCAAGAATTTGTTAATTTGATGATCGTAATACAAAATGGACAATGTTTTTGAAATAGAGGTGGCATTTTCCAATTTTTTCTATTTGGGTATGTGGGATCTAATATTGACAAGATGATAGTGATTAATGGGTTTGAGTACATTTTTGCAGAGATTGGTGCAACATCAGCCAACTCAACATCCCACATCCGAAGAGCTGAGTATTGGGAAGATCAAGTTCAAAGCTTTTGATTTGGGAGGTCATCAGATCGCTCGTAGAGTCTGGAAAGACTATTATGCCAAGGTTAATTATACTTTTTTATGAGCTACGCGATTTTATTTCATTTGATGTTTTTTTTGTTTATGTTAAAACATGAATATGGTACAATTTGTAATTGGTGCTGTGTTTCTGCGTGATCCATTAGTTTATTTCTTAGCTTACATTGTTCTCGAATTTGTTGTGGCTATAAATGTGAAATGAACCACCCTTTTGTTATATGTTATTTGTTTGCTATATTTGTTGATTGAGTGTTGCTGCATTCAATTTTGGGGTTAAAGAGTAAAAAAATAATGAAAAGATGTAATTTATAAATGGTTTCTACAAAAGTGAAATGTTGGAGTAACCGACTTGTCCATCTAGATTGATATGGTTTAGATCATGATTATCCTTATAAATTATTTTGCAAAGCAGTAAGTTTATTTTATGCTTTTATTTAAGCAGCTGGGCTTGAGTTTCCAGATGCGAGTATTACAGCCTAAATGGTTTTCTCAACAAGAAAAAGTTGTCTTCATAATAGCCTCGTTAACTTTATTGTCATTAAGAGTTCTTCTCCCTAAACCAATCTTAATCCCAAGGCACTGAGTAACTTAATCCTGCGCCCCTATTCTTTTTTACTTCGAATTAGTAGGCTTACATGAATGGCTGCATTGTCTGCAGGATTATTGTCAATTTTGTTTGTTGCGCTTTATTCCGCATATTTACTTTTCGTCCCCGTATCCCTGTAGTCTTATCCAACTTCACCAATAAGCGTAGATAATTTACTAGGATGCATAAGTTACAGCTTTGCATTTTCCGTTTGCAGGTTGATGCTGTGGTGTATTTGGTTGATGCCTATGACAAAGAACGATTCGCAGAATCAAAGAATGAATTGGATGCTCTCCTTTCCGACGAAGCCCTTGCAACTGTTCCATTCCTTATCCTAGGAAACAAGATAGATATCCCTTATGCTGCCTCGGAAGATGAGCTGCGATACCATCTGGGATTGACTGGCGTGACCACTGGGAAAGGAAAGGTGAATCTTTCAGAATCTAACGTCCGGCCCTTGGAAGTGTTTATGTGTAGCATCGTCCGGAAAATGGGCTATGGTGATGGCTTCAAGTGGGTCTCTCAATACATAAAGTAGCCCTCTGTCGTCTTAAGTTAAAGAGTTCAGTTATATACCCTCCCTCTGCTCCTGAAGTGGAGGAAAACGAAAGGAATGATTCCGCTTTCATTCTGTTGGTGGCCTTGGTTTGTATTACTTTGTTGCTTTCCACTACTTCTTTAAAGGGGTATTGCATATTATTTTAGTCCTGTAAAATTATCTTTTTGGTTAACTTTCTTTTGGGCTCTTTAACTTTATGACAATCATGAATCTTGATATACCACCTTTGCTTCTTCTGCTCTCAATTTCCACTATTCTTGTTCCAATTTATTTTCATCATCATTGTCAAGATCAGAGATGAAAATGCAACTATCATAAAAGGTTCAACAAAAGGTTCGCTCGTTAGGGAAGTCAAATTCACGCTACATGAAGAGGTGAAAATATATTTAACAATCTAATTTTTTACCAGTTGAGCTATGACCGGAAGGTAATTGACATCAGGTTTTAACAAAGGTTCACAAAATAGCGAGGACTAACTGAATCAATTGATAATAAGTTCTCTTTTCAAACACCCTCTAAATTGATGATAAATTCTTTTATAAAAAAAAAGGTTGTGTTTAGGCCTGTAATCAAGTCGAATCGAGTCGAATATTTGGAGGTTTGTGTTTGAGGTTTGAGAGGTCAAACCTTTTCGAGCCAAACCGTTTGAGCGGTCAAACCTTAAAAATTGACGTTTGGCTTGAGTTTGAAGGTTCGAACCGAACACGTTCAAAAACGTTTGGCTTAATAACCATTGGAAGAAAAATCAAGAACGAAAACCTTATATGAACAAAAAAGTAAAAAAAATAACAATTGAAATCGTAATTGAAGCTACAATTATACAAACAAAGGTGAGGGGGAGGGGAGGGGTTTGGAGAACTTATGTGGATGAACGATGCCATGCCTCATGAGGGTGAGCGGAGCTGGGGAACGGCTTTTGAGAAGAGAAGAGATTAGATGAGAAAGGGCCGAAGGGGGGGGCGATCTGGAGAGTGGAGATGAAAGATGAGATGAGTACATAGATGGGAACGGACCGATTACGGTTCCGTATAGATTTGTTCCGTATAGAATTCCGTACAGAAAAATAATTACACAATAACCCATGAAGAAATAATAATTACATCTTCAATCCCCACTCCAACCACTAATATTTGTATATTAACCCTTTACGGAATGTGTACGGAATATTTCTATAAGGCACCCTAACTTTCTACAGATCGGAATATATATGGGTTGATAATTATTTTATCATTAATATGATGACCGAGCCAAACCTTTTCGAACGGTTTGGCTCGATTTGACAAATACCCAATCCAACCGTTTGGCTTAATATTTGATCGCCCGAGCCAAACTTCGAACAGCACCTTTTCGGGCCAAATACGTCAAGTTTTTTCGAATAGATACGTTTGCTGACAGCCCTAGTTGTGTTGACCTGTTTATAGCTCCTTCAAATGAGACTGACCTACTATCATACACTGAGCCCTGAGGGCATGCGTTATCTATAACGTATAGTACACAACTCATCATATGTAAAATACATTTAATTTCTAAATAACCTTTAAGTCAAATAAATGTTGGGTTCAATTAACTCGAGAAAATAGTTAGTTGCGCAAAGCTCGATAATGTGCACCAATAAATTAAATATTGTTGTGCTGGTTTCTTGCAATCCAATTCATCCAAACTTGTCGCGTCCTTGTGGTATTGCATTATGAATGAGCTTAATCAATAAGGTTCACTACTACTTATGGACTCTTTTAACTCTTTCTAACTGAGATCCTCAATCGTTATTTATCGAGTATTTTTTAGTTAGATATTTAGCTCACGTAATAACTATTCATGACTTTTATATTTTTTTTGAGTTGATATATATCTAGATGTTTGCTCTTAAACCACAAGCTAATTGCATTATTAACTAGAACTTAGGAAAGCATGTCTCTATTTTACAAATCATAATATCATTAATAAATGAAAAAAAAAATGAAATTGTCATTATAGCGTTCTTCACACATTTTTAATTTGTCTTAGAGCCTGTCTTTTAACTAATTCAAGTACGATACAGTTAATTCTTGGAGGAATATGGGAAAAATCGCAAAATATTAAATCCAAAATGATAATAAGATACTAGAAATGATTTGTAGTGAAAACAAAATGTACATATTGGGAGCATGAGTAGATATAGGGGACACTTTGACGGGCAATGAGGGGTAAAAACTAATTCCAAGGCCCTACTTTCCAAGGCCCAACGAACCAGTGAATCTAAGGTTAGATATTCATTCCAACCAATGAATTCAAGGTTGGAATGAATACTCAACCTCAGATTCATTGGTTCGGTTCTAAACAACAATTCAATTTTTCATTATTATATAGCGAACCAGTGAATCTAAGGTTGGATATTCATTCCAACCTTGAATTTATTGGTTGGAATGAATATCCAACCTTAGATTCACTGGTTCGTTGGGGCCTTGGAAAGTAGGGCCTTGGAATTATATATACCCGCAATGAGGATAGGTAAGTAGACATAACATGTGTTTGTACTACTAACAAACCATGACTTTACCCAATCATGACAGCCATTTAACAGCCTCAACCATATGCATGCCACTTTTGGTTTCAAGGATTTTCCAACCTTATTCCATACAATTTCAAAGGGGCTAGGTAATTGATGATATATAGTAATGATATTGATGAAAATGCATTTGATTAGTAAATCTTCAACTTTATCATGATCGAAACCATATTTAATACTCCCTCCGTCCCTAAATAATTTTACACTTTGACTTTTGAGGTAAAATTTTAAAAATTTTGAGTAAGAATTATCATTAAACGATAAGAAATAATGTAGTCATATGGGATCTTGTTTGATTCGTCACAACATATAATTTTTGAAATATAAACCTTTTATAAATTTTTCGCATGTAGAATAAGAGATATTTACATTTTAAATCGTATTTTGTTGATCATGAAGGTCAAAACGTAGGAATCATTTAGGGATGGATGGAGTATCAATATACTGGGACAAAACCAGGATGAAATTTAAGAGGGACATAATTTAAAATAATTAAGTAGGGAAACAATTTAAAAATAAAAATACAAAATGTAGAAGAAGAAGAAGAGTACAATAAATGAAAGACACCAAAGAGGATTCAAACCCAGCGAAATTTTGTGAAAACTTTATACTTTGTCATCTACTTTAGCTCAACTCTTGTATGTAAATTCCCAGATTTTATATAATATGTCTTCAATTTTCAAAAACCAAGAGGGTAACATGCCTCCTACCCCTGGTTCCGTCGCTGAAGCCTGAATATACAAACCAAATCAACTATATACAAATACAACTCTCCAATCAATCCTAAATTAATGATGATTTAAGCAATCATATCAGTCATATGTATAGCAGAGATAATTGTCAAATTAGTTTCAAATAATATGTGTAGGTTGCATTTTTGTCTTTGTAAATGTACGATCTATTTAAATGGTCCCTGATATTGATATATAAGGTGCATTTTAGTCTTTTTTTTGCTAAGACATTAAATTTTGATGGAAAGATGAACTAAGTTGCAATTTTTCGACCAATATTATAAACTATATAAAGTGCACATTTCGAGAAATATCTAAGTGTTAAAAACTCTATTTTGACCCTCTTCCGCCAAAATTTAATATCTTCATCAAAGATGGACTAAACTGCACATTTTTTTACCAATATCAGAGATTAGTGCAAACTGCACATTTTCAATGGTTATCTCATATATAGCACCTAGCATAAGTTGATACACAAGTAATCATCAAGAGGGTGTTGATTTTAGTCTTATTTCCAATAAATAATGTGGACCCTTAGATGATAGAGATATAAGATAGTTGTAAAGAAGTAGATGATAAATCTTTGAAGAAAACAAGCATGGCCTACCCTTTTCATCAAATAAAACAATGGTTTCATGCATTTAATTTGTTTTGGAAGTTGATTTGATCAAGTACATATGACTAAGTGAGCAATGTTGCAGGCTTCCATCCATTATTGTATTTACAAGCATTATTGCAGCTATATCAAGCAAGCTGGATCAGACCTACATACCATCATTTTATGCTCCCGCAAATTACCAATTTACATTTATGATAAGTAACATTTGCGAGATATTTAGCAATAATCAACGATTTAATTTTTATTGTTTGAGCTATATACAGACTAAATATTAGATTATCAAAGTTTAAGAATTCCCTTTTTGTAGTAAAATGCTGTCTATGTGACCATATTGTAATAATATAATACTTGAAGTTGAATCCGATAATGATTGTGATTTGTGAGTAAGAGGAAAGGGGTAATTCTCTTGCACTGATTTGAACATGCACTTTGAAAATTATGACAATTTCGAACAGATATTTTTATACTTTTAGATTCGTCACTGATTACGAGTAAAATGAAAGTGGTAATTCTCTTGTACAATTCATGTCTAAGATCATCAGACATGAAGAGAAATGCATGAACTTGGACTTGTTTTTTAGATAGAATTGATCATGCAGGTTTTATAATAGAAGTAGCTAGATGAGTCTTAGGAGTAATAATACAACGTGTCACTCACGACGGTTTAACAATTTGATGATGATATTTGCCAGAGCTTCTATTATTAGAATATTCTTTTGTGTTATTCATTATTCATAATATTTTTTAATTTCGTTATATTATCTTTATTTTGTAATTTTTATATTTATTAATTTATGAAAAAAAGGAGTAATAGAATGTGCCCATATTATTATAATCGATTGACACATAGACATACTAGTCTAATTAGTTAGTGATGATGTGGGTTGAATAGTAGGGCCCATGCACGAGAGAATATAGATAGTGATTTAATAAGGGAATTGTAGGGCTTGTGAATTGTAATGAGTAGCTAAGGAAAGGAAAGTTTGAGAGGCTTTAAAGACATATCGAGCTTGCTATCTATCCATATCCATGTGCATCAATTAATCAATGAAAGACCAAACGAACCCTAAAAGGTAATAAAGGTGTCATCCTTGTGCTTTAAGATAATTTTGGCACCTTCTTTTCTTACCATATATTGCTCCACCAACTTTACCATCATGTTCTTATGTTTCCAAGTTTCATTGCTTCTCAATGCAAAATTCTCTTCCAATAATATGGTGTACTTGTACTTAAAAAGTCAAATCCCACACTCACAGAAAAAAGGCAGTAATTTATGTACACATTGTATAACTAACTCCAAATAAGTTCCATTACTGATTAATGATTATGAGGATGGGAATGAGATTAGCCCGGGCACTTTGGGCATAACTCAACTAATAAATAATTAATATTAACTCAACTAACAAAATGATTGATAAGCTTACCTTTTTCGTATATTTCATAGCAGGTGTACATAGGAATTATTACTTTTTTTTTTTATAAATAAACAATAAGCTGAATTTCTAACCCAAATATTTTTTATTACTAATGAAATACTACATGATGATTAGACAACAAAGTGGCGAACGACATTAAGTGCTTCTTACTACGTGGAAGAGTATTTTACTTTAACTTTAACTTGTGGATGAATTATCTTTACTTGTAATTTGGGCAATATGCTGGCACTGCCCATTAGTTGCTTACGTGCCGTAGCAAATTGCCAGGTTTCGCAACCCAAATCTCATCACAAATATATTTCACTAATATTTTCCTCCTAAAATCGAATATTAAACATAAAAAACTCAAATAATAATTATGTTTTGTTATAGTTTTTCTAAAATTAGAAACTTGTAATTATATACTAGTATTGGTTGTATAGGGAGAATAAAAAGGAGGACCTCCCTAAAAATGTAGGGCGAAGAATAATCCAATAAAGAAAATGGGGTGCCAGCGGTGTCTGAGAAGGATCAAAGCTTTCCACCTCTCAGCTCATAGCTGGCATCTGCCTTGTTCACATCACATATGACATACCCACCCTCTTTAACATTAACATCGACTCATTTCAATATCTCTAACTTCTCTTTTAACTTATACTACCTCCGTCCCTAAAAGATTGTCACATTTTGACTTTTGGTAATCAAACATTACAAAATTTGATCATGAATTTCCATTAAACGATAAGAAATAATATAGTCTTGTGGGACCTTATTAGATTCGTCTCAATATATATTTTTAAATTATTAACTTTTTATAATTTTTTCACATGTAGAATAATAGATATTTACGTTTTAAATCGTGTTTTGTTGACCACTAAAAGTCAAAATGTGACAATCTTTTAGGGATGGAGGGAGTACATTTCAATTAAACAAAAAAGGTTCCTATATCTTAATATTAACACGGTTTCATTTAATGAATATATCAAAACTAAACGACTTATTTAGATTGACACTAGGATGATTTATTTCTCAACTTTTTCACTATCGTCACTCAAAAAATTCAATTCTATCTACACCATTTATTATAAAAAAGAATTTAATTCTATCAAATTAATCAAATAGTCTAATAGAAAATACTCTTATTAATGACCAAAAGGTCCTGAATTCGAAACTCACTTCATCGCTGATTTACAACAACAACAAAAAGTCCAACTCTATCTTATTTAAAGTTATTAAAGTACAATTAACCTCTAGATTTGAAATGATTACTTATATATCAAGTATTGCCAATAATAACTTATAAGAACATTGTGTAGTCTTAATAAAAGAAGGAGAGGCAAGAATTTACTAAGTGTGAGAGTAGTCGAGCCCGGAGGAAAAGAAGAATAAAAAGCGTCACTTTGCTCGGCTTGTGAGATCTAATTAGAAGACTGCAAAGGAGTTTGAAATCTATAGTACACTTTGTATCATAACTTAGGTTACATATGGTTAACTTCTGAATATTAATGTTAAATTTATTTATAAAATGTAAGGAAATACATAACATGATTTTAAGGAAATGAAAATTTAAGAAAACATCAATTACACTTTCGATAATTCGTGTATTATTTATTAAGAATTTGTGTCACTTTATTTGACGAATAAATATTACAACAACAAAAAATAAAAAAAGACGAAAAAAAACGAATGTAAGAACTTTAAAACACTAATCACATTATTAAAAACTAGTTATTATTGTTTTGATGTATAATTAATTGTTGCAGAAAATCAAAATTTGACAAATGATAATTCGGATACCTACTAATAATTTCTAAATTGGTCCCGTATTCTCCCACCCGCCCTCACCTTTGAAGCGTGAAATCATCAATTAATAATTTATATGCATTATTGTCATAAAGTATACGGATAAGGAAAATTACGAGATATAATATGTCTCTCTTGATGATCAGGAATTAGAGCTTGTTAGTTAATCAATTCAAAACACAAAGTCTGCTATTAATAAAAATCAAATCTAAATTGTATAAAGAACTAAATATACTCGTAATTGACACAATAATTTTTTATCAATTGAACGATGTCTCGGCACCCGCCCTCCCTCTCTCTTTTATACACTCCCACCCCTTATTTTGTTTCCTCTCCTCTTCTTGATATAAGTCCTCTGACTTTCTCTTCTATCTTTAAAAGAGAAGGGAAAAATCAGCAAATGATCTCTTAGCTCATACCTCTCTACTTTCAAATCTCTTTGTATATATATCAACAAATCTAAAGCTGCCCATTTCACTTCTTTCAAGTATCAGACACTGTTTCATGTTTGATTTCTCGAACAATAACATGGCTATATCTCCATCTCTTGCTAATGCAGAGAAAAAACATTGGTGGCTTACCAATAAAAAGGTATCCCATTCATTTAAATCATAGTCTCTTCGTTTTTACAATATCGATTAATGTCACTGGTTCAACTTTTTAAAATTTGACCTCAAATATTTTTAATAAGCTATATGATAATTTATAAAATATATATATATACAATGAAGTTTGGTAGTTTCGGTGGTTGGAAATGAAACTAGATGATTCTTCGGAATGGATGGGCTACTTGATAAAGATGCCAACTTTAGTGATTCTTGGTGTGTTTTATCTTGAAATAGTAAATCTTTTTCTGAAAATATTTATGGTTTTTGTGATTTCTTGATTGCAGATGGTGGAAAAATACGTAAGAGAAGCTAAATCACTCATTGCAACACACGAACAAAGTGATATTTGTTCAGCTTTGAGTCTTTTGGACATTGCATTGGCTCACTCGCCACGTTATGAACTAGCACTTGAGCTAAAAGCGCGATGCTTGCTCTACCTGAGACGATTTAAGGATGTTGCTGACATGTTGCAAGATTATATTCCTAGTTTTAGGATGTTGTCTTCTTCATCTTCTGATGATTCATCTTCGACGAGTTCAGACTCGTCGAATCAGCTCTCGAAGGAGAGAGTCAAGCTCCTTTCTGGGAATGATTCATTGGGTGGCAATGAAATTGTGTTTAAATGTTTTTCTGTTTCTGATTTGAAGAAGAAATTTATGGCTGGAATCTATAGAAGTTGTGAAAAGGAAGGACAATGGAGGTAATTTTTGTCCCATAATTGTTGTTTCTCTTTCTTTTGGTAATTTGCAAGGTGAGATTTTGATTTTTGCACAAATTTATATATGTAGTATTTCCATGTTTTTAGGACAAAAATACCCAAATAGATAATTGGTATTTTCCTAGAATATAGTCTGATGTTTTTGGAGTGTATTGATTATTGATGCTAGGAAGTCAAAAATATCTGAAATGGTGCTTGCAAGTTTCTTCTGTTTGTTTCTGTTTCATCAATTATTGAATTATATCAATTTTGGTGAAATTAGTGAAAAATATCACAGATTTGATCTGATTTAAGTCTCTTTTCTTGTAATTTAGGTACTTGGTATTGGGACAAGCTTGTTGCCATTTAGGTTTGATGGAGGACGCAATGGTGCTCCTCCAGACGGGAAAGCGGCTGGCCACAGCTGCTTTCCGTCGTGAGAGCGTCTGCTGGTCTGATGACAGTTTCTCATTTTCAAGATTCCCCATTTCCACCACCAACAACAATCAGCCAATTTCACCACACAAAACTGAGTTGGAAAACATTTCTCACTTGTTGGCACATATCAAATTGCTCCTCCGGCGTAAGACAGCAGCCATTTCAGCTCTTGATGCTGGTCATCACTCAGAAGCAATCAGACATTTCTCCAAGATTGTTGATGGTCGTCGGGGAGCCCCACAGGGGTTCTTGGCAGAGTGCTACCTTCATAGAGCCTCGGCTTATCGATCTGCAGGCCGATTAGCAGAGGCAATTGCTGATTGTAATTGGACATTAGCATTGAATCCTTCTTGCATTGAAGCCCTTAGCATCAGAGCAGCCGTGTTTGAATCTCTCAGGTGTTTACCTGATTCCCTCCATGATTTAGAACACTTGAAGCTTTTGTATAACTCAATGTTACGTGATCGAAAACTCCCTGGACCAGCATGGAAGAGCCAGAATGTTCAATACAGAGAAATTCCAGGGAAACTTTGTTCATTAGCTAATAAGATTCAAGAATTGAAGCAGAGGGTTGCTTCAGGGGAAACCGGGAATGTAGATTACTATGCTTTGATTGGGCTTAGAAGGGGATGCACAAGATCAGAACTGGAAAGAGCCCATCTATTGCTTGTTTTGAGACATAAGCCGGATAAGTCGATTAGTTTCATCGAGAGGTGCGAATTTTCTGATGAGGCCGATGCAGATTCTGCTAGGGATAGAGCTAAAATGTCAGCTTTGGTACTGTATAGATTGATCCAGAGAGGTTATACTAGTTTGATGAGTACTATATTAGATGAAGAAGCTGCAGAAAAGCAAAGGAAAAAGGCGTCAGCCGCGTTACAAGCAGCACAAGCAATGCAGGTTCAACAGCAAATTACCCAAGAACCAGCACTGCTTAATGTTGAATCGATTATGGTACCTCCAAACGCCTCAGAGGCGCCTATTCGTGCTAGGGTCGAAAATAAGCCCATCCCGACAACAAAGACCACCTCTATACCAGCTTTCGATGGTGATCGGAATGCCACATCTGCAGTTTATCAGGGAGTGTTCTGTAGAGATCTTGCAATTGTAGGGAGTTTACTATCACAAGCTGGTTTCAATCGTCCACTTCCATTGAAGTATGAAGCTCTAAGCTGCTAAGTTAAGAATCCACTTTGGGGATAACCTAATAAGCACGAAATCAAGAATCCAATGTGGAACTATGAGATGTCAATATTGTGCTGGAAATGGAATATTCAATTATGATCCATATTTTTGTACAAATTTTACCCCTTCTACTAGATGGACCAAATTTTGTTTACCATGGAGTATTTACCAGTGCTACTTTTCATGATTTTTCTTTCTTTTATTTATTACATAAATCAGTTAACTGCCAAAAAAAATGCCTCATTTTCGAAGATTCTGACACTGGGAAATAAGTCTGACTTGACCTTTGTCTTTCAAAATAAAAGTCTTGAAATGTGAAAGCAAATAAATGGCCTTCATAAAGACTTCATGGGGGTATTTATGGCTTTGCTTTGCAGTTGATATTTAATTTGATAGTGAAAAAGAAGGGAGTTTTGGCTTCTATATCATGTCTTAATGTTTCCAATTAATGTCCCAAAATGTGCGTCATGCATATTTTTACGATACAAATTTACCCAACGCAAGAAACATGACTTGAAAATTTATATTTTTAAAAAAATCAATACTAAATGCATTATACGTGCGTTCGATAATGTGAAACGTGAAAATAAAAATATTGAAAATAAAATTTGCCACATATACACTCTGTCAACACCTGACATTCCACAAGATCTTATTGCTAAGTTTTAATAAGAAAATAAATAGCATTAAATGAAAGTGATGAAGATGATAGAAAAAATTGTTGGACCATTTCTTTATTGCATTAGAAGCTTGCTTTGCGTCAAATGTGATGAGTTGCTACTTGACTTATTTTAGAAGCGTATGATTTAGGCGTGCATTTAATTTACTTAGTGTTCAACATACGCAAACCACATAAATATTCAAACCATGCAATTCCATCAAACAATTTTTTTCTCCTCTGATATTCTAGAAGAAGAAACGACAAAACTTTTAAGGTCATAAGTTCATCTCTTTTTTATTAAATAATTTCTTCTTTAATAAATAGCAAATGAGATTACAATGATATCTAATGCATAAGTTTTTTATGAGGCAATTATTGCTACTTTATAACATAATGGATACAGTTAATTTCAATCAAAATTTTAATTTTAATAAGTAAATTCTCTATCAAATATTATGATATATATAATTGAGTTAAAATTATTGTTCAATAATCGAATTTAGAACTAGACAACTTTTTCCAAATGGAAAAAATATAATTAACAAATATTCCGTATTAAAATTCTTAAAAGACATGAACAGGAAAACAATTCTTACAAGATAGATCATCAACGTTGTTGCTTCTCAGTAAAAAAATTATATACACTGATTGTTTAACTTACAAACATGATACATTTCCAATACAGCTATTTAGTACTCCAGATTTTTAACTTTTAGAATTCTTAAACTTTGTTTTTCATATATTTCTAACTTAATTTTACATTTGTTATTGGAAATATTGTTTGACCCAATTTTAGCATTAATTCTGAGTGTTGGAATAATCAATGGTACTGCTCTACTTTTTGTTAGCATGATTAACAATGTTTCCGACTTTTTTGCACCCTTTTGTATCTTTTGAGTATTGAGATTTCTTGATTTTTAGCATAGCACAGATTTTTACAGGAGAGTGAGTAAACCAACTTTGTATACCTTGAGTGGTGTAATAATAAGTGGGGCAAAAAAGGTTTCAACTTTAATTTTTGGGCAGTCTTAAAAATGAGTTTGAGACAGTAGCACTAGTATGTGTTGATATGACATTGAATGGGTGATTTGACAACTCTCTCCTCCATCCTATAAAAATGCTTTCTCTGATGAGACATTCACCCAGTCCGAGGTGCATGGTTCTCACATACACATTCATACTTGTATTTTCCACAATAATTCAAAAAAGGCAAATAACATCATCGATCACTTTCGTTCACACGAAAATTCTGCGTTCGATCGTTAATTTCAAGTTCGACTGTTTTCGATCACTGACGTTAGATATTGTGTACAAAACGACCCACTTTCGCATTTTTATTATAAAATATAATTTTTTGAGATTTTTACAGGGTAACTAAATCATAGAATATATTTTAGAAAGTTAATAACTTCTATAAAAGTTTATGATTAAATGTAACAAAATAAAATATACTATGTGAACAAAATGTGACGCATATATGACCAAATAAATGTGTATTTAGCTCAAATAAAAACATACCGTACAAATAATTTTTCCATATTATTAACATGGTGAAAATAGTAAATTTAATCCCCCAGTAACTTCTTGATAGTATGGAGAGATTGGGTAGTAAAAAGTAAGAAAAATAAACGGATAAGTATGAAAGTGGTAGATACTGTAGTACATTAGATTCTATACATTTTGGAGTCTGAAAAAATCGTACAGTAAGTAAAGCTGAGGAAAAAGTGTAATGATGATAAGCTCAAACAATGATTTTGGTAAGTCTGCATGAAGTGTTGTACTTTCTTGTTCTATTCATCAACTCCATGCAAAATGTAGTGGTACCTTCATTTATATCAAGACTGTATAAAATTGTTTTTTACCCCTTATTTAAAACGAAGTCACTTTTATTTTTATTTTACATGGAAAAAAAGCTTTGAAGTCAAAGGTCCAATGTTGACAAAATAGATTAGGTCATGTTTGTACCGAAAGTAGTACAAATATTCCTTCACTATTGTGAAAATATAAGAGCACATTTTGAAGTACTCAATCTTGATTTGCCCACAACTGGAGGACGTATATATCGTTCCCAGTGACATTCAAATCTATTGCCTTTTAGATAGTCGAGATTTAATTGATCTAACGTTTTTAGACGTAGCTCAAATTATAAAAAACTAAAATAGAAATTATCTTATGATTTATTTTTTTCGTGTACTTCATAACATATATGTGTAAAAATTATTAATATGATAGTTTCATACTTTTTTTGAGATTTAATTTATCAACACAATATTGATTTTCACTCCCTAAAAAAAATTTATTATTGAATAGGGTTGATGGTGCAATCAATCACTCATGTTTTGTGAAGATTTTATTTTTTACAGTCTTCGAGATATACGATTGAAGATATAAATATCTTCATGAATTTTACAAGCATAAAATTATAACAAGTTAATATTTTATAAATATACATTAAAATAAATTTAAAACGTTCCATATAACTATAAGTATTATTTCATATGAAAATAATTTATGATCAATCTTTTCAATGTTTAATTTTTAAAATAAAAAGTACACAAGTAAATTGGGATGAAAAAAAATAGCACTTTCTATTCTTAATAGAAAAAGATATAAGTCGCTTTATGTGCCAAGCATATGTATTGGGGGATTGTACAAGATTCAATCTCATGAATAATAATGCTACATTTTATGTATAAGATGGTCAAGCTAGTGGAGTAGGTAACTTTATAATTGTATTATTATAAATTTGATTTTTTTTTTATCAATATATTATTATGATCGAATCTATATATCACATAAAAATTATATTATACAATTTATTTAATTGACATGATTCATAAAGAATTTTATCCATCCATAATCTAAAGAGTGCACACTCTATACAAAACAATTAGGGCAAATGGCTTCTGACATCACTCACGTTTGGAAAAAAGGCCAGTTAAATCACTCATGTTTTAAAAACGCCAGTTAAATCATTAATGTTTAAAAAGTCACTCATTATGGTCACTCCATCAGATTTTTGAAGGGTATTTATGTCCAAACACATTTTTTCCTCTCATAATCACCCAATTTAACTTTTATTAACACATAAATCCCAATCCTTTGATTACAATTTTTCCGATTTCTTTTTTGATAATTTTTTTGTTTCTTTTTCGATATTTTTTGGTTTTCTTTTTCGATTTTTTCTCGATTTTTTTCGTTTTCTTGAATTTCTTTTTCGATTTCTTTTTTTTTTGAGTTTTCTCAATTTTTTCGGTTTTTAATTTATTTTTTCTCGATTTCTTTTTTCTATAAGAAATCAAAAAAGAAGTCGAGAAAGAATCGAAAAAGAAATAAAATAAAAATCGAAAATAAATCGAGAAAAAAATTAAAAAAATTGAGAAAAAATCAAAAAAGAAATGGAAAAATCGAAAAAGGAAATTAAAAAAATCGAGAAAAAATCGAAAAAGAAATTAGAAAAACGAAACAAAATTGAGAAAATATCGAAAAAGAAATCGAGAAAAATATCAAAAAAGAAATTGGAAAAATTGTAATCTCAGGATTGGGGTCAATGTGTTAATAAGAGTTAAATTGGGTGCTTATGAGAGGAAAAAATGTGTTTGGACATAAATACCCTTCAAAAATCTGATGGAGTGACCAAAATGAGTGACTTTTTAAACATTAGTGATCTAACTGGCGTTTTTGAAACATGAGTGATCTAACTGGCTTTTTTTTCCAAACGTGAGTGATGTCAGAAGCCATTTACCCAAACAATTATAAATCCCTCACTACAAAAGCAATGCTATAATTTTCATCCATTCACTAGAATGCCATCGATGACTTTAAGTCTTAACATTCAGTACCTACAGTCTTAAAATGGCAAAGTATTACTTAAATTTTTGTCTCAGTTAAGATTACAATAATTATTAATTCTGTTTTTGTGCATAGCGAACTTATTTAGGTTCGTCGTTGTTCATTCGAACGAGCATTTTTTTGGAAAAAGAAAAATAATATGTTTAAGAAAAAAGTTAATGTAGAAATTAGTATTTAAAATTATATTTAAATATATTTAATTAATGTTTTGAACAATCACTTTGACAATTATGACAATTTCGAACATACACTTTTATATACCTAAATTCGCTACTGATCGGTCATATTCTATGTTTTATATTTAGATTCTAGTAGCATTGCATAATAAATCCACGACTAAAAAGTAACGTTGTTATTATGTTGATAGTGTTGAGAGACATCGAAGCTTTGCTTCATTGTTATTGAGTTACAAATTAAATGAGAGTCACGTGCAGACCAATAAGATTACACTTTTGCTATCTGTAAAAAGGCAACCAAGTACAATAATAGAAGCTATAAGGAACATTATGCATAATTATTTTAATAAAAAAAAGATATGAAGAATTTAATATCCTTCCTATTAGATTTTTAGCCGTTTGGCATGGATTCTATGTATTATAGAGACAAATTATAAGAAGCTGCAAAAATTGAATCAAGTTTGAAATATCCTGACTTGTTCACTTTTTTAGACTTTGATCTAATTTCTATGTACTTAATTGGAATAAAAAATCCATTTAATTAGAGAATAAGTTTGTAAATCTGATATATTGCTGGCTTACTAGGAATCCATATGGGGTTTTAGCTGGATGTGCAGAAAAGTATTGGCACTTTAACTAAAAATTATGTTCTGCATCTCCATAAACACAACAAAATATCATTTGTCTTATTTAATTAGTTATGTAGTTTAAATAATGGTAGATTTATATACAGTATAATATATATATGAGTATATGACATATGTTTTATGTCATTAATGATGTGATTAGCTTATGAATGCCTTACTATATCTTACATCATTCATCTATTGCAGATTTTGATATTAACTCCTTGTTTAAGTGTTCTTTCCGTTGTTGGATCATTATATTATACGGACTCCGTAATACGGAGTAGCAGATTTTGATCAAAGCAACAGAATTTTTGAAACTTTATATGAATATATATGTAAATTAATAAATACTACCTTCATGCATGGATATTCTTTTAATAATAATTGTTACATTTTGACTTTTCACGGTTAACAAAACACGACTTAAAATGTAAATATCTCTTATTATACATTCCGAAAAATGATATAAAGTTGATATATCAAACATATATATTGAGACGAATTTAACAAAGATCACATATGATTATATTATTTCTTATCATTTAATGAGAATTCATGATCAAATATTTTAAAGTTTGACGACAAAAATCAAAATGTGACAATCATTCAAGGATGAAGGGAGTATATGCTTTAATAGTATTTT
The DNA here is from genome assembly GCA_003412495.2 of Echium plantagineum. Lineage (NCBI taxonomy): Eukaryota > Viridiplantae > Streptophyta > Magnoliopsida > Boraginales > Boraginaceae > Echium > Echium plantagineum. Next base: position 29,306,068 of record CM016567.1, read on the forward strand.
TGAAATAAGACTATAATCACATATCAATACATTTATAACTATGAAAATAATTAAGCCACTCCGACCAAAAAATGAAGTAATAGATAAACGGTTATGTTGTATGAAAATAGTATTCTTTCAAATTTATAGAGATTGTCTTTTTAAACATTTCACACGTTATAACAAAGCTTTAGTGCATTCAAATATTTTCATCTATATCCTTCTATCATTGCATCATTATGTATATCAACTTATGTGATTTCAGAAAGCTTTATTCTATTTGAAATAGCTCTAAAAGAGAATTGGCTCTTGGATGTGGAGTATGTAATACTCTCTTCATTTCAAAACACAAGATGTTTTTTGTGTTTAATTTTAATTAGCAATAACTAATTAATTACAATATAAAAATTTATAAATATACTTTTCAATATATATTTATTGATATTAGTTACTCCCTCCGTCCCTAAAAGATTGTCACATTTTGACTTTTGCTAGTCAAACATTACAAAATTTGATCATGAATTCCCATTAAACGATAAGAAATAATATAGTCTTGTGGGACCTTGTTAGATTTGTCTCAATACATATTTTTGAAATATAAACTTTTTATAATTTTTTTCGCATGTAGAATAATAGATATTTATGTTTTAAATCGTGTTTTGTTGACCACCAAAAGTCAAAATGTGGCAATCTTTTAGGGACGGAGGGAGTATATATTTTGTGAGTCAAATAATTATAATTAATTGACGGTTAAAGTTGGACACGTAAAAATAAAAACGTACTATATTTTAAAATTGAGATAATATGCATTTTGAATCTTGAATGCAAATAAGGGTATTAAGAAAAGATAGTGTATTATGATTTGATTTTAAATGTTGAAAACGAAATAAAAATAGCGATGTTTTATTAGTGTTTGGAATATCGAAAAGATGAGAGGTCGTGGGTAGATATGATGATGTCAGTGGTGGCATGTGAGGGGATCATGTGCTACTAAACTTTTATTCCTATCTCTTCTCTTCTAGTAATATTTATTTACTGTATTTCCTTTTATCATTTCTTTATTATTTAAACTTGACAACTATGATTGCAAACGTAGAATTGGATGCTTAAATCTCTGACAAATTATTTTATTAAGTGTCAGAATGTGAACAGATAAAAGATGATAAAATTTAAAAGATAGTGTTGGTAAGAATAAAGTAATCCATTGGTGTCTTACTTATTTTCTTTACTCTTTGTCAGATTTCTCTTTAACTCTAGAATCTAGCGATGAACCGAAAGGGATTTATATTATATCATCTCATTATGCTAAATTGTGATTACATAGATCAATGAGTTTGAATCGTCATTTGCGACAAAATGGTAACGTATGCAATTCCAATGTGGTAATTTTGCCATTCAGAATTATGATTAAGGGCAGGTTGATAGTACACGGTGGAAGATATACTATTCAATAAGGTTGATTTTTTGGATCCTGCATCGAAGTACAGTGTTTACTTAACGGACATCACATTTATATAGTCGATCCTAATTACTTATAGGAAAATTCAGTCATTTTCGAGTATTAAAATGGCAATCAAGTAAGCTCACTTGGCTGAACGGATAAAATTGATGTTTTCCCTCGACCAACCGGCACATTATAGGAACCATCCATAAAACATTTCATTGGTAATGGAAGTAGACTCTAAATTCAGAACCCCTTGCATAATTTCTTGTACAATTCAGATTATATTAATATTCAAGACACTATCAACATTAGCTAAGGTTAAGACACATTATTACAGAGTACTAAATTACACAGGTGCAGAAGGAAGTTTGTGCTCAACTAACATAGAAATGGATGTCTCAACTCTCAAGCAAGGCAGCTCATCACCTGGCAATTTCTATTCAATTACCGGGTTACAAAATAGGCAAAGTATTAAATTCGAAGATGGAAAATCCTATGTTCTTTGTAGACCCAATAAAAGCAGATGCCAATTCCGTCGTTCAGGTTGATCAATCTTGCCAATTCTCGATAGTTAAGCATTTTAGACAAACCAGTCTTCTTGGAGAGGAACCTGCTATGGGGTGGATGGTGGCAATCAATGCGGATACCTGTGCTACAACCAGACAAACTACTGCCATCCCCACAGATCAACATTACCTATCCTCTGTCGGGGAAATTTACATATTTGACATGATATCTCTCTCAGAATGTGTGTGCTCTAGCTAAGCTTGGTCCTCAATGATTTCGTCCATCCGGCTTGCCAAGGTTTTAAATGATTTCTCGGCCCAGGAATTAGTGCCATATTGCACATGTTTATCAAGGGAATACCCCGGCTTACAAACATACTCCACCAAATAATCCGCTAAAACACAAGGGATTTCATGCCTTAGGAACTCTTGAATCCAAATATCCACCCGAGGCATGCCAGGGCTGACAATTGCAAAATCAACGCCTGACTTAAGGAAGCGAGTGTAAGGAGGAGAGGTTGCCAAAACAGTCCCGTCTCCGGCCTTAATAGCTCGTTTGAGCGTATCCTGATTTAAAAAGAAGTTTTGTTATAGAAACCAGAAGAGACAGATGAAAATATTCCAAGCTTACTGATAAAAACATTTGCATAATATATTCAAAAAAGATAAAATTATAGGGGGGAAAATAACATTAGGCGTACCAGTGAAGGACAAATGCATTCTCCGTATACTATTATACGCATTCCGTAAAACGCGCCATGGCCAGTTCTCTCTCTTATGAGACGCCACTTCCGGGGAGCAATTAAGTTAATTGATCCATCCTCCGTCAAGCTATTTTTGTGCCATTCATATGGATGCTCGTCCAAAAACTTGCCAGCTTCATTACTAGCAGTCAAGTAATCAGTCTTCAGAATCCACCTGAAACAGAAAAGGTTAAGTAATATAGAGAATACTGTGATAAGATGCAATGCTTCTTGGGAGAGCATGATTTTTCCAGTCCAAATGACAAGCATGAAAAATGCTTCTTACAGATAGAAATTCTTGTTAGATGAAATGGAAGTGAAGGGTGTAATCAAAGTAATATAGAAGTCCGCACCTCCCTGATGCTGCAGCACCAAAGAACTTCTCAGTTCTTCTTATTGGGTCTGGAAGAATTAAATGGGTTGCTTGATATGACCAATTATGAGAATCTCTACAAACTCTCCCTCTCAAGCGTCTTATGATTTGCTGGAACTCCTTTCTCTGGAACTTATGGCCACTTAGTAGAAACCACACTGGTTCCTTCACTTCTTTTGAGGTGTGATCTGCTGGCTCAGGGCCATGATAAGCAGTAGCACCCTCCAATTTCGTCATCAAAGGTTTCTTCTTAGATTTTGACACTTTTCCTGAGTGCCTTTCGTCACCTTTATCCAAAAAAGTTGTAGAAGTGTTCTCTTTTCCAACTTGAAGAGAGGATAGTGACTCCTGCTGAGCTGATATCAAGGATTGCCCTGATGTAGTTGAAGATTTGTTCTTGTCATTTTCTTGCACATCAGCATTCTCCCGAGATTCTCGGTTGTTTACAGCTTTCTTCACGTTTTGACGGTTCTTTGCTTTCGATAATGGACGTTTTCTAGGTTTCTCCATTGTTCCATCTGTAGTATTTTCCGTAGAAGTTTTCTTAAGCACATCTGTGGCACTACATACAGCATTGTAATCACTGTGCTCTTTGTTTTTTGCCACTATATCATTTCCACCTATAATTTGATCATGTCCTTTTGTTTTGCCTGAGGCAGTCAATGGGCTTTTTCTTTTCTTTTCCGTCTTCCCATCACTTTTTATTTTTTTGGGCGTTTTCCCTTGAGTATCAACGTCAATTGCGTCTTTTCTCACCTCCTCAAGCTCCTTCGTTGGCAAATGACGTTTTCTGCCTCTATCCTTTCTTTCAACAGGCGTATGCTCTTTAGCAGTTTCATTTAATTCAATTCCAGCACTATGTTTTGCAGCACCTTTCCCTCTCCCATCTGCAGCTTCATCATTGTTTTTATCTAAACTAGGACTTAGGTCCTTTTCAGATGTTATATAATCACGCTTGGAAGCCTCAAAAACGACATCTGCATCATCATCAGGTGACTCTGTTTCAGCATCTAGTGATCTGGGTTTGGTATTAGTCTCCGAGCGAAGCTCTTCAATGTTCCATGTTCGCATGGTTGCATCAATAGTTTTATCAGCTGATACATTAAGTAACTTGCCCCTCTCAGAATCACAGTTTTCCTCTTGTTTTTCTCCGGAAGGAATGCTGCGGCGGAGAGAACCTTTCTTGTTCGTAGAGCTCGATTTGCCGAATCCTGAGGAGGAACCCAAGACCGGTTTTCTACCCTGCTTAGGATTAGAGTTTGAACCGACTTCCTTGCACAAATTGGAATTAACTAATCCACTGGAATTACAAATATCTTCAATCAATTCACCATGAGAAGGGCCACCCTGATCATGCTGATCTTCAATGCAATAGGTGGCTTCAGAAGCAAAGAAATGCCTAACAACCTCAGATGGACCACCAGTATGCAATAATTGTGCCACTGTTGCCAATTTATCAGTTTTATCATCTGAATTTCTACTACGACCAGATATACCAATGTTACTTTTGTCAAACAGCTCATCAGTGGTCCTCTTCTCCAGATGGTTTCTTACAGGAGTCTTCAGAACAGCAGTCCCATTTTTCTTTGGCTCCTCAATTGATAATGATGAATTTAATTCATAACTCGCATTAAACGTACTTTTGTTCTCTGTCAACATACTTACTGCCACTGGATTACTTTTCCTTTGTGCTGAACACAGCGACAGGCCAACTTTACTTGGTCTTCTTCTCGAATAACTTATTGTTCTTGTGCTTGATGGTGATTTCTCGGCAGTTCTAGAAGTCGAAGCCAAGTTGTTTCTATCTCTCTGCGGAGTGGAGGCATTAGCATGCTGGTTCAGTGGAAAGCCTGATACCTCACCAAGAGTATGGGTACCAAGTGCATCAGGCTGATCAGGATTTCTATTCTGAACACCTTCCAGACCAGATGTTGAGCAACTGGTTACCTTCTTCTTGGTAGCAGAAGGCATGTCATGACAATCATGAGGGTCTGCCACAGTCATACTTGCATTTGAATAATTATTGTTTCTTAGAATATCTGATTTCGCCAGTGAAGGCTCAAGGAGACTTCTCTCGGTTCGCAAGTTCTGAGGACTACGAACTTTTCTGCCACTAGGTGGTTCAGTTGGCACATGTTCCCTCTCTTCCTCAGAATCCTTTGCTTCAGCTTCCATTAATTCCATTTCATAAGAGCTGCAATAGCGATTTTTTTTTTCATGTGACTACATGAGTAGAAGAACTCATTCCTCGACTAAAGTTAAAAGAACGACACCAGAAAATCTTAGGCAACTTGATGTTAGTTAGTAATTCATATATAGAGGATCCAATTTACAGGAATTAGAACGTTATACAGAACTCAATATGCAAGTCAATTGGGTCATACGGGTCAAGTGTACCTTCTATTGTAGTCTGCTTCTGGAAGAATCTCCCACACCCTCAAACTGTGAAACAAATAAAAAGAAAAGAATAAATCAAACGATCTTGAGAGAGGGCTTTCATGTCGCATCGCTTCATAAATAAAAGGGCTCTTGAACATTGTTCAATTACTGTAATGTGACCAGAGAAATTTAAGGAAAAGAACGACTCTGACTCACCAATCTTCCAACCAGCAATGATTAATCAGCTTTATCGTCCCAATCCTTTTGGCAAGTTGGTACTTCTCCCCTGCATATTGATACACAGATATCAGTGCAAGGAAATAAAATGAAATGAGTTGGCTTTCGAAGGATATTTAAAAACACCTTAATCAAAGAAATGAAATGAGTTGGTTTGCTTCAAGATTGGATAGATTCCATGTTTATGTAGCAACGACTAATTTCACAGCTATCTAAGTCGAGGAAACAACAACTAAGAGAACTACATGAAGGAATTTCAGGTGAACTCTACTAGAAATGTTAAGCAACACCTGTCTTCACTCTCATGATGACTAGATGGGCATAGGCAAAATGAGTGGCATACTCATAAACATTGGCAATGCAAGTGCACAATAATATTCATGATAGAATTGACTACGCCTGAGACTACAACAAAAAATGCCTGGCAATCTAAAAAATTGTTCGTTACAAGGGATTCTCCATAACATCATAACATATACCCCCATCGCCGCAAAATTGGGTACCACCTAAGTGGGGTAAGGGTTGGTCCAATTGTACACAGCCTTACTCCTGCAATAACAAGGGGTTCTAATGTTGGTATAATATGAGCAATAAAGATGTGAAAGTACTAAACCCACCTTCGAATTTGAAGCACACCAGATGTGTTACTTTATTGGCTACCAATGGCTTTGACAAGGTTGCCCCCATTAGTGCAACCATCGTCTGAGAAAAAAAGATCAAAGGATAATTTAACTTGGCACAAGGGTACCTGAAAGAGTGAGAAACAAAACAAAACAAAATAATCTACCATAATGTCTTCTCGGTCTTGTCGTTCATACCCAGTTAAGCAAACAACTAAAGATTTGGCCCCTGGAATTCCGCTTAAATCTCTTACAGGTCTGTATATGATCTGAGTAAAGTCAAATGCATTATTTAGCAAACTCCTACTGAAGCTGGACATGCATTGAATAGATTATAGTTGAGCTACATATATGTATTATTTGATAGATGGAACTTTTGTTAATCCTCAGAAAGATAACGAGTGTAACGAAACCCTAAATAAGAATGTCAACTAAAACAAAACAGGGCCAGTGTTGAATAAGCAACTAATTTCAGTAAATTCGTCATGAAAATTCCAATTAGTTCCCAGACAGCAGTTTCTGCAAAAGCTTTAAATCAACATCATTATGGCCAATGCGTCTGAAAAGGCCCCTGGCTAAACTTGATATTATCATACAAAGAATGCTAAAGATAATCCAAGAATAAGAAGCATACTAGTGAAGAAGAAAGATAAACAGGAGATAAATGTAAAAAACAGATACTGTATTTCATTCATGCTTGCTTTCGGACTACATTAAACTATTTATAGACTCCTACAGCTAGAGACATGCACACAATGTTATGCCTTTCAGAAATAAGAAATGTGGCTTCTACTGGACTTAAGGTGTGACTCTTTTGTTCATTTGATTCCTATGATGATTCTGTTGCAGAGGCTGTGACCCCCTTTAGCAACACTTTTTACAGGCCTCATTTGATAATCTTTCTCATGACACAGGGTAAGGGGGAGTCGGATAGTTTGCAACCTTACCACTGCAATAACAAGGAGGTTGTGGTCATAATTGATCCAAAGGTGAAGTGCTAAAGCAATAAGTTGGTTACATTAATAAACTATCATAAGTAAGCAATCTAGCTTAACCAAGAGAGAATTTTGTATCAGTCAAGCTTCTCTATCTGAAAATAACTGTGCATTGAATTAACAAAAGGTCACATGACAAACTCACAGGTGATACAGCAACCAGCATGCCCGTGTCACAGCTATGTTCAACCCACAAACTAGTTACCACTACCTTTCCATCCCTTCTAGCAGCCACACAAATAGGATCATCCTGAAAACCACAAATATAGAAGTAATTTCACAATTAAATTGACCAAACCAAACTAAGTCATATCCCACTATTAAAGTATTAATAATTTGTGGGATTCATTCTATAACCAGTTGGCTATAAATGGATAAATCTGAGGGCCTTATTAATACACACGAATATCTTAATCAACCAATGCACAACTAGGTTCTCAATATCATCCCTCAAATGTAATCGGTCATATTTTTACAAGTGACCCTCAGTATACCATGTTAATAATCCATGAGCGTTCACACTCCACACTGAAATCACTTGGTGGATCATTCCCAACACCTTATTATTTTAATAAATCAAGGATCCCCTATATTATACTACCTCCAATCTATTTTAATTAATGTTTTCATTTCCCGAATTAGTCTTTCACCATAAATAACCATGTATTCTTAATTTAATAAACATAAATCTTATGTCGTTGGATTTGTCTTTCAATAAGTTTCACAATACTATTGTCTTGTAAATTTTCATAATATTACTGAAGAGTAACTATTGGCCAGATCTCGACGATGAAAAACAAAAACGTTTTAAGGGAATTAGTATGCTGTATCCATTCAACTCTCTCTTGGATTGTTCATCTATTGTGTTAATCACCACTTCAAATTTGAATAAATACAAGAAGGCCGCAACAACAAAAACAAACAAACAAACAAATTCGCCTAACAAATATTAATAACATTAGTGACATCAATTTGAGGGGTAAGATGACTTACATAAACAACTGTATCCACTATCACATGACTACAATCAGGTCCGCAGCGACTAACCTCTACTCCACCACCTTCCAATAGCTTCAACCGAACCTACACAAGTGTAAATTACAGCCTTAGCATAAATAAATTACTATCTCCATCCCAAAAAGATTGTTAATTTAATAATGAAGATCAAAATTAACAAACTTTGCGGGCTTCTAAACACACATAACCATGTTTCCATTCAATCAAAGCTAGCTATCCTGAAAATTAAACTGGAGTACTGGACATTGATTAGATTCACCTTTATGTGTCTCAATCGAGCTACGAAGTTTTTATGGGTCTCAATCAAGCTACGAAGTTTTTATAGTTCGAAAATCGAAAATGAATCTAGATATTCACTAAAACTAAAGTTATGTCGTCAATTAAGACTACAAAGTTCGTAAATTTCGATAATCGAAAACTAACTAGACAATCTTCTGGGATGGTTTGAGTAATAAAGATGTAATTGCAATCGAGATTAAGAAAATAATTATATAAAAAAAAAAAAATCAAACCTGGTTTTTCTTAATAGCATCAAACCCGAATAGAAAGAAACGAACGCCCTGGAAAATATTATCATACAGTTGTCCTTCATAGTCTTCCGCCATTAAAGACACTTTTTTTTCAAAATTGAATATGAAAAATCGAAATTGAGTGTTTTTTTTTTTTGTTGAGGTAGAAAATTTTGAATAAGTTGATATGAAAGTAGAGGAAATGGAGAATGGAATATAAATGAGAGAAAAGCTTGTCGAGTAAGGAGGAGAACTTATGAACAGAAGTCTATTCTAGAAAGGTTTACTTTTGGAGGTTTTTTGATAATATGGCGGGAAAATCGAAATCACCTACAAATGTCATGTTTTTCAAGCGAATTGTGCAACTCTTTTCTTTAGGTTACGTGATAATTTCATCAATAATGTTATGAATTTAGTGTATAATTAGGTAATTATTCGAATTCCCAATAAAAATCCGAGAGATGAAATGTCTAATACTTCCTTCATAATGATTGGTACATTTTGATTTTCATTGTCAACAAAACATGATTTAAAATGTAAATACTTATCTTTTATTTTACATACGAAAAGATTATAAAAAGTTAATATTTTAAAAATATATATTGAGACGAATCAAACAATATCTCACATGACTACATTATTTTTTATCGATTAATGATAATTATTGATCAAAATTTTTAAAATTTGACCAACAAAGTCAAAATGTACAAATCATTTAGAGACGGTAAGAGTATTTTTTCATAGCGAACATCATATCTTCCCATACCGCCATTGCTTCCCAACCAACAACCTATTTAATTTGGTGTTAGCATTGGTAATTATAATAGCAACTAATAAGATTGGTTATAATTGGAAGGAAAGCGACTGGACTAGTAGAAAGTAAGTAGGCTAGCTACCCTTTGGACTCAAGTCTCATGTCCAATACCAATAGACCATCCCGGTCCATCACCCTCCTGAAAAAACACAAAAATAGCCGCCCGCATCTTCTATGTATATATACGCCATCTGGCCTCCGTTTAAATCGACTTAAATATCATTAATATATCACCTTTGAACTCCATTTATCAGCACAAATAACACCATTTTTTTGTGTTAGCTAAAACCCTAAACCCACTAAAAAATAATTGAACTAGAGCAAAAAAAAAATAGTTTGATTAAAAATGAAATACGTGTTGGTCACAGGTGGAGTGGTGAGTGGGCTCGGCAAGGGCGTAACAGCTAGCAGCATCGGCGTCGTCCTCTTAGCTTGTGGCCTACGTGTCACCTCCATCAAAATTGGTGCCTTTTTTTAATCTTCATTTTAATTGTCCAATTCATTTTAATCGACGGTTTTAATTTATATGTAACCTTGTTGCATGTTAATGAATTTTTTTGTCAAATTGGAGGAGTCAAACCTGCTAGTTAAGTTGAAATGGATAGTTCAAAAGTTATCATGATTAAATTTTCAACTAAATGTCAGTTGAATTAATTGAAGTGAATTGTAGGGTGAAATGTCAATTGAAGTGTTGGATTTGATGTTCAATGTGGGTTGCGTTGTTGTTTAACTTCTTTCATTTGTTGATTGTTGTAGTAGTGCTTGTGTTACTGAGGTTGTGGAGTTAGTTATGGGGTTTATTGTATTGCAGATCCTTATTTAAATCGGGATGCTGGGACCATGTCTCCATTTGAGCACGGGGAGGTTTTTGTTCTTGATGACGGTGGAGAGGTGATTATGAATCCTTTATATAGTTGTTTTTGTTTGTCGCATTCGAATTGAGTATATGCTATTCATTTGAAGTTAACTTGTCTTTTCGTGGCAATAAGTTGATTGTGTTATCAAAACTGATTGATAGATGTTTATTTGGCTATGTGAGATAATGTTATTAAGTCTTCTTAACCAATACCAATTAGTAGTCTGTACTTGTTAAGGTCGTTTTCTAATTTCTGTCCCTATAAGTGAACAATTTTAAAAAAAAAGGCATGTACCAATAGCTATTCAGATATTTCCCTTGGTTTGTAGTGACAGAAGGAATCTAATGTATTGACAGTGGTAATCATTTCACAGGTTGATTTAGATTTAGGTAACTACGAACGATTTTTGGACGTTACTCTTACCAAAGACAACAATATTACCACTGGAAAGATTTATCAGGTGCTAGAATTTTCCTTAGTTTTTTAATTTAATTTAATTTATGTACTTGTTTCTTAAATTAAGTTCTTTATTTATCATATCTCAGTCTGTCCTTGAGAAGGAACGGAGAGGAGACTACCTTGGGAAAACTGTTCAGGTGTTGTATTCATTTTCGTGGGACAATTAGCAAGAACAAAAAAATATACATATGTTAACAAGAATTTGATGAGTTCAAAATATTTAACATTCATTGGATTTCCAGGTGGTCCCACACATCACTGATGCTATCAAGGATTGGATTGAATCGGTATCTCTTATTCCTGTTGATGGGAAGGAGGGACCTGCAGATGTTTGTGTCATAGAATTGGGAGGGACTGTAGGTACTAAACTTTTGAAGGCACATAACACCAATTATAACATTTTTCAGTACACTTGTCTGTGTCGAACTATATTCAAACCTACAAATGCGTATGGGTTAAGGCTAATAAAGATAATTTCTCTTCAGGTGACATTGAATCAATGCCATTCATCGAGGCTTTGCGGCAATTATTCTTTTCAGTTGGTATGTTGTACCATTTGTACTCTAGATAATGGAACTCCTGTTATGTGACCTTTGTGGATTCTATGTAGCTTATTAGCTTGCTTTCTGTGATATGGCTGACAAATTTATTGTATGATTATTGTTCTATAGGTTACATAATTACTGGTGTTCCATTTCGCATTTGTATTAGTTAATTTCTATCTGGCCACGACTCATTGACATACTACATACAATTGTTACATGACACCATTATATACTTAGTTTTCTCTCTATGCATGTTTGGTTTAGATATAATTTTGTGCTAATGTGTAATTGTCTTACCTACTCTCATTTCAGGACAGGATAACTTTTGCCTTGTCCATGTCAGTCTTGTACCTGTATTGGGTGTAGTTGGTGAGCAAGTATGCTCTCTCCTGAGTTTTTTCCCCTTGGACTTCGTTTTACTAATTTATTGTTTCCCTTGAATTTAATTCAAAGAAGTTCAATCTTGTTAATGGTTAAATCTCTCGTCCTCTGTTCTCATTATTTCCTTGTACCCTTAGAAAACAAAGCCTACACAGCATAGTGTGCGAGAACTAAGAGCGTTAGGCTTGACACCACATCTCCTAGCATGTCGCTCTGCTCAGGTATATTTTAGCAGCACTTTTAGTAGGATATAATTGTGTCAGATTCTTCCACTCCATCACTTCTGAAAATGATGATTTGATCTTCAGTGTGGTTATTGGCAGGTGAACACTTGTTGTGGACTACCTGTTGATGGTCTTTTCAGTTATTTATAAGATTGAAATAAATAATTTTTTCATTGGTTTTATGTATTGTAGAATAATAAGCAGCTCCCTTGAGTTACAGTTTCATACATAAGCAAAATTGCCACTTGCTTGAGTTACAGTTTTATACATAAGCAAAATTGCGCACTTGCTTATAGAATTGATTATCTATTCTGTGTTGTTTATTAACCTTTCGAATTTATGCACAGCCATTACTAGAAAATACAAGGCAGAAATTATCTCAATTCTGCCATGTACCGGTAAGTTCTATTTTTAACATTTGACTTTGCATAGTACAAAACCTGTCTCATATATAGACTGGTTCATTTCACTTAGTATCCTTTAAAAGAGTCGTGACCCTGCCTTTTTCCCTTGATGTCTTACAGATTGGCAACATTCTGAATATACATGATGTTCCAAACATATGGCACATTCCACTCCTGCTCAGGGTTTGTCTTTGGTTCTTCTCTGCTTTGTAATATCATTCACATACATCAACTTTTGATGTTGGATTTTTGTTGCAGAATCAAAGTGTTCATGAGTCCATTCTCAAACAACTGGATTTGACATCGTAAGTTGACTTTCTTCTTTCAAAATTCAACAAACGACTTCTATTGCCTCTTAATTTGTGCTACCTTAACTCCAAAAAGGCCTTCCTAGGATGGTTGACTCTTGGTTACAGAAGAAAATTATTATTGACTCAATTGAGGTGGTTAGCAGTTGTCTTGTATACAATTATAATGCTAAGATTGTGGCTGAATTTAATTCTTCTTTTTGCAGGGTTGCAAAGGCTCCTGATCTGCAGGAGTGGACAAACAGAGCTGAGACTTTTGACAATCTGGACAATACTGTAAGTAGCATTACATGTGTCTGTTATAATTTCCTTGTCTCAATTTCTATATTTCAGAGAATCTTATAGCCAGAGATGATGGTCTTCTGTACTTTCAGGTAAGTATTGCAATGGTTGGGAAGTATGTGGGCCTCAGTGACTCGTACTTATCTGTAGTCAAGGTATGGCTTTAGCCATTCGTTTACTCTTTATCAATCTCTAAATCTAAAGATACAAAATAGTGGAGCTTCTATTTTAATTTTCTCGGCGTGTTTTATCCATAGAGTTAAGCAGTGTGCCATCAACTTTTCTTACTTTATTGTTGTTGTCAGTGGTTTTGGAGTGCCAGAAATCTAGCAGTTTAAGATTTCTCCCACACCTATTTTGCAGGCTCTTTTGCATGCCTGTATTGCATGCTCTCTGAAGCCCAAAGTTGATTGGATTGCTGCTACGGATCTTGAAGATGACAGTGCTTTATCGGTATTCTATTGATAATGAATTGTTGCAGTGTTATATGATTTTTATCACATGCTTTTTTTGTATTATCATCTGTATTTTTCTGAGTATCTCACGTAGTCACGTTAACAGACGCCAGAAGCTCATGCAACAGCTTGGAAGACTTTAAAGGTAGATTTGGGTTATTTTCATCTATAATTTAATTTCCATGTGATTCGCCATTGTAGGTGCTCTTGCATTATTTAATTGACACTGTTCAGTATTACTTTCTGCTCTATGCACTGTTAGAATTATATCTTGTGATGAAAACAATAGCCCTTGACAACCGGGTTTTTTTCAGGATGCTTCATGTGTCTTGGTTCCTGGTGGATTTGGGGACCGTGGTGTGAGGGGAATGATATTAGCTGCTAAGTATGCCAGGGAGAACAAAGTTCCATATCTTGGCATTTGCTTGGGCATGCAGATTTCTGTAATTGAGTTTGCTATAAATGTAGGGTGTCTTATTGTTTATTTACTTTGAACGACCCTTCTCTTGTCAATTCTCTAGTGTTTCTTACTGCTATTTGTACTGGAAGGTTCTCGGCCTGGAAAGGGCTAATAGTGAAGAGTTTGACAATCAGACGCCAGATCCAGTTGTGATATTCATGCCTGAGGTACACTGGCTAAGAAGTTGAATAGTAATAATTACTTGTTCAATATTATAAATAAACTTAATACACGCTTTCAGTGGTTACCCATAACTTGTTACATTAAATATCTTGTATATGCTTTCAGGGATCCAAAACACACATGGGAAGTACAATGAGGCTTGGTAGTCGAAGAACATTATTCCAGACTCCTGATTGTATCATTGCAAAATTGTATGCCTCTAAATTGTTCATTGCATACAAATTTTGACGATAAAACGATTTGAGAGATTCCTTACAACTAGTCTAATACCAGTTCTCTTATGGTAGGTATCATAATTCAGACCACGTAGATGAGCGCCATCGACATAGATACGAGGTGTGGATGACATAAAATTGAGGATTTGAAGTTGATCTCTACTTAAATTGAAATCATGCACTGAGGTGTTCTTGACCACGTTTTACATGGCAGGTGAACCCTGACATGGTTGGCATGATGGAGGATGCTGGTCTTAGATTTGTGGGGAAAGACGAAACTGGAAAAAGAATGGAGGTTAGTAATCTATTTCGAGGCCATTAGTTGGGACTTGGATAGTTGTCATAATTCATTTTCCACTATTTACCCTCTAAAGTCCAGGGTAAGCTCCCGAAGAGGGAAATACCCCCCCCCCCCCCTTAAATTATGTAGATAATCAAAAAGTGCAAAACTAGAACCTAAATAATTATAATTTTGATAAACTTTTATTTTATTTTCCATCTTTTTAATTTCTGACCCTTCTATTCTCATCTGCAGGTTTTAGAGCTTCCAAATCATCCATTTTATGTGGGGGTACAGTTTCATCCAGAATATAAATCGAGGCCTGGGAGGCCATCGGCTCCTTTTTTGGGTATTCTTAATTAACTCTCAGCTAAATAAGTTCGGTGTTCCAAATCAACAAGTATGTTACGTACAATGGCATCTGAATAATGGACAATCAACACAACAGTCAAAAGTTTCTTTTTTTGAATTTTTCTATGTTCAGCACCTTGGCTTTTAGCTAATTCTGCTTGTTAAGATACCAAGACACTTGCACAGTTGTAGACTATTTCCAGTTTGCACTCTACATTCTTCTTATTGGCCAACCTTTCTTTATTTACAATATGGGTTAATGGATCATGGTATGAGCCGTTGAATATATAAGCTTAAAACATATTCTTTTGTTGTATTTTTATTTTTTTAAGATAGCTTTCCCTTTCGAGATATTATCACACTCTTCGATTTTGTGCATGTCCAGTTTGGTGAATAACGTCTAAATTCTGTATATGATTACTTTTTTATAGCGAAGTAACCGCCGTACTGATATTTCTTAATTGTAATGTAGGTCTTATCTTGGCAGCTAGTGGTCAGTTGGATGCGTACCTTAGGACTCAGCAAAATGGGAGCGCATAGAACATAAATTGTTCCAAGGTATTAGAAGTAAGATTTCGACCAATACACTCCATAGTCATATTGAACTTTAGGTAAAAGTGTAAAACACAATGCGTCTCACTCGGATTTATGGAAAAATGATCGAGTATGCGGTTTGTAGTACTCTTTGATTACATTGTTATTCTCAGATTGCAATGAGTTAGTTATATCTGCTCAGACTGAACATGTCTGTCATCTCCAGGTGCAGAGGAAAAAAAGAATTTTGTTGTGACTGACATACTTGAGTTGGATATGCATCTTGACAAATCACACAGATGCAGATTACCATTCATGTGAAATGGTTAACTTCTTTTGTAGTGTGCCATTGATGTTAAAAGGGCAATATGAGATTTGTTGTAGAATCCCTTTGGTTTTACATTTTAGGAAAATGGTTGTTTTCATTGGTTAGCTAGTAGTAGTAGGTACTACAAAAGTAGATTAGAGATTTGTGCTACTCGCAGACGACTGTAGTTCTTTCTGTCTTACAAATTTCTGGAATTCATAATTAAAAGACGATTATGGCTTTTGCAAGTTCAAAGAATTGTGTATTCTTCATAAGACTTGAAATGATGAACGAAGGCTTGACGTGATTTCATTCTCAGCATTATGTATTGTAATTCTTATGAAGTATTAGATTGAACTATCGTGGTCATCCTCACCATCTTTATTAGTTCTCTCCGGGGAATTAAGAGTTGTTATAATAGTAGTGGAGGATTAGATCCAGTGGCAGGCGATCTATGATATGTTGATGCTTCTATTGCTTATGATAATTGAATCGGCTTGTGGTTTCATCATTGATTCACTAAGAAGGGCCATGCATTTTGAGATGGATAATAGGAGTTTCATCAGATTGTTTTCGAGATGAAGCCTTTACAAATATTTAGGTGCCAAGAAGAGATCCATTATGATTATCTCTTAAACCAAGTAACCAACTCCGTTTCTCGTACATAATAAGGCTAAAGTTAGTTCCCAAGCTCTGTGAGCACGTTTCATTCTACCTTGATCATTAAAAGATTGTCCAGTTGTATGGTTCTATCTTCAACCCGATTTTAAAAATCAAGTACTAGTTCAAATAAAGCTATAAGATTATACATCACCATAATAAACATATGGATTTTGTTCCACCTGGTGGAGTTGTTAAAGGATGGAGCTGAAAAAGGAATGTAGGGTGGTTGAAAGACAAATTGTGGAGCAAAGATGGCAGACAGGTGTATATAAAGGCGTGGGATATTTTTGAGTTGGAGTGTGGCAATCGAGTAAGAAATTCATATACGCATGTAATTTGAATACACTTCAAGCGAGCACCAAATTGAAAACTCTAACTCGAAAACTCTAACTCGAATAATGATTCAAAATCGAGTTATTAATACGTTCACAATATTAACCAATATAATAATTACATAAATGTATTGATTTCCAAATATAATTCTGTCACACATTACAGTAGCATTGTCAGACCACTATGATTTCTATGTATGTACAGACAGTACAGTATATAATCCACCAGGTAAAGTCAAATCCAGTCAACGTCTTATTCAGTACCCTCCAACGGTCCAGATCTATCGCGAGTGTATCGAGATGGATGGGTGTGGGAATCTAAAGGGTAGTACTGTCATTTTCACTGTATGTTGCTAGGGTTTTGCATATTGACTGGTCTCTATCACATCCTCCCATTTCCTTTTTTTAGATTAAAACAGCCCCCAAAATGACTCCAACTAGATGCACATTCAAACCCCAAATTAAAAATCTCATGACTGTTTTACCCCTAATAGGAATATCCCAAAACTTCACTTTTTATAGGGGTATCAAGGGTAAAATAGTACTTTAACTCCTAAAAAACAGTACTTGGTTGTGTATATAGTATCTCAGCCCCAAATACACAAAAAAAAAACGGCCCAAACCCTCTTAAAATCACACTCACTCTCAACATTTTCCATTTTTCAATTTTCCTTTTCCTCTTCATTCTTGATTTTGTGTCTCTCATTTTTCAACATTTTTGAAGTGTTTGATGCTACGCATTACATAATTATATAATTACCCTTTTCCTTTTCTACCCCTTTTAATCAGTTTTCAAGAAGTAGAAATTTTGATCACAAAAAATGGATCTGAAACAAGATAAGGTTAGTGAATAGTGAGTGATCACTCACACTGTAGACCGTAGTCTACTTAAGTCCTGGTTAAATCATGTAGCTATACTCATTATAGTTGTGTTTAGTTTGATTTAACCACACAAACTCACTTAATTCTTGATGTTTTCTGCAGAAATCAGATTCTGGGTGCTTGAAGAAATGCAGCAGCCCTTCATCAACAAAGACCTGCACATATTGTCACACATCTATAACCCCATTATGGAGGGGTGGTCCTTTTGGCCCCAAGGTACGTGTAATCGGGAATAAATCGTCTGTTACACTTTATTCGTTAAGATAGTGACACATGTTTTGTTTCTACAATTATTTCACAAATTAAAATTAAAAAGTTGGGTTTTTTTTGTGTGTGGAATGTGAACAGTCACTCTGTAATGCTTGTGGTATCAAGTATAACAAGAAGAAGAGAGAACAATTATTTGGTTTAGACAAACCCAAGAAAGAAAAGACGAAGAAGAAGAAGAAGAGTAAGAAGATTATTACCAAACATAATAAACATGATGTTTCGATGGGCAACAATGGCATCAAGAAAAACAAGAGAAATGAGATTTTTCACAAATTGAAGATGAGATTAATGGCTTTGGGGACTGATATCAGAGAGGAAGAACAAGCAGCAATATTATTGATGGCTCTTTCTTGTGGATCTGTTTATGCTTGATTCAAATTTTCCAATTCTTGAAGTTGTAAAACATCATCACTAATGTCATTAGCTACCCCCCCCCCCCCCCCCCCCCCAACTTTTCCCACCAAATCTCACCTACCAACTACATTAGCTAGCAAGAGAATCTTTCTAATTTATTTGACCCAAGTTTACTTGTCTTTTTTTCAGTGTTTAGTTTTGGATTGTATCTTTTTATGCCATCTTAGGTTGATCAATCTATGTAATAGCTAATGCTGTTTTCTTTTTCATTTTTAGTGCATTGTTTATTCTTGATTTGGTTTTTTTCCTTTTATGGGATTGAAATAATTGAATATTATTCCCTGTATGTAGATATGGATTAATATTAAATGTAGTTTGCTGGTTTAAAATTCAAATTTTGAAATTGACTATTGATTGAATCAAATTGAGGGTAAAGGGATCTAAGTTCAGATTTGATGATATCGAACAACGAATAAAGATTCACCGTACCAATCATCTAGAAACATTGTGAGAAAGAAGAGGTAATTGATATTGCAATATAGGGCAAAAGTTATTGTCCCTAACCCATAAATAATTTGGTTGTCGTTCCATTCACTATCATTTAGTTTTGCGAATACATCGAACTCAACCAAAATATATTTTATTTTGTCCTTTTTTTGAGGTTCGTTTGATTTTCCATGGTAATCGGAACATGTTCGAAAGCGTAAATATCTCCAATTATAAAAAAAATCAATCTAGTAAAATTTCACATGACTATATTATTTTTAAAGTGTAAACTAAGCGTAAAACATGTTGGAAAGTATAAATTAAGCGTAAAAAATTATTTAAAAAATTGATATTTCAAAAATATATATTGAAATTAATCTAGTAAGATTTCACATGACTATACTATTTTTTATATGTTAATAAGGATTCATGTTGATCAAAGTTTAAATTCAAAAATAGAAAAGATCTTAGGAAAAGGTAGAGGGACTCACTACTACTAGGGAGTATATTCTTGTTCACGGTACTTGTTTATGTAATGTTTTTTTACTTGTTTGTGCAATATTAACTGGTGAAGATGACATGTTATTTTTATTCTATTTTCAAAATTTAATTGTTAATGTTTTATTTTTCATTAGCGACATAAGGTTAACAAAATTGTGAAAAGGGCTCAAGTTAAAAGTAATTACTCCCTCCATCTCTTAATTTAAGAATTATTTTTCTAAAATATAAATTTCCTTATATGGTACAATTTTATCAAATTTGGTGAAAAAAAGTGAAAGAAAATTTATGTTGAATGAAATTTAGTTGGTTATGAGTTTCCTCTAAAAAGTGTAGGTCATGGCTTCAAGCCTTCTAAGACATATTTTCAACATAATTTTAAACTTTTATAAATTCTTTAACATTTTAAAAAATATATATTAACTCCTTTGTTTAATTTTTTTTTTTATAAAAATTAATCTCTTAATTTTATTTTAGTTTCGTCCCTAAATATAGTCAAAATGATGAAAATGGAGAATGATGATTGATAAAATTAAGTGGCATAACAATTTTGTATATTCGCAGTAGCTACAGAAGCTGCTATATAGGACGTACACTCTTATAAATGTGAATCTCTGCCCTTAAAAGGTCCCGCTGTTCCCATAATTATTGAAATATATCAAAACCAAACCTGCAATGCACAAGCCACTCACATCGCCTCCATTAATAAGGATTCAATTTATTAACTAAAAATATTAAAAGTTATTATATTTTTTCATTTCTCCTAAAATAAATTGTATCTGTAACAACTTATAAAAACTTTATTCACCTTTTAATTTCAGAACAACTCACTTTAAAATTATAATAGGAGTTGAAATTGCTAAATAATTAAAATATAATTTTTTTCAACTCTCCTATAATAATTTGCAGTGGCTCCATTAATAAGGATTCAATCTATTAATTAAAGATATTAAAAGTTATATTTTTTCAGTTCTCCTAAAATAAATTATATCGTTAAAAAACTTATAAAAAATTTATTCACCTTTTAATTTCAGAACAACTCACCTTAAAATTATAATAGGGGTTGAAATTGCTAAAATAATTAAAATATTATTTTTTCAACCTCATACAATAACTTGGCTCCCTAAAAAAAATATACACCCATCACGTTCACCTTAAATTTGTATCTCCTTATTTAAAAGGTATTCTTTTTCCTCTACACATTTTATCTATTTTCTCATTTATATAAATTTAAATTTAAATTATCCTTCATTTAACATCATATTTAATATTCCCTCCGTCTCTAAGAGATTGTCACATTTTGACTTTTGGTGGTCAAACATTATAAAATTTGATCATAAATTCTCATCAAACAATAAGAAATAATATAGTATTGTGGGATCTTGTTAGATTCGTCTCAATATATATTTTTGAAATATCAAATTTTTATAATTTTTTCGCATATAAAATAAGAGATATTTACATTTCAATTCTTGTTTTGTTGACCATGAAAAGTCAAAATGTGACAATCATTTAGGGACGCAGGGAGTATTTTTTTCGAAAAGCTGTTAGAACAATTAGTTGTTGAAAATATATGTAAGCAATTGATACATTAGTTACGTTCTTTATTAAACAATTAGTTGTTCAAAATATATGTAACTTAGGAGATTTATCGCTTTTCCAAGATTTGAAATCATTTATAGATAATGGTAAAGCAGGTAAAATGATATATCGCCTTCAATGTTCGATGGTATCCAATGTTGCCAGATAAAGATATCAAATCATCATTCGGAATTTCAACCCAAAATGAATATCTAGACTTTGTTAATTGTAGGACAAACATGGATTCGTCTTATGAATTATGATGATCAAAATTTGTCTACAATCTACAATTTAGATGAGATTCACCATGATCATGGTAATAAAGTCTGTCTATATATAACTTGACAGGTAACTCGAAATAATTATAGTAAATGGGTTAATGTTATGTTTTGGTTCTCATAAGCTAAGTGATATTGATGTACAAATAATTCTTGTAAATATGTAATGAGTGTGCAATTTACAAATGGCTCCTAAATTAATAATTATGTTAATTATTAACGATTATAACTTACTTGTGAAGCATTTTACTATTTTTTTAAATATTTGAACAAATAATAATATTTATTATATTTATCATCTTCTTCACCTTCTTCTCCTCTCCTTACGAAACTCGTCAAATACTACACTTTAAAATAAAGGGATTGAATTCATAATTTTATCTAAAATATTCATTAAATTAGTGATTTAGTTCAAAAACACACTCAAGTTTTCTTTCTCCGTCAACGACTATAAATCATTAATTTAGTAACTATTTTTGTATCCGCTGCATGCTTATAGGAACCATTTACATACCAATATCACTTACTGGAGCAAAGTACAATAATAAGCGAGTCTTGACTATTTTTACAATTAATTCACAACTTTGACGGAATTCATTGCTATTATTTCATCTTTATGTAATAGTTTGGCATATAAATACATTATCAAACTTTAAATCCGCAACATTAATTCCCTCCAACGATATTTTTAGCAGATTAAAATAGCTTATTATGGGGCAAAAGTGAGATTTGACAAAACTTTAATACCTCTTAAGAAAACACCTCTTTCTAGGTGAATCTAGAGACATGCAACATAAAATGAAGAACACCATGACACGAACTCTCTAGTAGACACACTACAAATCTGGAACAGCTTCCACGTCATATTATCATACACGTGTCCATGTCCCAAATCAATTGTCACCTTTATATACTTCACCACACTTACTCGAAATTTCTCGAAACTCAATCAAGAAACCGATATTGAACTCAAACCAACTTCAACTACACCTTCCAACTAAAATGCAATCACGATTATCACTCACGGCGGCGAAGCTTAACAAGCTGGTTTCCGCCGCCTCGAGAAACCGATATTCACTACAAAGATCATTAGCTTCTGGTGGCGGTGTACAGGGTCGAACCGCCGACCCGAACGTACACGCCACCGACCCAGAGGATACGTACCCAGAAGAACGTCCATTAGGCACACCAACAAAAGAGCAACAACCCATGAAAGAAAACAACCCCTTTGTTCCACCAAAGCCACCCCACACTCCATCTCCAAAGCTTGAGAACAATGCCGTCAACCAACCCGTTGAACCAATAAACCAACAAAGACGAAGATTGTTCTCGTCGGAAGCTCATCGTGAGGAGTTGTTGAAGGACGTTAGTTGTGTAGGAGTCGATGGAACACCTTGGCCAGAGGATGATATGGATAGGAAGAAGCAAATTGAAGAGAGGGTGGAGGATGATAAGGAGTACTATGGGCATCATAAGGCGTCTCCGTTGTCGGAGATTGAGGTGGCGGATACGAGGAAGCCGGTGACTAGAGCGACGGATGGAGGTGGGTATTTTGGGGGTGATGGGGTGGTGGTGTTTCGGCCAGAGCAGGTTGACACCGCGGAGGATTCGCTAATGAGAGCGAGGATGATGTTTATCGAGAACGCGACGAGGGGCGACCCTGAGTCTCCTCATGGGAGAGTTCTTAGAGCTCTTAAAGGGGAAGAATGGTGATTGAAAAACAGAACAAATTTTTCATCTCAAGGCTTGTGTCTTGTTTTCACCTTAGCTTATACTAGTATTATTGCATAAGTTTGTGGTAGTGTGAATATGACTACTAATGTAAATATGTTTTGAGTTCCTCATTTTAAAAAAAAATTATAGTTTGGTCCCTCCTCGATCGGACCACTAAGGAAATAAGCCTCTATGAATTACTTCCTCCATTCTTAAATCTTATCGTTAAGATGCACGTTCCATGTTAGAGAGGGAGATCTTTTATTGATGATAATTGTTATTGTTAGTATAATATTAGCACGTCCCATTTAGAAATAGAGAGGGAGACACTTTATTAATAATAATCGTTCTTATTAATATAATATAGAAAATATGTATATTTATAGGTAAATACATAACCATAATTTAGGGTATGTGCTTGTGGACTTATGGGCTATTCGCACTAATCTAATAGTTACTCATTGATTTTTGTATAAAATTTAATAATTCGTATTAGTAGAGCAACAAAATATAATTTTGTACATCATTTTCAAAACGAAATTACACATTATTTTCTTCATATAAAGTACTTTACTAATATCCAAAGTACTTACTTTTTATATCATATAAATATAACTGAGATGAGATAGTGATATTCAATATTTTAAAACAAGCATAAAAAGCATCTAGAAACGATAAAAATCCATCAATCACGAACAAATCAACCATAAGAATTAACACAAGACTGTATGTTTATAATCTATTTAGTTTTCAATATCCATAAAAGAAACATACAAATCCTACTTCATACTGATTAGAGTTCATACTGATTTAGAGTTCAACACATGCATGTAAGGAAATTTTAGTTTTATCAAAACAACTCCTAATATATTAATAAAACTCTAACATCATAAGATTATTAATGTTTTCTTGTCAAGTAAAAATACTTAAAACTAATTTTATGAAATTACTTCATTCTCCATTTCTCCTCTTTCATTAAGAGTATTTTTGTAAAAAAAGTAGAGAAATTTGTAAGCGGTTCGTGCTTTTATATCGACACTCTATATAACGGCTAATGGCTAAAAGTGCAACATGTCAACTTTTCCTTTTTGCAATTAGTTATTTATATACAAAAAATATCATTTAAAGCTTAATTAAAAAAAAATAGACAAAATAAAAGAATTTGTAACTACCTAATATTTTAATTTTCACCACAGTAAAAAACTACCCTTTTCAATTATCATAATATTTGTCTTGATCAAAATATTTTATTTACAATGTTTTCATATTTTAACACCTGAATAAATATAATTTTATTAACATATTCTATAATTGCGAAATTATAATTACTGTGCTTTAAACGATTTTACTTTATAATAAAACACTTTGCACAAGTTATATTATGCCCAAATAACTACTATATATTGAACAAATAGATATAAATATAGATAAATAAACAAAAATGAATATAGACAAATTGATAGATAGATATAAATATAAATACATATATAGATATATACACAACTTAAATTAAAATTTGTTCAATTAAAATGGTTTCACACTTTTAATTGAATAGCCTAGTGAAAATAATGGTTAATTTTCACGGTACCTCTTGTAAACATTTTAATGTACATCATACCTCTCTGTAAACTTAAAGGGATCTATTATCCCTTCTAAACATTAAAATGTGGCACCCTACCCCTATCATTAAGTATCCGTTACGTTATAAACTACTAACGGATATTAAAAATAAATCAGATTTTCTAGGTTTCGAACCTCAACTTAAAACTTCATTTGTTGTTTCGTTAAAATTTCGATTTTGAGGATTCAAAATGCATTGGAAAGATCCTTTCACCCTTTTTAAGAATATGATTTTACACCCCAATTTTATAAACACTAAAAATATTGAATCATTGTTGGATAACATTTAACATCATGAAACATTTAACATTGAATCATTTACATCTTATGTATGTTACTTAAACTTATGTATGAATTATTTAATGATGTTAAACGATTCAATGTTAAATGTTTCATACGTTAAATGATTTCCAACAAGGGTATACTTTCAATGACGTTAAATGATTTCCAACAAGGGTATACTTTCAATGACGTTAAATGATACAATATTTTATGTATGTTTTATCAAAAGAATTATTTTAAAAATCTTAATGTTGATAAAATTGGGATAACTTGTACTCTTACACCATTGCTTAATAAAATATTTTTTCCCCAAACAATTAAACATATCGAAACGGAAGAAGTAGTGTTTTTTAACGTGTGAAATGACTATTTTATCCTCCTATTTGCAAGTGTAGTGTTTCATAAAGTTTTGTGCAGTGTACTGTTCAGAAATTAACCTATTTCGGTCCCGCGCTCCCCCTCCACAGCGCCCCCACCTCAACAGACAACGGCGGCTCCAGAGCTCAACAGACAACGGCGGCTCCAGAGCTCAGCCTACCTCCGGCACCTCTAAGTCTCTAACTTCGACCCTCAGCCCAGGTATGCTATTTTGTAAGTCATATTAATAATTGATTGTTAATTCATATTAATGTTTGCAATTTGATATTGATATTGATCTTGAACTTAAAATTACAAAATTCCATTTTGGCAGAAACTATGGACGATAGTAATGCCCTAATCCTGCCTGGAAGAAAGAAAAAAACCAATGAAAAGAAAAAGGTAATATATAAATTATCGATGTTTAGGCTTAATTTTGATTAATTAAGTTTATTAATTGTTATGGTTTGTCAGGTACCAGTTAAAAATAAGCCAAATTTGAGTAAATCCCAAATGAGAAAGCTCAAGAAGCTAGAGGTTGGGATATATTCTAATCACTATACTGTTTAACAATTAAGCTGAAATCATAATATATTGTCTAATAATGTAGTCATGTTAATATGTTACCTTTTATTGATATGTAAAGGAGGACAAAGAGAAGGAAGTTCTTATGTCTCAAAGCATTCAAGAATTAGAGTAAGCTCTTATTTTGATACTTTTAGTACTTCAAAAATTTATTCACATACAATTTAAAAAATGTAACCTTTTTATATAATGAAGGTATTAATCTAAGTATGGTCAAGAGTTGATTTTAGAATAATTATTGAAAATTTAGTGGACACAAAAATTTCGGTTGCTCTACAATTAGATAATCTTTTGTGAATAATTAAGCTAAACTTTACAACTAATATTGGAAATTTAGTGGTCAAGGTCATGTTTTAAAATTTTCGGTTGCTCTACAATTAGATAATCTTTTTTCAATAATTAAACCAAAAATTACAACTAGAGTTGTAAAGTTTAGTTTAATCATTGAAAAGATGAGACACCATTAGTGGATAAGACTTGGTTTGGTTTACTAGAAAAGATGAGATCTTCAATTGTATGTCAATGGAATTTGATTAGCGATAACTAATTATATGCACCAGACTTTGTTGAAGCTTTGTGTTTTTTATTTTTTGCAGGAAGTACAAGATCAAAGATGATCTGTATTCCCTTATGTGGTCATCAAGTAACTTGGGCCAGGTAAATTATTGTTTCTTATTCTCTATATGGAAGTGTAGTTTCAATCTCTTCCGACTTCTTACAGCGGTAGACTGTTCGAGTTACAGGTTGAAACTGTCCGTGGTAAACGTTTGAGAGAAGTGCAGTTCTCAAAAGCTGGTCTGGAAGGGCCTTATGGCGAGCGACCTCCCAAGAAGAAAAGTAGTACTGCCTCTAATGAAATTGTCTGTGAACCTAGCACGTTTCAGTCCACTCAGGCAGTTACGAATGATGATTTTACATCAGCACCTCTAATAAAAGTAGGGGTGCAGGGAGAATCATCTTCTTTAAGATTTTCCGAGAAACAAATCAGTGGTAATGGTCCTTCTCTTAGTTGCACTTATTCAGGCGGAGCATTGAGTAAAACTAATGACTTACAAACTAACTCCAATGTGGAAGAACCTGTGAAGGTAAAGGTATACTTCTTCCCATTAAAAGTATAATGTCAGTAAAAACACCATGTGCATATATGTATGGATCGTCCATCATTTTCCAATCCTTCGCTCTAAAGGTTTCACCTTTTTTTTTCCAAATATTAAGTACTTATTGTCTATGGGCATCGTGTTCAACAGGATAGAACAGAGGAACCTGCAAAATTTGATGTCTGCAGTAGGAGCACCATAGCTAATTATGGGGCCCCAACTACACCAACAGTTGTGCGTGTAGCAAGACCATCAGAAGTTGAAGATACGAGGAAGGATCTTCCTATTGTCATGATGGAGCAGGAGATTATGGAAGCCATAAATGAGAATCCTAGTGTTATTATATGTGGTGAAACTGGTTGTGGTAAGACTACTCAAGTACCTCAGGTGTGTAACATTTTTCCTTCTATTTTTTCCAGCATTATAGATCAATAATCCTTTTTTTATCTTCTAGATGTTACCCTGAATTTTTGCATCATCGATTTCATTTTGTGGTATTCAGTTCCTTTATGAAGCTGGCTTTGGTTCAAAGCTGTGTACTGCTCGTGGTGGTATTATTGGCGTGACCCAACCTCGCCGTGTGGCTGTGCTAGCGACGGCTAAGCGAGTAGCTTTTGAATTAGGGTTTCCCCGCCTAGGGAAAGAAGTTGGATTTCAAGTTCGTCATGACAAAAGAATTGGTAGCAGTTGCTCTATCAAGTTTATGACAGATGGAATATTACTCAGGGAAATGCAGGTTTTCTTCATATTATTATTGCATGACGTGAACCTGCGCTCTGAACCTTATTACTTGGTTTCTTTCCCAAAATCTGTTGAATGTTGTTGCTCTAATTATATCATCTCTATCAGTATGTTCAACTGGAGATTGGAGATTGGAGATTGGAGATTGGATCGAAAATTAGAAAAAAATAATATTCTAGCCCTCGTAGTTATTGGTAGTAAACCACTCTCAGGTGTCCACGTTTAGCATTTAGTTGAGCTATCCATGATTCTATTTTCTAACAATTTACTCTGTATATAAATCAATATCAGTACACAAAACATTACGTTCAAATGTGTGCTTCTAGTTTGGAGATTCTTCTATTAGTTCTATTCTTTAGTATCTATTTAATCAGTTTAATATTTTCTTCCCAGAGTGACTTTTTATTGAAGAGATACTCTGTCATAATTTTGGATGAGGCTCATGAGCGAAGTCTGAACACAGATATACTTATTGGCATGCTTTCTCGTAGCATTCGAGAGCGCCAGGTAAACCTATAAATTATACACTGAGTCAACAACTTCCATTTTATTCGACAGATAAATCTTTTGCTTCTTTTCCATTCTTTTTTTGAGAATTTGTGGTCTTTTTGTGTATTGGCAGGCACTGTATGAGCAGCAGCAGCTCGAGCTTTCCTTAGGAATTACCGTGAAGCCGGAAGATCAGGTATATCCATTGAAGCTAATTCTGATGAGTGCAACATTACGAGTTGAGGATTTTGTGTCTGGTAAGAGGATTTTTCATGTTCCTCCACCAATTATTGAAGTACCTACCCGTCAGTACCCAGTGACAATACACTTCTCAAAGAGAACAGAAACGGTAGATTATGTTGGACAGGCTTATAAGAAAGTACTATCTATTCACAAAAGGCTCCCCCCTGGAGGGGTACTTGTTTTCTTGACCGGACAGAGAGAGGTGGAATTTTTATGTCGTAAGTTACGAAAAGCCTCTAATGAGAGATCGAAGAATGTTACCACAGAAAATTCAGAGCCCAAAGACCACGCGATTGAGGAAAATGATATGAAGGAGATTAGTGAGGCATTTGAAATTCAAGGGAAGTCTGTTGATCAGATTACCGATCGTTTTAGCTCTTATGACGAGGATCAAGGAGATTTATCAGATGAAGAAGCAGATTTGTCATATGATTCAGAAGGAGACAGTGATTTAGATGATTATGATGGAACTTCTGCTGATCATAAATCACTGGAGTTTGATAAAGATCATCTAGATATGTCAGAAGTCAATAGTAACCTTGCTTCATTAAAGGCTGCTTTTGAAGCTTTAGATCGTAAGAAATGTTCTGATGTAGATTCTGGAGATCCACTTGTTCCTCCGCATGCTTTAGAAGGAAATCTCAATGGCAGCAAGTCTTTCTCTGGGGAGGAAAGTGTTGGGAAAAATACTCCTGCTGGTCCTCTTTGTGTTCTTCCTCTTTATGCTATGCTTCCAGCAAAAGCACAGCTTCGTGTTTTCGATGAGGTCAAGGACGGAGCACGCTTAGTTGTTGTAGCCACAAACGTGGCTGAAACCTCACTGACAATCCCTGGTATCAAATATGTTGTCGACACGGGGAGAGAGAAGGTGAAGAAGTACAACCCCTCCAATGGCATTGAAACGTATGAAATTCAATGGATAAGTAAGGCATCTGCTTCCCAACGTTCAGGAAGAGCTGGGCGGACAGGGCCCGGTCACTGTTATCGCCTTTATTCTTCTGCAGTTTTTAGTAACACATTGTCTGATTTCTCACTTGCTGAAATATCCAAAGTACCTGTTGATGGTGTTGTGCTTCTCTTGAAATCCATGCATATTGGCAAGGTATGTCGCACGTGTTCTTAAGATTGAAATGTGTACCTATGTTACTAATGAAGCTTTTATGTGGTTTGATAAGACTATCTAAATTGAAGATGCCTTATTGGGGCAAATGTCCAGAGTCTTTCAGGGACATTTACAATGTTCCATCTTATCTTATTGCTATTTATTTTATCCTAATTAAAACTAATGTTCAGGGGTTCTTAGTACCTGAGATCGATTTTTAATGTATATCAGGTCTCAAATTTCCCCTTTCCATCACCTCCCGATGCCTCTGCCATAAATGAAGCTGAGAGTTGCTTGAGGACGCTTGCAGCACTTGACAGTGAAGGGAAATTGACACCTATGGGAAAGGCTATGGCACAGTATCCAATGAGCCCTCGTCACTCTCGAATGCTCCTTACTGTTATTGAGATGATGCAAAAGATTAAGAATTACCCTCGAGCAAGTTTAGTTTTGGCTTATGCAGTTGCTGCAGCAGCTGCTTTGAGTTTGTCAAATCCTTTCATTGTAGGAAATGGCTCCAATGATGCGGAGGAGTTGAAGGATGAAGAGAAGTCTGGCATCCATGAAAAAGAGAAAAGGCTAATCAAAGAAGAAAAATCGCAGAAGAAGAAACTAAAAGAGATTGCCAAAGCATCCCGTGCAAAATTTTCTAACCCGACAAGTGATGCATTGTCAATAGCTTATGCTTTACAATGCTTTGAATTGTCTGACCGCCCAACAGAATTTTGCAGCAGTAATAAGTTGCACTTAAAGACAATGGAGGAAATGTCTAAATTGAGGAAGCAAGTACTACAACTAGTTTTTAGCTCAAACCTAAGTGGTAGCCAACAATTCTGCTGGATACATGGGAATATGGATGATGTAGAAGGTGCATGGAAGATATCCTCGGACAAACACCCTCTTCGACTTTGTGATGAAGATATCTTGGGTCAAGCAATATGTGCTGGATGGGCAGATAGGATAGCTAAACGCATTAAGGGAGTTACTGGATTGTCGGAAGAAGATAGAAAAGTTCATGCAGCTCGATATCAAGCTTGTATGGTAAAGGAACCTGTATTCCTCCATCGCTGGTCATCTCTGGCAAAATCGGCTCCAGAATTTTTGGTATATAGTGAATTGTTGCAGAAAAGAAGGCCATACATACATGGAGCAACAAGTGTGAAAGCAAAATGGCTTTGTGAATATGCTCATTCATCATGTACCTTTTCGCCTCCTCTCACTGACCCAAAACCTTACTATGACCCTGCAACTGATCAGGTTTTCTGTTGGAAGGTTCCGACCTTTGGCCCTCATAATTGGCAACTCCCATTGCATAGTGTCCGTAGTGAAGATGATTCAACTAGAGTTGCCACATTTGCTTGTGCTTTGCTCGAAGGCCAAGTTCTGCCATGCCTAAAATCTGTGCGCGAGTTCTTGTCATCCTCACCAAGCATCATCATGAGACCAGAGTCATTGGGTCTTAAAAGAGTAGGAAATCTGCTATACAAGTTGGGGCTTGGAAGAGCGGGGGCGAATATTGTCGACAGTTGTGCCACATTGAGATGTCTGTGGGATGAAAATCCAAGAGAATTGTTTTCAGAGATTCTAGAGTGGTTTCAGAAAGGTTTTCATGGTCAATTTGAGAAGCTTTGGATTCAAATGCAACGTGAATCACAATTGGATCCTGCACAACGTTTTCCCAACAAGGTAAAAAAGGCAAGGGGGAAATCACAAGTGATCTCGTCAGAATCTAAGCTAATTTTTAATATCAGCAATTAAAAATTATAGCTTGTATTCATTTATTTATTTTCTGGGAAGGAAACAACTTTACCATGAAATCATCTTAATATAATCAAGGTTTTTATATTCGAGTGCTTTGGATTATTTTTCTTTTGTTTGTAAAAAGGGTGTGTTGAACTAATTTTTTGATAGATAATCGATCTATAGTATTAGGCAGAGGATAATTGTTTGTAGCCTTTTCCATTATTACATAATTCATAATTAATAACGGAATTGAAAGTAATAATAACAATAGTCTTTTGACTTTTGGATTTCCATTCTAGACTTTTAGTTATGTGGCTCATTCTAACATTCAAGGGACTCCCTCCAAGTAGTGTTAAAGTTGAGATTCACTATTTAGGGTTCATGATATATTTTATTGTCTTGATTTTTGCATCCTCTAGTGCTCTACATTCTAATGATATATAAGGTGAAAAGTAGAGAATCTAGTTTTGTTTTAAAAGTATCTTTAACTTTGGAGTGGAAATAAGTACTACTCCCTCCGTTTCTTTTTATTTGATTGTTTGGGGAAAAAGTACTTTATTAAGAGATTGTGAAAAATTACATTGGGATTGTAAAAATGTGCATTGGAATTGTAAAAAGGTGTATTGGAATTGTAAAAAGGTGCATTGTAATTGTAAAAAGTTACATTGAAATTGTAAACGATCAAATATTTTGAAACAAGAAAAAAGCTCCAAACAATCAAATAAAAAGAAACGGAGGGAGTATTTTTTTCATAAAGTCCTGATCGTCTTTCACAGTACTTTCATAATAAATTTGTGAAAAATCTTATGGCAAAATAATCACAAAGCTCTCAATGCATTTTATTGTCTTAATCTTTGTATCTTCTTTATTATAATGACATTCTAATGATATCTAAGGTGAAAAGTAGGAAACTTTAAAAGTACTTTTATCCTTGATCAACGTCCTTAATTTTATGAAAATTTATATACCAAAGTTGTGAAAATAAGTAATTCATGAATTTAGAACAGTAAGGGAATGAAGATCCTCGTAATAACTAAACCCTGTTTCGATTTCCTCTTGTATTAATCCACTCATAATCCACTCTTAATGGTGGAAAAGGTGAATAATATAAGGAGGAAAAGAAGAATATAGCAAAAACTTAGAATTAAGGATGTAACGAGTAATAAATACAAGCCATAAAGATGATATCATCTTGATAAAATTACAAGGTGACAACAATCTAGTATGCATCCGTGTTAGAAAAGTAACATTATGAGCCCTATAGTTTAGCACAAGATGAACATTTTCACATTTTTTTCATTTTCTCAAGTGTACTAATTAGTATGTATTTCTGGTGAATGGTGATGTTTAGATGGCTGGAATAATGTGTGACTTGGGAGCACGGCCTTCACAAGCAGGAGTGATGAATTTACCAACTATTGAAATCTTAGAGTTGACACATTCTGACAAGAGTGCCCCAACACCGGGAACTGGAGTTAACTCGATGTTGTTCAACTCTACACCGTCGCAAGGGACTGTTGAACTGCAACCGAGGGAAACTGCGATTGGTGAAATAGTGGTACCTTTTATGTTTCTGAAGTGAATGTCACTAAGATGCACCTTGGATGGCTGTTCCAACGAAACACAAAATCAAACAATTAGACTCGATATAAATATAATAGGGTATTGTTCGCAGCAGCTAATAATTTGAAGTATATTTACCGCGTTAGCGCTCTTTGAAAAGTAGCTTTGATCAATAAGGACGGGGTTCTTGACATTATTCATTGTGATGTCGTCAAAAATAACATCAGAAACTTCAATGGCATGTGATCCCATGTAGGTCTTGATTCTAGCTCCGTTTGTTGTTCCTGAGAGGGTACAATTGTGGAAAAAAATCTTTTTCACGTTCCCTTCATTTAGACGCTTTCCAAGACTACCAACGCTACAACATCATAATAAAAACAAAATGTTAATATGGTTTCGATCTTGAATCAAAACGAAAACGTAGATGTATGTATGTCTTGGTTCCACAAACCTGAGGCCATGACCGGGTCCACAAGTGATTCCGGCTATCTCGATGTCGGTGTTGGTATCCCCAATTGCAATGCAATCATCACCGGTTCCAATGACACAGTTTAGAACCTTAACTCTCATGGAATTGGAAACGACTATTCCATCAGTATTAGGGCTTTCGCCATCAGCGGAAACATGAACGCCTTGAACTGTCATATCCTGACTTGAAGTAATCTTGAAGTGGACTCCTTTGCCATTCACGAAAAAGATGTTTTCTATCAAACAATTCCTTGACTTGGAAAACATCATACTCTGCATCAACCGATAACATATTAAAATCATGAAAATCGTAGATATATAGTAACATGTATCACGAAGATCGAATACTTACAATTGGGAGAAGTGTATCGCCATGACCAGTGTTGTACTTCCACATGAATTCTCCTTGACCGTGAACAGTTCCTCCACCAAAGAGAGTCACAAAGGCGACGTCATTGATCAACCATGCAGGCTCATTTCCAGTAAGGACAGAGGGATCCTTGCTTTGGAAAACTGTTCCTAGAAGTTCGATTTTGATGGGGTTGGCTTTGCATGGCCCCTGGAAAATAACCTTTCCTACCTGGAATGTCCCCTTGGGGATTCTGAGCAAAACTGGTCCAGCAGCATCGCATGCAGCTCTCCATGTCTTAATAAACGCCTGATATATGCACAAACTGTTAGAACGACGAGTAAAAATGAACCAAGGGTCAAGCAGGCAGGGCAGGACCAGGTCGATTTTGAAATATTCTTATAATATAAAGCATACCAGAGAGGCATCGGCTTTGCTGTCTGCCACGGCTCCAAATTGTGTAACTTCAAAAACTGTCTCAGCGGCAAGGGCACGACGTGTCATTTTAAGGGGAGCGCATTGAGCTCCGATCGAGAAGAGGGTGATCCCCAATAGAAGAACAATTTTCATTGCAGAACCCATTGAATATGACAAGCATGTGACCTTTCGAACAATAAGACAGTTTTTCTCTGTTTTAAGGTAAAGCGGCACCAATTTCTTGATGCCTTTTAACTTCTGATTTTTATGATTATGTTGTTGGGCTTTTTATATATACAATGTTCACCTACTATATAGCTTCATTTGTTTGGTTAATCTACTTTATAGGGAATAACTATGATGGTGCATAATCATCGTTCAAATGTGTGTAATGTATCATTTTATATAACCCCTTTTATTAGGACATTATGCAACAAACAACCTCAATCTTTGATTATGCATCAATTAAATCTTTAAAAAAAAAATAGCTTTCATTATGAAAATCAAATTCAACTACTATTAATTTCATGAGATATAAATACAATTATATTTATGACAACTCACTCAATCAAGTGAGCTTAACTTTTACTACCTCTAATCCAAAATAATTGTATTTCTCACGTATCGAGGTAAATGTTTGACCTTCAACTATTATTTAAATTTTTTAAAAATTAATTTTATGAAAGTACTTTGAAAAATAATGAATCCAACTATATAAATTTTATATTTCAAGAATAAGTAATGATTAGTAATTAATGTTAAATAGTCCAATTTCAAAAAAGTCAAACGTCAACTATTTTTATTGGAGAGAGTTATGTATGGGTGACTTATACGTAGACATTTAAAATTGAATTACATTATCATAAATCAGAAAAAACGAGATCGGTAAAGTTATACAATACACAACCGGTAAATGTGTGGCATTTGTATTGTTTTGAACACAATGAAAAGTAGAAAGTTATAGACCTTTAGCTCATTCAGTTTTCATTCACTTAAGGTTGTGTCTGGTTAGTGGAATTGAATAATATAGGAATGGAATAGATAAAGTAAAAGAATAGACAAAGGAAATGAATGAATTAATGAATTTGATTACTTTGTTTGGTATGTGAGTAGTAATGTGATTGAATTATCACATTACCCTCAATTTTTTTAATTTGATTACTTAGTAGGAGGTAATCATCCATTACCCCCAATTTGGGCGGAATGGTTATTACCTCAAATGAGATAATTCAATTAACTAGGGAATGCAATCAAAATTCATTGTTAACTACCAAACTAAGTAATACAAACTAATTTAATTCCATTCATTCCTATCTCATTCCATTCTTGCGTACCAAACACAGGGTTTATTAATCAACACAAAGAATAATTTTGGTACATTTTCTTTTGAAAATTTTATTTTATACCATCTTAGAATTGTATATTTTAGTAATATATACCATCTTGACGTTAAAAATAATTATATGTACTAATTAATACTATAAAATTAATTAACAATATCATTAATGAAGTGTAGCCGTTCTTAAGCTACAAAATCTCAAACGAGTTGTACCAACTCATGCAGTATTAATTTGAACTCCACAACAGAAAAAAAAAATGAATCTCATCAAGCAGTAAAATGGTACATAGTTCAACGAAACAACAATGGTGCATGGCTAACGAAGCCCCACAATGAATAAAATTCGCCACCCTAAACTGGCTCTCCTACTCGAATTATTGAATAACTCGAAAACCTGGCCAAGACACTCGAGCACTCGTGTTCGAACCGGGTCCGCGGTTTTTGAACTCGCCATAGTACAGCGTGCTCAACGCAAAATCCCCTGACCATTCCATCCATCCAGCCGGGTCAATCAAATCGCCAATATGGGAGTAAAGAATAATGGTCCGTGAGTACTCCTTCCACGGCCGGCCTAAATACGACTTGAACTGTGATTGAACCGGAATCAGATCAGCAGCCGCGGCAATCTTGCTATTCATGATCGAAATTCCCGTATTCTGATTCGGGTCCTGCCTCCCCTGAGCCGTAAACATGTTCTTTTGTTGCTCGTCCGGT
This sequence comes from Echium plantagineum, assembly GCA_003412495.2. Lineage (NCBI taxonomy): Eukaryota > Viridiplantae > Streptophyta > Magnoliopsida > Boraginales > Boraginaceae > Echium > Echium plantagineum. Next base: position 29,342,095 of record CM016567.1, read on the forward strand.
TTTCGGGCATATAAGCTACAATTCTGGAAGACAACTGCAGCATTTCCGAATATGAAATCGACTGTTCCATAAACATCACATTCCCTATAAAATTGTCGAAAAGAATGGACATATAAGGTGTCTTGATACCCAACGAAGCTACATTGGTAGAATACAGAGTAGTCCGAGCCACTTCGTAAGGCTACGGCTTGGTGCTTGCTTGGACCCGCGAAGTTCTCGAACGAAATGCCCTTTGCAATGAAATTGTTTCCAACCACAGCTATGGAAATAAAATTGAACTATAATGTCAGCCATATGTATAATATTTTTAGCTTCGATAATTAAATTTTATATACATCGAGTGTTGTCCAAAATGAGTGTTGTCTAAGCGAAAAAATGTAGTAGTGATAAACGAAGCTTACCAACAGTAGCAGATCGGAACGTAGTCCACCCATCAATAACACTTCGATTTCCCTTAATCCATGTCTTCCCAATCCCATCTCCAACCAGCACTATTTTGCTCTTCTTCCTCACAATCTCAATATACTCAAAATAGGCCCCCTCCTTAATATATATCACAAATCTCGAGTGACTCGAATTAGGAGCTGCATGTAAGGCTTCATTTATTGTACTATAGTCTCCTGAACCATCTTGTGCCACAACCAAATCGAACTTGGTTTCATTCACACTTTTTTGTAATAATGCCCTTTCCTTTTTCTTCAACCATTTGGGGAATCCGTTTTTCATTTCCCCGTAGTCAGGAAAAATCTCCGTAAGAGATTTTTTCTGACTTTTCCGTAGTTTCTTTAGCATGGCTAAAGAATTACTAACGTGATCGGAAATCATTTTCAGGCTCTCCTGAAGAAATTTCCGCACGTTTTTATTCGTGTAAGCGAATCCGTCTAGGCAAGTATACTGATTTGTCATCGCCCCGCTAAAAAGTGTCTGCAAATCAGTATACTGCTTATCTGCTGATTTATTTGGAGAGAGGTCGGAGATAGCTTTTTCGAGCTCCATAATGGTGTCATCTAGAAGCTCTAGACAATCTTCTAGAGCATGTTGATCAAGCGGATCAATTTTTTCGAAAAGTTTTTTTCGAAGTTGGGAATATTTGGAGACGGAATCTCTAACTTCGGACATTGTGTTATTGACATTGGCCGAGATGATTTCGGGGAGGGTTTTTGTATGGAGATCGGGGAACTTTGCGAGTGTCGATACGCAAAGCTCCGGGTAGAGTGTGCCATCGCATGCTGTTTGGGCTATTTGGAGGTTTTTGTGAACGTGTATATGAATATGTGGTTTTGTTGTTTTTTGTGTGTTTGGTCTTGAGTATAGTGTGAGGAGCAGGATGAATGAAAACAGTGATAATGTAGTAAGGACTAATTTTGTTTTTTGTTTGGAATTGGACATCTTTTTGGGACACTCGGGGAGGATTTAAAATGTGTGAGGGGACACTACTATATATAGACTACAGTTTACTAGTTGAGATGTGTAGTCAACTCCCAGTAAAAACTAATTCCACTGTTGAATTTTCAAAGGGACGAACGCTTGATATTTTTATCATCATCGAACGCACGAAATCATCACTGGATTTATTGAACGTGTCCCCGATGTCTTCGTTTGTTTGGTGTGTTTCCGGTTTTATCAAAAGAATGCATTGAATCATGATTCGACCTACCAAACCAACGCATGAAATAATCATTGTTCGACCAACTAAATCAACGCATGTTTCATGCATTCGGCGAAAATAAAACGGTCAATTTTTTTTGTAACATTAGGACCTGAAATGATGGAGCATTCTCGAGGTTGGGTTTTAATTATGGAGTACATGTGATTCTGAGCAGAATTAAATTAGATCATGTGTTTGCATTAAGTATGACATAGAACAATTTGAAGTTACTTCTCAAATTTTAGACAATTTGTTACTCTTTGGCGGACAGATACTGAAAACTAATAAAAAGCTGATTACATTATTAGCTAATTATATATAGATTTGATGAAACCTGACATAGATCTTAACTCGATACGAGGAGCGAGTTCCGTCCTCCACACGAAGGCTGGAGCCTGGGGTTGTTCCTGGTGAAGGTTCTTACTTCATACATCGTAGGATGAATTAAAAACTCCCAATATATTAATAAGACGTGTAAAACTAACTTCAAATGCATAATTAACTAGAAGTTGGTGAAGCAATGACCACGGGTTGTGGTTTAAGATTGCTTGCTAGGGCTCGAGTTCAGGACCTCCAAAGGTGGAGGCTGGATCGATAACCACTAGGTCAATATAACGATAGTGTAGAGTTGTAATTTAATGTTAAATAATAATAATCGAAATTGACATAATGGTATACATTCGTTCAAGAAAGCGAAGACTTGTTAAACATTCGTCATAATCGTCCTAACACTTGTATTATAGTCACTTTTTTCCATAATGGTGTACATCTAGGTTATAGTACCCATGTTTAATGTTTCAAAATGTCTTTCTTCATAACTCTTGTTCCAAAGTGAGCGAAAATGGCACTATTGTAGTCACTTTAATTTTTTTGGTTAAATGACTATTTTTAGGTATTTTAGTTATTTTCATAAAATTATAGATATTTTTATCTTTTTCTTTAACATCTAATGTTTCTTAATGTATATTATGACTCATGCTTCAAAAGCGGGTAAAATATAGTGTGATGTCACTTTTTTCATTAAAAGAATGTTTTAGGGGTATTTTCATCTTGTGTTACTTTTTCAAATTTTCAATCAAAATGTTTGAAGGGAAAGGTTTGGAACTTGTCACCTCTAAGACATTATGATTCTTCAACATCAAGCTTTTATTGATTAGGCTAGTCTATTTGTTAGTTTGTACAAAGATTGCACTTTAATGAAAATACTTATAAAAATTGATCTACAATATAATTCCGAAAAACCTATATATTGCCTGAGACCCAAAGTTTCACAAACCTACAACAATGGGTATAGAGTGTAAGTCTAGAGAAACATGTACAACGCCCTTACAATCCAAAATTTCACAACACATAAGATCTACTCGAACTATATCGACCTTAAACCAAACTTTGTCATGTTTATTATTTATTTGTTTCTACATTATATAATTGTAGACTTATAACGTGACTAGTTGTCGCTACAAGGGATATCCACAAGGTCGAAAAACTCGAATCTATTACCTACTTATTAGTAATCAAATTGGACTAGTATATATTTTCCAAAACAATTAGGTAAATATCGAACGCTCTAAAGTCCTGGTACTTATATTTCCACTTTCTTTACTTACCTTAGTTACCTCTGAGCTTTTTCTACCCACCTAACAAAATAGCAATCGGAACCTAAAATTCAACACAGAACACAAATTTCTCATTTCCAATGTCTTCTTCCCTCTTTTCAATCCCCATCATCTTCATCACCTTAACCCTACTATCCGCCACCCCTACCCCCACCACCACCACCTCCGAACCCCCATCAGTCTACGATGTTCTACTCTCATACGATTTCCCAATCGGGCTTCTTCCGGAAGGTGTCAAGAGCTACGAACTCGATCGAACCACCGGAACCTTCGCCGTGTACTTGGACGCAGATTGTTCATACACAATAGAAGGGTATCAGCTGAAGTTCAAGAGCACGATTACTGGGACTATATCGAAAGGTCATCTCAAGAATCTGAGTGGTATTCAGGTGAAGATACTGTTCTTCTGGTTGAGTATCGTTGAAGTTGTTCAAGATGGTGATGAGCTCGAGTTGTCAGTTGGGATTGCTTCTGCTAATTTCCCAATTGATAATTTTTATGAGTGCCCACAATGTGGTTGTGGATTTGATTGTGGGAATAAGATTAAGGGGAAGATTGGATTGAAGGGTATCGTTTCTTCTTACTTGTTTGCTAATTAAATAGTCGGATTAGATACTCTACCTCATTTATGTGTTTCCCTATTAATACAATTATACGTCATGATTCAATCGAGGCACGGAAAGGTGGTAGATGACGAATATTGTATTATGCAATGAGATTAAGGTTTGAGGTTCTATTAGTAGAGGGTTTAAGTTAATTATAAAAGTTTTATATTTGCATTTTCATCCTGAAGAAAAAGGCACAATATGGTGCCTTCTTATGTTTTCTTGTACAACTTTATTTTGTCCACTGATATTATGTTGTGGAGAAAAAATAAAAATATGAAAATTTTCTTTTTAATGGTTGGTTTAAAAATATTGTCATTGTGACTTTTCATTGCTGGTATTGCTGATTCTAATGAATGAGAGGTTATTAAAATTGTTTGGAACATAAAAAAAGGAGAAAAATAAGTAAAAATGATTGCTTTAGGATTTTGTAAGATGGAACACAAAATTATTTATGTGAGGTTTCATCAAATGAAGGATACAAAAGAATTGAGAATTGAAACAAGATATATTACACAAATGAAGGTATTTTAAGATGGTCATTACATACTAATAATCTTGAAAATCTTAGTGGCTGCTTCGGTGTATTTTATCTAGATATTGAACGTTGATGTGGTGTCGCAGATGGAGATGATTGATGAGCTTCAATCTTTATGAGCTTACTCTTATTGGAAAGTTAACAGTTGGAGTCGTTTCTTGTAACAATCCAATTTTCTTAATCTGTCCCCTTACATAGTTGCACTGTCTTGCACCAGTAGAAGCTATGACGCAATGTGTTTAAAATTTACAGAATATTATTGTATCAACTATATTATGATGACCAAAATAAAGTAAGTCTTAGATGTGAGATTTTAAGATTTAACTTTTTTCACTAGGGTTACTTCGATATTATTGGACACTTCTTCTACACAACTATTTTACTTTCATATTTAAAAAAATATAAACTATTTCCGACAGGACACCTGACATGGCAACATCACGTGGTTCGAATATATGTAATACAATAATAATTTATTCAAAATATTGTAGGAGTTACTTTTTGTTTTATGTTTTAGTGTTTGTCTCTTAGACCAAGGAGCCTCTGACACGAATGGAAGGAGATTAAAATAAAAAGTAATAATTTTACAATTAACTCGAGACAACGTGTTACAAGGGAATAATCAAATTTAGATGATCATGATTCATGAGTGAGATACAGATATAATTCCAAGGCCCTACTTTCCAAGGCCCCAACGAACCAGTGAATCTAAGGTTGGATATTCATTCCAACCAATGAATTCAAGGTTGGAATGAATATCCAACCTTAGATTCACTGGTTCGCTATATAATAATGAAAAATTGAATTGTTGTTTAGAACCGAACCAATGAATCTGAGGTTGAGTATTCATTCCAACCTTGAATTCATTGGTTGGAATGAATATCCAACCTTAGATTCACTGGTTCGTTGGGCCTTGGAAAGTAGGGCCTTGGAATTAGTTTTTAGTCGTTCAAGCTATAATATACAGGGTGAATAAATTAACTATATCTTGCTTGCAAGTATAGTTAAAAAGTTGAAACTATTAAAGTTCAACAAGATTAAATCCTTTTTAAAGAATTAGGACATAACAAGAGAAAATTTTGTACAACCATCAAAGTCGTTGTAGTATAGTGGTAAGTATTCCCGCCTGTCACGCGGGTGACCCGGGTTCGATCCCCGGCAACGGCGTCTTTTTTTGCAAAGTGAGACTTTTCGAACCAATATTTTATTTTATTGAGAGATACTCCCTCCGTTTCTTTTTATTTGATTGTTTAGAGCTTTTTTTTTTGTTTCAAAATACTTGATTGTTTACAATTTCAATGCAAATTTTTACAATTCCAATGCACCTTTTTACAACTCCAATGCACCTTTTTACAATTCCAATGCACTTTTTTACAATCCCAATGGAATTTTTCACAATCTCTTAATAAAGTACTTTTTCTCCAAACAATCAAATAAAAAGAAACGGAGGGAGTATTAGTTTGAGTCGGATAAAATATTCCTAAATCTGATGTATTGTTAAAAGTAGTTGTCATTAATCTGTTATTACTCCCCAAGTAAATCTATGAACTTCTAATTGGCGGCTCAAAATTTCCCACCTACCAAATTTTCTTACACATACAAGAAAAAATATGTGCGACAAATGTAACATATTCAAGCACCATTTGTGTTTAGGCTTGTAAATAATTCGAACTTCAACGAACCTGATCAAGTTCGTTTTTCACATAAACTGAAAGATTCGAGGTTCGGAAATTTCGAAGGCTCGATATGGAGTACTATATAGGGGGAAGACTCAAGTTTTAATGATAAATAGTGAAATGTAATTCGAGTCAAACCGAACGTGGAACATTGGCTGGAGCCTCATTTGTTAGCACACCAGAGTCACACACCAAACACTCACTACCTTTATCATCATTCCAGCTGAGACTGCTGTGTTACCAACCACCATTCTAGATTATCTCCTCCACCAAAATGGATTCCACCAACCACCACCAACCAGAAGAACAACCACCAACACCGCCACCATTCGCCGCCTCCATTTCCCTCTCCCTATCAGCCATCCTCCCCCCACCCAAAACCACCTCCAAAACCAAGATTCCACCCCAAATCTCAAAACTCAAAATCCCAACCCAAATTGCAAAAGTCAACATTTCAACCCAAATTTCATCACTTTATCACTTATCTCTCCATTCCACACAAACCCCACAAAAGAAGACATTTCTCAAATCTACTTCCTCAACCACTCCTCTCCAAAACCCGCTTACCATCAACCCTTTACGCCCTTCTGAGCCTTTCAATGCTTTCGCTGCTCGAAAAGCGTCTATTGTTTGGTTTCGAAATGATCTTCGTGTTCTCGATAACGAGTGCCTCACTACTGCTACTAATGAGTCTATGTCTGTTTTGCCTGTTTATTGTTTTGACCCCAGGGATTACGGGAAGTCTTCCTCGGGGTTTGATAAGACGGGGCCTTATCGGGCGTCTTTTGTTGTTGAGAGTGTGTCTGATTTGAGGAAAAATTTGCAGGCGCGAGGGTCTGATCTCGTGGTGAGGATTGGGAAACCTGAAGTTGTTTTGTTGGAGTTGGCGAAGGCTGTTGGCGCCAGTGCTGTGTATGCAAGTAGGGAGGTGTCGAATGATGAGGTGAAGGCGGAGGAAAAGATCGAGGGGGTGATGAAGGAGGAAGGGATTGAGGTTAAGTACTTTTGGGGTAGTACATTGTATCATGTGGATGATTTGCCGTTTAAGTTGGAGGATATGCCTACGACTTATGGCACGTTTAAGGAGAAAGTTAAGGGGTTGGAGGTTAGGAATACAATTGAAGCCTTGGATCAGTTGAAAGGGTTGCCTTCAAGAGGGGATGTTGAGCCTGGGGAGATTCCTTCTCTGGTTGAGCTTGGCCTCAATCCAAATGCTACAATGGGAAAGGTATCTTGTGATTGTCTAATTGCTTTCTTAATGTCTATATTTACAACACAGATGCATTTCTTCAGCTTGTTTATTTCATTTTGTACCAAAATAATCAAAGTAATGTCTCATTTATCAGTCGTGTTATTAGTTATATATCAATATGAGATCATTGTTAGAATAGTTCTTTGAACGTGAAACCAGGATTGGTAGTAGATGATTATATGTGAAAGGCATTTCCCTGAAATAATAGATACATGCTTCATGCTTAGGATACAAAGAAATAGCTATTATGTTTGATAATTTGGAAGGTTCTAGTGAGTCATTTTATTAGTTCTTTGTTTCATATATGTGTAGAGTCTCGAACAGCACGGAATGCAACTATATCAGTATCCGGAATGTCTTTCTTGAAACTGGTTAAAGTTTTGTACTACTTATATATTGTTAGCCAATGCTAGGTTTAGTTATCTATCAGCAGTGCACGACGCATTGTTTCTGCCAGTGTTTTTAGCCAATGCTAAGTAGATTGGCATCACTATATTTCTTTTTCTTACCGGAGCTAGATGAGATGTGATGTTATATAAGCTTCACTTTCTGAAGGTTTTAGATGTATGCTTCCTTCTTAGGGATGCAAAGAAATAGCCACTATGTTTGTTAATTTGGGGAAACTTGTAGTGAATCATTATCTTAGTTCTTATATAATTGTTTTTATATAGAGTCGCTAATACAACTGAATGCAATTATAGCAGTCTCCAGAACGGCTTTCTTGAAAACTAATTAAGTTTTGTACTATGCATAATTATGATCCTTTGTGAATCTTCTTGATTTTGCTAATGTAAGACGAGAATGAAAAGGGAAAGTAAAACCTACTAGTACTTAATCATTGATCTAAAAATTGAATAACTGAAACTACGACGTTATGTTGTTGTTGCCTGTTTCCGTAGGCAGTATTTCTGAACAAAATGTCAAGGATGTTAGAATATGATGATTTTCAGTACCTTTGAATTTTTCTTGAGCAAGTTGAGTATGTATATTGATCTTTTAGTTAAACTCTCATAGAATGGAAAATCTGCTGCTAATGCTTCTCTGGTGGGAGGAGAGAATGAAGCACTGCAGAGGCTTACAAAGTTTGCTGCTGAATGTAAAGCGCAACCACATCATGAAAATAAGGACAACTGCAATAGCATATATGGTGCAAATTTCTCTTGCAAAATCTCTCCATGGCTTGCTATGGGTTGTCTTTCTCCGCGATACTTGTTTGATGAGCTCAAAAAGACTGCTTCAAGGTATATTGAACTGACCTCTATCTATTTAGTTTAGTAAATAATTATACAAGAATCATGACCTATCTCTCTATTTCAACAACATGGTCGGTCCGTGACCCCTGGATGCCGAAGGCGTCCTTGGGGTGATCTCGGACTTTTCATGTTTACCCTCCCGTACTAGTTTAATTTAAAAAATGTGTTAAATTTGAGTCAATCGAATAGCCTAGTGGAAAAAGCTCTTGCTAGTAACCAGAAGGTCCTGGGTTCGAAACTCACCTCATCGCTAATTTACAAAAAAAAAAAAAAAATGTGTTAAATTTGTTTCCCTTATATTTCTTTCCTAATGCTATTAGTGAACATTACACGGGTATAATAAAAGTCCCATTTACTCTAAGCCACCTTCCTTGAATGTTGTGACAAGGTCAAGGTAAGTCATACTAATAGAAATGGGTGAAGTAAGATTTTTTTGGAATCATGAGTAGTCCTAACGTTGTAGCTAAATATGAGAACTACAGGACGTTTTCTGCTGCCTCTGGCAAGAAGGATGGTGGTGGCTCATCTGATACCGGAATGAACTGGCTAATGTATGAGTTGTTATGGAGGGATTTCTTCAGGTAATAATCAATTAAAAATTGCTTTATTCCATATATTGTATATTTGGTTTGACTTTCATATGCAATGCACCTTATTAGTGTACTCTATTAGCTTGCCTCATTGTTTACCTGTATGTTTACCAGATTTATCACAAAGAAATACAGTGATGCCAAGCAACAGAATGCTGCTCCAGTGACAGCTTGTACAGGCGCTACTGCATAAGTTCAAAGTGGCATTATCTGTATTAGGAGAACGCTCTTGTACCATATTGCCAGCTTTTTTTGGACTCCTAATATTGAGAAAGAATCATCCCCCAGTGTCTGCTGTGGAAATAATCTGTTGATTTTCCAAAATATTGCTCTGTCAATTGGAGAATTTCTCTGGTGCCTTGCAATATTATGACTAGATAGAGCTTCTCCGCAGAGGGAAATACACAGTTCATCCCATTCTTGATTTTTGTCATGCGTTTTGTTATAACTATTTTATGATATTTGAGTTTTGAGTAGATGCCTTCCTTTGCAAATTGCCACTATGGCACTCCTGTTTCTTTCTTTTAGAAATTCCTTCCATATATGGTGCTAGCAAACGAGAAAAAAAAAATGTTCAGACAACATATGAGAAAACATAGTCAACAGTAGTAATAATGTGGTGTCACTGGTGTGGATTGTATCCCTAGTTCCTCCTAGCAAGAGTGACTCCTGAGTATTTATTGTATATGGATCGACATTATTATTCCAATACAATGTTCAAACACATTCTCTTACATCCATTGAAGATCCAGGGTGATAACCTAAAATGCTAAAAGTGCACATTATAAAAATGCCTCAAGATGAATGTGGTTATCGTGTTTAGAATAAAAAACGATAACAGTTTTTCATGCGACATTACAATTCTCTCAAGTTCGTGAGGCATGTCGCATTATCATCATGTGCATATTGACACTAGACTACGATACATAGTATTGTAAAATGTTCCTCCAAACCCAAGTTTTGTTGTAATATGTTCCTCCAAAACCAAAGTGATTTCCACGACGGTATCATGCACGCAATAGTCATATAAGTAACCTATTTGTAATGAATAGCTACCATAACAAATGCAGTTTTTAATTGTGAAATTAGTGCAAATGGTTAAACCACTATTTAGTTTTCTTAAAACGCAAATCATATTAATTTCCTGCTCAAGATCATAGCCTTTTTAATTGAATGATCTAACCTCTTAATCAACTTGCCCTGTAGATGGAGTACAGAAATTTGGCATAAACTGTTGCTACAAACAATATTAAATCCAAATGGCAATGTAAACAATAATAAGCACAATCCTTGAATTGATAAGCATAAATAGGTTTAATTATAAAAATTGTTGGCTACGTTACAATATAGCAACTCCGGTAGACTATTGGGAGAGAGAACACAAACAGATGAGCGTAGTATCCAAAAGCAAGAGTAAAATTCAGTTCATTCCTCTTCCTCCCCTTCACCATCGGCAATGTTGAAGTACCGCAACTCATAGACATTCCTATCCTTGTTGGAAGCAATCACACGGAGCCAGTCCCGAACATTGTTCTTCTTCAGGTACTTCTTGGTCAGGTACTTCAGATATCTGGAATGACAAAAAGTATAAGCATCCATCTTTGTGGTATTAATCTAGACCATCTAATCTGAGATGAATCAAGAGTAGATAAAGACATGATCTCTGAAACAAGAACCAAACAACTTCAAAGCTATATACTTAATAATATTCTGCAGAAACAATAACTGTTGGTGTTAGTATAATTGGTAACGAGTTTCAATTATCCAAGTTCCCACAGAAGATATCTCATGGCAGACTAGCATCATGCAGCAATATTGTTGATGACACATTATCAACATTATTATCATTTTCTTTCATATTGTTATTAACATTATTATCATCTATTCAAGTCAACATTATTATTAATTTAATATCCATACTTCATAATTATACATGTATAACAATTCAGTTACAGTTACTACCAGTAATCGATCAAGCAAGCAAGATACGCGCAAAGGTAAAGACAACAAGTCTATTAATACACAACCTCAGTTACCAATTGTAATCAATCAGATTAAGCCAATATACCCAATAAATTAAAAATCGAAGCTAAAGAAGATTAATCCACAACAATTAGTATACCTTTTGGAGAAATTTGCATCACCAGTGACGGTGATCTTGGATTTGTCACGAGTGACGGTGACAGCATCACCGAGAGCACCAGGCTTGCCTCCAACCTTGATTCGCTCTTGCAAGAACTTCTCCAATGAGGCAATTTCCATGATTTTGTCCTCAACTGGCTTCGCACAATCAATTACGAAGCTCACTCCCTTCTTCTTCCCTCCCTTAACTGCTGCTGCTCGACTCATTTTTACTGTTAACATAAACATGTAAGGTAAAAACAACATCTTGGTGAAATCTAAATTACAATAGCAATACATACATCACAAAATGATTACAAAACTCAATATATTGGTTAGATATAAATTACAATGTACTATACACATCCCCAAAGATTGACAAGTTTTAGTTACAATGGTCAAAATTAGCAAACTACAAATTAAGACATAACGAATTAGGATTAATAGATTATAATGGTAATATTAGAGAACATATTTTTCATCAAATTAATCATAAAGTACACACTTTTTTCATCAAATAGTATAGTAAGCTATACATAAACATAAGTTACAAATAAAAAAAAAAAGGGCAAACAACAAAATTAAGAAAAGTTACAATCACTTTGCGATAACCATTTTTAGTACATATTTTCAATCTGATACTAAAACACTAACTACTAACATATACACAATATTTATGGTCAAAATCAGAAAAATCAACCAACAAAATTGAAAATATGACAATCGTTTTGGGCTGGACAATGGAAGCAGGGTGCATACCGGTGAAATTGAGTGACGGAGTAAGGGCGACGGAGTTGATAAGGTTGTCCAGAATCAAGATTGAGAAGATGCCTGTTTGTTTTTATAATCTAGGGTTTCATACTAGGTTTTTGTATGGGCTCTTACTATGGGCCTCCTAAAACCATCTGATCTCTTATCGAGCTGGGTATCAGGGTATATAACCCGATTGGAAACTGACTTACAACTGGATAGTTAACAAGTAAGTTACGAGTCTAAGTTGTGTTCGTTTTGATCACTCGACTGGGTTGATATTTACCTTGTCTATTAATAAACCATCAAATAAAGTAATGACTTTAATATATGTGTTAAAAGTAATTGTCTATAGTTATCCATATTTCAAATAATTAAGGTTTAAGTAATTCAGTAACGTTCCAAGTATTATACGTATTCATTTTTTATTGTTAAAAATAAGGCTTTTCTCCATTTTGCCTTGGCCGGTAGATAAACGAGTAGCACTAAAGCCATGCTCGTTAAATTACAGGACTCGTTATCTTATGGATCGAGTCGAGTATTGGGAGTACTCGACTCATTCCAACACTAGTAATTACTACTAAATTACCTATTGCCTTTGTAAGCATCAATATTTCTTTTTCGAGTCCGAAAATATAAAATACAAATCGTTGGTAGGTTTGGCGGTAAATCTGTAGAACCCTAGTAATCTGAAAACCCCCTTATCAGTGAGTAATTTTTCTTAATATAAACCCAAATGTATTCACTTCATTTGTGTAATTAGGAAGATTCATACTCCATCTTTTCGCAGGCTTTAGACTTTTTGCAGCAATTTAGCATCCTTTCATTTAATTGAAGATGAGGTTAGCTCATCTTATTCTTAATTATGTCCGCTTTCCTTGTGAATTTTCAATTTATATTCAATATATTATTGTCTCAATACTATAATTAGTTTACATTTCGACTTTTCAACTGTCAAAATTAACAAACTTGGTGATCTTGTTAGGCACACAACTTCAATTGAATTAAACTTAGTATGTTAATATTAAAGTAGGTTAAAATGCTACATTTTGATGTATATTTCGTAAGATATTACACAACATATTGAAGAATATTGTTTAGATCAACATTCAATAAGTTAGCTCATCAAAGTTCCAAAACTTGAGGATCTCTAAGTGGTGGGGTATGTTTTATGTAATTGTTATATCTTTATTTTACATATTTTTTGTTAATTTTTTATGAAACACTAGACAGATTAAATCTTTTTTGTGTTTTTCAAGTTTGGTGTTACCTCTGTGATTAGTCAAGAATGCTACTTTGACTAGGTTAAATTGAACCAGTGAGTAGAGTGTTCCCCGCAAAGACAGCTGAATTTTGTTTGAGAATATCAAGTTACAAGGAAAATTATTCCATCTTCTTCATTCTGGAGTTTTATTGTTGTTGCTAATTTTCTAGAATTGCCCATGTGTCAATGTATTTGGAGATCGTATATTATGCCCGCGTTACAAATACGATAAGAAATGCAGATTCGGTTTGCTGCACCTTAAGTGGATAAAAATGGTGGAGAGTTTAAGTATATCACCGGTGCTCTCAAGATTCTATGTAGGAATTTTTTTCATGAGTTTCCCTCAAGTAATTATTCACTTTCTTACTATTTTTGTTTTTTGTTAGCAGCCGGCCAATGGATGAGGATGCCCCTGTAAGTTAACAAGCTTTACTTCGATTTCATTTAAAGGACAACATCTTTATATATGCCTCTTTGGTTTTAATTTCGCTTTATATTTTTTACAGAGGTATACCCATATCAGGTACTTGATGTGCGTAACGATGTCTCTGTTTTACTAGTTTCTTATAAAGTCATAACTGCAATCCTAAGTGTTATTTAATACATATATGAACGTTGCTTCATGGGTGCAGTTAGTAGATCTATATATCCCGTTACTATCTTCTTTGCAAAGCCTTCACCAAGCTCAAGAACTGTGCTTATAATAGTCCGAATTGTGGAATACAATAGCATATAGATTGCTTTGTGGATAGGCAGTCTTTGTTCTACCTTTCCCGTTTGTCTTATTATTTGACCTCCTGTAAATATGTCAATTGGTTTATGAATCAGTTTCTTTGTCCTTTCTAGGGAATTTTAAGTCATGTGCTCTGAACTAGAGCATTGTTTTAGATATTTAAAATTTTGCAAACAACATACTTGATGTTTCAAAGGTCATGAATGTGATAAGTAGGAGGTTTCTGGAATAATTGAATTGTGGACTTCTACTCTTCTAGTATGAATCTAACACAGTAATGGAGTTTTGCTTTATGATGTCGGCTTTATTTGGTAGCGCATTAATGTTGATCCTACACAATTGTACTTCAACATTTGTGTTGCTTTGTCCTTGACGAGATCTTTATAAAAGATTTCCATTGTGATTGTTTTGTTGTATCAACTTATTTGCAGGTCAAGAATGAGGAGGAAGAGTTCAACACTGGGCCCTTGTCTGTTCTAATGATGAGTGTGAAAAATAACACTCAGGTATCTAGATACATTCAAATCTCGTATGTCTTATTCTTATTTATCCCAAATAGTGCTTGTCTAGAGAAAATTTTCTCAAGGTGTCCTTCGCTATCAGATAACATTGAGAAATGAATGCATCTCAGCTGACATTTTGAGCACGCATTTTTTCAATGGTGGATTTTTTTCTCGAGTCAATGAAGTGGTTTAACATTTTTTCCCCAACTTGGTTGTGTGCTACTTTTATATGTAATGAGTGTTAGTTTTTCTCCTCTGCTTCCAGGTGCTTATCAACTGCAGGAATAACCGGAAACTTCTCGGACGTGTAAGAGCTTTCGATAGGCACTGCAACATGGTGCTTGAGAATGTTAGGGAGATGTGGACGGAGGTCCGTAAAGTTTTGAAAGCTATATTTGTGATTGTTTTATGAAGGCCGCAATCATGCTGATAGAATGATTGAGCCTTTGTTAACTCGGTTCCTCTTTTTCAGGTTCCAAAGACTGGTAAAGGGAAGAAGAAAGCTCTTCCAGTGAACAAGGACAGATTCATAAGCAAGATGTTCCTAAGGGGGGATTCAGTCATTATTGTCCTCAGAAACCCTAAGTAGGTTATTCATGACATTCACAATGTCTCTTACTCTATTTTCAAGTTAATTACTTCCAATATTCATGCGTTGATTGGTTACAGTGTTGGTAATATGAATCTAACCTACGTTTGGTAATGCAGGTAACCTTCTCGGCAGATGCGAGTCATTAGTCCAGTGAGGAGAAGTTAGTTAACCTTGAAGAAACAAGTTATCTAGTAATGAGCGTTACTTATATTTGAACTTGCCGATTGGTACTAATGCTAATTGTTTGTGAAAAGCTACCTATTTGATTTTTATAGTCGTCACTACATGCTTTTTGCGAATTTCCATGTCGAACGTGGTGATCTTGCAATTTATGTAAAAGAATGCCTGTCATTATCTGGAAAGATTTATATAGATGCGACTCTATTTGATGTTATAAGTGGTGTATTCATATATAAATCAAAACACCAGTTATTAAGTTCAGGTGGGATACTTAATTGAAGGTTCTTAGGAGGTGGTCTGGTACAAATCAAAATCTCCAATCACTTGGTTGAATCAAAATCCCACCAACAAAATGTTTGGACAGTATTCTTTAATAAGATATTTATCACTTAAACAATCATTTATACTAAATTCGAAGGGAGTGTGTAGTTTATGTGGAACCACTAATCCTTGCTGTTAAGGGATTATCGTGTTATTGATATGTAAGTATATGACAGAAAGTACACAATACATTATTATAGAGACCGAGTCAAATACAATGACATAGCCTTATGTCTACAAAATGGTATGGAATATATATTGAATAAAATACAAAATAGGACGGGCTAAAATAAAACCTCTGTTACACCCCCAAAGTGTAGCAGTAATTTAACTTTTAATGACTCTGATGTACCGTCTTTGATGTGAACTTAAGGGGTAGGGTGCTACGGAGATTGGATTGATCAATCAATCACAATGCCCTCTCTTCGTGGTCTATTATTACGAGCGTTGGACCTACAGTGTAGATGATGAGGCACCCTTGTTGTGATCCCCGAAGATACGTTGCCTAAAATCTTTTACCATCATGGGAAGACCCTTGCGAAGTGCCACTTTTGGTTCCCATCCGAGCAACTCTTTAGCCTTTGAGATGTCGGGTTTCCTCTTGTGTGGATCATCTTCGGTGTTAGGTCTGAACTCTATCTTTGCGTTAGGATCAATTGTCTGCTGAACCACCTGTGATAAAAAAAAAAAATCAAGGTGAATTCTCAAAACTAAAACTGAACGTCATCTTCTTGTCAACATCATATTGTGGTTATTCTTGGCATGATATAAAGTGTAACAGATGTTCCGGACTTTGAAATAATACATACCTCAGCAAGTTCAAGCATGGTGAACTCGCCAGGGTTTCCAAGGTTGAAAGGCCCGACATGTTCTCCTTCCATCAATCGCATTAAGCCCTCAACCTATCATTCAAAGTTACAAGTTACAAACGTTATTTCAATTATTAGATCAAGGGACAAACCATTAAAAGCTGAGACCACCCAAAGGACAGACATTCATATAGCCCACTAGTTTATCGTAATAGCCAGAGAAAGAGACTTATATGATACTTGGGAAAATATTCCCTAGTAAATCACTGAACATTTAACAAATGGGTGGTCGGATATGAACAAATATCTCTGTCGATTGGTGGTCGAAACATTTAAGAAATGGGTGGTCAGATATGAACGTGTTTTGGAGTCATTCATATCAGTTGCTTACCAGATCTGATACGAATTGGAAACTCCTCGTCTGCTTCCCATCACCATAGACTGTCATTGGCTCCTTCCTCAAAGCCTGCGATATATTCATAATATCATATTATTACATTTCATGGCCAAGTGAGATCAAATAAAATCAAAAGCATTCTTAAATAAGTTCAGCCAACATATTATACTGTAATGATTAGCTGACCTGGGCAACGAAGTTGCTGACAACTCGACCATCATCAATGCACATCCGAGGACCATAAGTGTTGAAGATCCTAGCAATCCTAACCTGAATACAAATAAATTCTATGTCTAAGTAACATCCTTGTTCAATGTAAATAACTATTTTGAACACTCAACCTTAATTCTTTAACAAGTACTTATATTTCTAATTTGTTCTTGTTTCCTTTGAGGTTCGGTTAGGTGTAGAACGAACAATGACATCCCCTGATGCCTACTAAGAAGCTTATATCTAAGCGGGGTAAAGGGGTAATTGAACTATAAGTAAACTTTACATTTTTATAACTGATAACATAAACACTGTTCAAAGCGACCCTACAAGCAGTGCAGCGAGTATCTACTACAATACTTCACAATAAATAAGAACTACATGTAACGTAGAGTTATGCATGCGATGAACTTAACCAATCTATTCTAATCTTTTTTATATTAAATTCAATATAAAATTAAATAAAAACACATGGAAATATACATACATTTGATAATAGAATGAATCTACCTACAATTCCTATTTGACTACCAACACCAGAAAATACCTAAAAAAATAGGTGGTGTTATTAATTTATTGATTACTAACCTCAACACCTGCACCACGATGATAGTCCATGGTCAAGGTTTCAGCAGTCCGCTTTCCCTCATCGTAACAGCTTCTGACACCTGTCATCATCCTTTTTTTGTCATTTCCCAACTACTTCATCTTTGTCTTAATCTCAACAATAATTAATCTATAGATTCAACAAATACTTAGTATAATATATTTGTCAATATCAAAGTATTTATTTATATTTATATTTAAACTAGAAGTCATTTCAAATTAATTTTTTTAGAAGTGATTTCAAATTAATTTTTTTATACGACTCCTCTCCTACAACTTCAATAAGAAAAAAAAGCATGTAATTCTTCATTCCCTAATTAAAATAAACTATATTTACGGATTGCGATAAATTAGATATTTTTTTTGAAAAAGGACCCGGAAATAACGCTTTAGTTGGTGACTAGTTGACTAATCAACTTTGAGAATAGATCTTCGAAAATATCTCACACAACTCAACATCTGTCGAGATTCTTCAAACCTGCCGCATTGTGCTCTAACGTGCGCCACACTTGCCCAGCTAATCAGTTTCTAATTTTCACATTCTTTCTACCAAACATACATTTACTCAACTATAAACAACATCAAATCATCGTACTTATTGTACTAATTAAAAATTAAATATCAAGATAATCAATCGATCTACTAATCGAAAATGATGTAGGAGAAGTTAGAGGTACATACCAATGGGATTAACGTTGCCCCAATACGTCTCCTTTTGAGGATGTTGCAAAGGATCTCCGTACACCTCGCTGGTGCTCGTTAGCAAAAACCGCGCACCTACTCTCTTTGCCAATCCTAACATGTTTAATGTTCCCACCACATTTGTCTTGTGAACAATCTCCCAAGTTAAAGAAAACCACAAATATCCATTCCAAAATATTGTCAATTCTCAATGTCAAACATCCAATTAAAC
The DNA here is from genome assembly GCA_003412495.2 of Echium plantagineum. Lineage (NCBI taxonomy): Eukaryota > Viridiplantae > Streptophyta > Magnoliopsida > Boraginales > Boraginaceae > Echium > Echium plantagineum. The sequence goes on from CM016567.1 coordinate 29,360,672, forward strand.
AAAAATATTATTCGTTACTCGTGTAATTTTAATCGTGCTAATTGTGAAAATAGACATAATTCAATTCCTTCAAATAGTCTCCCATCTTATTTAAACATCATAAATGAAATAATTAATATTAACATGTTGTAATAACTTTGAACGTTCTTCTGCCTAACGGGATCAGGGTAAGTCACTTACTACGTTAAGGAACTTGGACACTGTTTTAGAATTGACCTGAAGACAATATTTTGAGTCATAGACCATGAAATTCAAATGATCAAATTTCAAACCAATTCAAACATGAAATTCCAAAAAAAGTAAATCTGCTTTAGGTGAATCAAATAAAATTAAATAAACAAAATTAAATCAACAGAAATAATTTTTAAAAAAATGATAAAAAGGATATGATAGTTTTGACAGGGTTGAACTTGTAATGAACAGGAGAAGCAGGGCAAGCAAGATGATAGATCTGATCAACTTCCAACAACAATGGCTCAACAACATCATGTCTTATCAACTCGAAATTAGGGTTCCCAAAATGATGCATCACATTCTCTTTATTCCCAGTAAAAAAATTATCCACCACAATCACACTGTCTCCTCTCTTAATCAAACGGTCCACTAAATGACTACCCACAAACCCCGCCCCACCCGTTACCACTATCCTCAACCCCTTCCTTTTTAACCCCAATGGTATTTTCCCGCCCAAATTCCCCGACCCGGAAAGGGATGCCCGGTTTTGGTACATCGTACGGTGGGAGAATTCGGTTCGGGTGGGGTAGTTGAGTAGGTCTAGTTGTGAAGATTGGTAGTATGGAGTTGAAGTGGATGATGACATGATGAAGATGATGGTGGGTAATGCAATGCCGATGAGGAGGAATACGAGGCGTTGTTCGCGGAGGAGGTAACGGAGGATTCGGTTTAGGCTCTCCCATGGTTTTGGTGATTTGGGGGTGTAGGAATCGGTTTCGTGTTGAGCCTCGTGGCCTCTGAAGGTCAGCTCCGATGAACCCATTTTGAAGAAAGTGTTTAGTTATGGTGTTTGGGGAAATTAAGGTGGTGAGAGTTTGGTGAAGAGGTGTATTTGAAGAGGGTGGAGGAAGCTTCAAACGCACTCTCCGGCGCTTGGGGTGGGGTGGGGTGGGGTGGGGGGAGGTTTGATGTTGGTGGAGCTTTATGTTGGAAGGAAGCAATATATAGGAGTGCGTTTTAATTAAACCATGATTGAGTTACCAAATTGACCTTAATTTGGAAAATGAAATTCGTTGATATTTTTTAGTATTAAATATTAATGTATGTTTAGGTTAGTTGTAGCCTGTAGGTAAAGTTTAGGCTACTACTTGCCTATATGCCTCTCACTATGCCTATATAATACTGAAAATAAATTAGAGGACCTTCAATGAGCAGCCTGAATCGATAACCACTAAAGCAAGATCACAAGTTATTAAACCTTTCAATTTAATGCTATATTTTCTCATTTTTTACCAAATAAACATGTCAGTATTCATTTCATTCTCATTTAACACAAAGTACGAAAGTAGCATTTTACATGAATGAGATTGTTTAGAGAAATACGGCGAAACTTATTTTCAAAGCACCATCTTCTAAGATACAAACTCGTGTGGTTTTATCTTTAACGAACACACGTTACGTGCGTTTTATGCGATCCATTTTAACATATTATCGTGTGTTCTGTTAATCAAACCATTTTTAATAAATATCACCGTGCACTTTATGTGTTCGTTAAGGACAATATCGAATGAATATTTTCTTTGGAAATCGTTGTCTTGAAAATATATCCACCCTTTCTAATTATTGAAATGGGCATATAGTATATCTGTTGGTTGTGATTCTAATAAGTAAAATCGGATGGATTTCATTGAGCTCTGTTCATGTAATTTTAATTTCAACAACGAAATTGGAAAAAAGAAAAATATTAAACTAAACTTTCTTCAATTTGTATAAAACTATCATCTTCGACCACTACTACAGTGGTCGTGGCTAAGGCCATGGTTGATTAAAATAATGATCAGATTTTAGATTCAAAAGTGATATTTTTCAAATAAAAAAGATTACGTATCTCTTTTAACAAAATCATATATTAATCATGATAATCTATCAAATTTCTCGTCACTTGAGTAACTCTTACTCAATCCTTTGTCAAATTGGGAAATCTTATTTTAGTTTATATATATCCACTCATTAATTAATTATCGTAAACCCTATTATTTTTATAACAAATTAGTACATACTTTAACCTTGGAGAAACGTGTTCAAAGGGGACTTAATGTGTTTTCAAGACTAATAGGCAGTTACACATTATGTGATCGAAGACGGCAACTCTTAATTTCGTTTCCTTATGTGGTATTGTCTTAATTGCTTTTCCATATGTGGTATTCAAATTTTGTTTTCATTTTTCTCAATTCGACTATTGTTTGATGTCATATCCATATATCCAAAAGGTTAATAGACAAATCTCAACATTTAATTAACTACCTAAATAATCTATGTAACGCTAGACCAAATTAGAAAAAAAAAAAAAAAATTAGGCTTTCACTAAAGTGTATATATACTAAATTTATATCACTTGATTTAATTGCGACCATAACTTTACATAACATTTTAGTTTTCATTTCTTAAACTTTTATCAATTTTTATTAAAATCCTGATAATATTTTGAATTTATCGATCGAAAACAAACACATTCAATTAGTGTAATGTTTTACAGTTTTTCATCACTCGTATATTGAACCAGCACCTTGATTGATGAAATCAATGGTTCTCATAAAAGGATTGGGACATTATCTAAAATTAATTAAAGCTAGCAAGCAAGCTAAGTCTTAGCTTGATATCTTAATTTCATTAGTATAACACAGTACTAGAATATTGTTAAAGTACTGGTAGGTATCTCAAGGAATGGTCAAAGTGAGAAGTACTTAAAGGCAATTTGGTGTGGAACTTTGAGTAATCTAAAAGCTTACACTCTCTATTCGACTATTCAAAGTCATATATTTTGAGTGATCTAAAAGCTTAGTCGCTATTCAAACTCACATTCGATCTACCTGTAATCTGGTAAGGTAATAAAAAACAAATTGCCCAACTACTATTTTGTAAAATAGGAAGAAGAAAGGGGAGATGGGTTAATTGAAATGGGCTACTTTAGTCATTTCATTATTTAGCTAAAGAAGAAATGAATGATGTATGTTATTTTATTTCATTTTGGGGTTGATTAATGTTAGTCAACCAAATTTCTCTATAGACTGTTACCTCTTGTTCATTATAATTCATGTGCATTTATCATATTGATTTTTTGACCATTAATTAATTTTTATTGCTTAATAAATTTTGTATATGAATTTCGCATAATTGGTGATTCGGTCAAATTTCTCCGGGTCGGATCATCAGGGTCGCAATCAAGATCCGTTGATAACTTTCTAAGTGGGCTCATGGGTCGCTTCTTCGGGTTCTTGGAACGAATCTACCTTGAAGTACCAGCAGAGATCTCTCCTGGCGGATCCCCCCCCCCCCGGAGTGTTGTTGCGAGCCTCCAGTTGGTGTTGTGTTTGTCTTTGATCTAAACAAGTATTTATAGAAGGGGAGCTCCGCTAATCTCGTTCCCTGGAGACACGTGGCTCTCCGCCATTGATCCTATATGTAACCTAAATGCATTTGGGCTTTAGGCTCGGTGCGGCCTAGTGGGCCGACGATATATTTAATAGTTTTGGCCCACATCAATTGCTTTTGTCTTTATTTATAAATGTTTTATAAAACTATATTTTCTTTTTGAAATATCACATATAAATTTGGCATAATCACTTTCTATACCTTACTCTAAAGTTGTTCGCCAAAAACAAGAAAACGTTGGAGCTTTTTTTTTTTGAAAAAGCATACGCCAAAAAGTCTATCGATTGCACGGAGTAAGTGCTCAAAAGTCTATCAAACGCACGCAATATATGTTGGCATATATTTCAACAACCAGACTTTTGAGCACACATTGAGTGCGTTCGATAGAATTTTGAGCATACCGCATGCGTTTCGATAGACTATTGAGGATACATTATATGCGCTCGATAGGAAAAAAACAATCAATTTAATGACGTGAAAAAATTTAGTTGGGAAATAGGTTTGACCATCTCCATGTTAAATCTCCTACCTAGTGCTGTTATCGGTCCGGATCGGTCCGGATCTCGGAAGAACCGTGTCCCGCCCGACAAAAATTTCGGGTGGACCAGAACCGGACCGATAACAGATCGGTCCAAAACTTAAATCCGGAACCGATCCGAAGGGGAACCGGGCGGGTATCCGGTCCACCCGACAAGACCCGAAATGAAAATGAAGATTGAGATCAGAATGAGAGGTATGAAGATTGAAATCAGAATCCCAAAATCCAAGATATTAATATTAAAATGAAGATCAAAATCAGCAAAAATCCCAAAAATTAAACATGGAAGCAAAGAATTCTAAATCGAAAATTGAAATCAAAATTGGAATGAAACAATACTAAATCGAAAATTGGAATCAAACATAACTAGTTTGAAAATTGAAATCAACCAAAACATAAAATACAAACATAAAATGCTCAGATTTGTCAATACATCATCACTGCATTCAAATACAAAACGAAATTGAAGGTAACAAACTAACCAAGATCGAGATCGAGATCGAGATCGAGAAAGATGAAGATAGAAAGAAGGAGCTCAGATTCATCTCTAAATCATCATTGCTTCACTTTAATGCCTCCATCTTTAACATATTGCAAAATGATAGAGAATCGATGAGATTATTAGCAATAGGAGAGTGATATATTTTCGAGAGTTGAGATGAGAGAGCAGATGAGAATAGATGGAGGCTATTGAAATGAACTCTAACCCTAATATTTAGTTTTATAGCAATGAACCGGTTCTTGACCGGTTCTGTCGGTTCGGTTCCATCGGGCCACCGGTCCAAAAATTAGTACTTGTACCGGCCCGCTTATGTTTCGGTTGGATGCTCGGGCCGGGTTTTCCCGGGCCGGTTCTCGGGCGGTTTTCGGGTAACCCGGCCCAAGCACAGCACTACTCCTACCCAACAGTCCCCCGATCCCAACTAAGCCTGATCTGTTATACACACACACTCAAGTAGTGCATTACTGTAGCATGAAATGACAATTCTGACCCCTAGTAGGGGGCAAAATGATATTAATCCACTATTTGGAAGGAAAAATTAAAAATTAAACCATAGTAGGGGTGCTAAACGAAATTATACAAAGATCTCTTGAGAATAACCTAAAACCTACATCTTCTCCGTCACTCCCCAGAGTTGCAAACCATAAAACCCCAATTAAACCCTTGCTCTGAAGCGTCTCCATAGAAATTCATCCCCAAACAAAATGGGTCGTTTCCACAATGTAAGTATTTCAAGTATCTCAAAAAGTTTTCCACTTTTTAATTTCAATACTCATATGTTTTTGTTATTTGATGAATAATATAGTAAAGATTGCACTTTTCTCAACTTATTTTACTACCAACGTCATAATTTTTATTCAAATTACAAATTGTGTTTGTTAATTAATTCATAATTTTGTTCTTCTTTACCGTTGAAAATCAAACTAAACAATCTTTTGTCGATGGAAGTTTATATATATAAGATAGTATTCTCAACATATTTTAGTCAGAATTTTTATTTAAATCAATGTTAGGTGTGTTAATTAATACCGGAACGTTTGTTTATGGAAGAGATTATGGAAATTACATGGATGAATTAGCTGCTGAGCTGTGAAATAAGGCTGCTATTTTGACTGCTTCTTCATATTAGTCGATTGAAACTAAATACCCATGATTTTGAATCAAATCGAAGTTATGCGAAGGAGTTAATCTGAAATAACAGTTAGGTGGAGTCAAGTTTAATCTTCAATTGTTTAGTAATTCTCAGATTGTATTTTAATCATGGAAGTAGTTAGTTAGCATTAACAGTTAGGCTTTTCAACATACTTTACTACAAACATTATGATTTTGGATCATATTGAATTTATGTGTCATTTAAGGCTGAAAATTTTGTTAATGTTGACCTCTGAAGACTCGAAGTGGATGATCTTTTAGAGATGGGGTAGTATTTCTCATTTTCTTGACTAATTTGAAACTTTATTTGTGAATCTTTGAACTGTACAGAAGAAGAAAAATGGTTTTGTGAAGCCAATGATAAAGAAGCAGCCAACAGTTGATCATGTGACTGGGGATAAAATACCAAAGAGTTTCGTGTTTTCACGAGGAAAACTTCCAGCTTCCCTAAGACATTTGGAGATGGATTTGAGGAAGTTGATGCTTCCTCATACTGCTCTTAAGCTCAAGGTATTGTTTGTATCAATTATTGATGCCATAGTTTCTGGTTATTTATTATCTTTGTTATAGAAAACTGTATCAAATGAGTTGGCTTGGTGGTTCTTGAATTATTTTTGTATTTGTGAGTTTGAGTAATCCGGGTATATGATATTTGATTAATATGTCTGCTGGAGTTAGGCCTGCGTAGTCTGTAAGATTAATGCTTGTATCTCCAAAGAACATTTTTGTAATTCACATAAAATCGTATATAGTTCAAGCAGGGGTACAATGCTGTTTAGTGATGGATCATATGTAAGCTTGACATTTCAAATTTGAGGTGATGTATCTTTTTTACAAAGCTTCTTATCCTTAATGTAGTACCCGCACTCGATAGACCTGAAATTTGGAATAGAATGTTGACTTTTCTTTTCGATGGTTGTTCTAGTTGTCCTAATTAGTGTTTATTCAGGCAAAAGAAACAATATTGTCATTTGTCAACATGATTAGAACAAAAGCGTAAGTCCATTGATATATTGGCTAGCTAACTTGGTTTCTTCATTGGCACTTCTGACTGTAGGAGAAAAAGCGGAATAATCTCAGGGACTTCCTAAATGTTGCTGGGCCTATGGGTGTTACACATTTCCTCATCTTATCAAAAACTAATAGTGCACCATACTTGAGGGTCGCACGCACACCCCAGGGCCCTACTCTAACATTCAAAATACATGAATACTCCCTAGCTTCTGATATTGCTAAATCACAAGTGCGTCCGCGGTGTCCTCCAGATCTTTTCAAAACCCCGCCTTTGGTATGTTGTGAGTTGCCCATTCAGTTTAATACAACTTTCGTGTTGCATATTCTAATCTCTAATACACTGAACATGACAGATAGTACTTTCTGGATTTGGGACGGGAGAGCAGCAACTGAAGCTCACAACTATCATGTTTCAGAATATATTCCCAGCCATTGACATAAATACGGTAAGTTAAGATAAATGATGTTTTACTAGCTTCAGTGTGTTTGTTGCCCATTTATTGAATTTGCTAAGTTGCAGGTGAAACTATCTACATGCCAAAGAATTGTACTACTTAATTATAACAAAGAAACAAGGCTTGTTGATTTCCGTCATTATTCGATCAGATTGCAGCCTGTTGGTGTATCACGCAGAATCAGAAAATTTGTGCAGAATCATCAAGTGCCCGATTTAAGAAATCTGCAAGATGTTAGCGACTTTGTTACGAAGTACGTTCGAAACTCTCTGTCTGCCTCTTCCTCCTCATTCCTATCCCTTTTACCGCCATAGTTGGAACTTTTACTGTGCCTATCATTGATATTTGAGTAACACGCTTTCTCCACCCTAGCCTAGGAAGGGAAGACCAGTTATTGCAGTGATATGGTGATCTATCCTCGAAAGCTCTTGGCAATTTGATGAAAGATAAATATTATTCCCTTTGGTATTAATAGTTTGTGAAAATGAAAACGTTTCTAATTGGGTTAACTGATCATGTATTCTACTTTTATGTAATGAGAACATTTTAAACACATTGGATTTAGTGGCTGTTATTATTACTTTGTTCTTGTTTGAATGACCTATTTTATCTCTTGCAGTAGGCCATTCGAACAAAAACAGAGAAAGAAGTATATAAGCATCTAAAGAAGTTTTTGAATACATAATATCGCATGACAGAAGGGATTCTCTTTAATATCGTCTAAAATTTGATTATAGATTATAAGTAGAAGACAATATCTATCTTGTGGGTAGTAGAACATCAACAAATAGAGGAAACCATCGAAGGAAAAGTTTTAAAGTAATTTTCGTATTTGTCAAGTTAAGATAGAATGCTTATATCTTTGATCTATATAATTACGATGATTTTCTGCTCATAATTCTACTCCTTCCTATAGAGCTGGATATGGTTCAGAAAGTGAAGCAGATGATGAAGCTGCAACTGTAAATTTAAATAGTGATATGGGTAGAGTTAATCGGGCCTCTAATAAGAGTGCTGTCAGACTTCAAGAGATTGGGCCTAGGATGACACTTCAGCTTGTCAAAGTTGAAGAAGGACTGTGTGCTGGAGGAGTGATCTTTAGTGAATATGGTATGCTCTGTATATATGATGTTTGGAATGTAGACACTAAATTTTCATTTGGCAATTTGACCTTTTCTTTAGATGTGCATGCTTATTACTTAAATGTTTGATGTTACTAGAGATCTCAGTCTTCCTGGCGACCTATAACCTGATTTGAAATTTGACCTCCAAAGATTTTCCGACTGTGCATCTTAATGAAGTATGGATGAAGATACTAATTCTGTTGTTTCATGGTCATGACTCGTTGGCGCACTAACACTTCAATTATTTATTTCCTTGTTCACATCCTAAATGAATTTTTATTGATTCGGCCCCTTTCGCTGGCATCTGGTTTTAATACTGAAAGTTGCCTTACTCAACTCTTCTATCCAGGGAATATTACTAAGGAGGAACGTCCAGAGAGCGGTGACAAGGAAGAGGAAATGGAAGAGGAAGTAGGAGAGCAGGATAGTGGGGAAGAGGAAGGAGACGAACTGGAAGATGAGGAGGGTATGAGTGAAGACTAGCCACATTGCTAACATAAGTGCGGGTCCAATCATATAGCAGCTATTTGCAGAAAACAATGTTGTGCCAGACCTATCATCTCCAGTGCCAGGAGAGGCTATGTTAAGCCGATCAGTTTTGTGAGGTTCTTGATCTATTATTATCAGTTACAGTATAAAATGCTACTATATTTTGTTACATTTGACATTTGGAGGAAACCCCCTACTAAACCTGTTTCGATAAATGTATGGATATCAGAGGATGTATTTTTATATATATTTGAATGAAGGATTTTAACAAAATATTGATATCGTTCTTTCTGAATTCATCCAATGTAACCAATTTTAGTTCAAAGCATGCCATGTCAGGGTAAGCAGATAGCCCCCGACATCGAGGGCCCAAGACCTAGAAGGGACATGTCAAACCCTTGGCTAGGAAACTATCTTGTTCTAAGTTGCAAACGTACAGCTACTTCAATCCCTTAACAAATTTCAGACCGACTGGTGGACGGCTAAAAATGTCAGCCTCCTCACGTTGATGACTACCTTCAAAAAAAACTTCTGCATTTCATGAATATGTTCATATGCTTGGTGCACTAAGCGTGTTAATGTTTTGATCATCCTTAAAGTTGTAGTTCTAGCATCCTCACAAGTGCGAATTTGAGGTCTCGATTTTACTGAAAATTAATTCAACTATAGTACAAGTACATTCGATCAGAGTGGATTAGAGTGAAGAAATTAAGCTGAATCGATGAAATAAGATGAAACAGAACTGAAACCAACATTCACCTAAGTTACACCTCAATTTTGGGGTTAACAACAACGGGGTAAATCTTGTAGAATGAAGGCGAATCATTTAATATTCATTAATCTGGACGACTACAAAAAATAGAACCTCATGCAAAATGAACTTGCAATTTATTCCTAATTCACCAGATTCATCTCAATCCAAACAGATTATTTAATAACCCCAAAACTATATTGTATGAACGATGATACTTTTAACTATATTATCCACTTCAATTTATCCTGCTGATACTGCAACAACTTTCAGGAGTGACCTGCCTAGCATCAATAACAGTAAGATATGATCTCTAGACAAAAATCATGGCTTCTCATGAATATATGTTGTAATATACATATGCAAAAAAGAAAACCCAATGTTCAGTTATTAACTGCGGCTAGAGCATACACATATTAAACAGCATATGGTTGTTGCTCGGTGTATGCTTACAGGCCAACGATAATCCACAACTGTCTTGATATTTACAATTCCAATCTGCTCTATTACATACATGCCTATCAAAAAATGTTAATAGGAAGTCAGTATGCTTCTAGTCTCAATTAACAAAAAACCGTCATATGAAGGCATGCAATATTGTTGGCCATTTTGAAGGGGACTGAGAACTTCTTGAACTGCAACAGCCTTGAGCTAAAAGATCATAGAAGGACAAGTCTTTAATCTAGCCACACTAACCGATGATCAATGGACAGGTGGATAAATCCACTCGTGCTAGCTAACCGATGGGATCTACCATTCTGATATCATGCTTCTTACGGCGACATCTATGATGGGCCTTTTGTAGTGTGTTTTCACTAGCCCTCTTTGCATTTGCAACATTACCTGCAGTACAAGTGAAATTAAATGAGTCAAAATGGATTATCAATGTACATCAGTTGGGAACCAATCCGGCCTAAGCAGCACCAACGAGTAACAGCATCAATTATTAACTTTGGGTGTTATTCCCATCACACGAGCAAAGTTGAAGTTCCCCAATGTAGAGGGGGTGGGGGGGTGGATGTTCGCTTTTTTTTTTTTGTAAGAAAAGAAACAACTAACATATTAAACTCCTTTCAATACAGCAAGAAAGTTGCAGTATAATACTGAATGTAAAACTGTACTTTCTTAATACTTTACACTATTCATCACAATCAAATCAAGTACAAGCTGCAAGGTAACCAGACATAATCTCAAATACTCCGTATTTCACTTGAATCGAAAATATCATTGAAGTATACACCTAATGAAAAGAAGCATTAAGAAGTGTTGTCCTATTATACACTACTAAAATTGATGCATATCTATATGTGAGTAAGAGAGTGTTTGTTATGTCAGATATTCGGAATGCTGTTATCATAGTATAATCAATTCGAGAGAGTGCCAGATGAATATTTCAGTATTTGAAGACCCATGTGCGAGGTCCTATAGGGGAACCATGTCAAACCATTCCAGTTCATGAATTTAACATATTCCAAGGAAAGCCACAGAAATTTTTTGGTTATCTGGCTCTTGGATATAATGAAACAAATTTAAATGGATCATGAAGCTACCTATGCTTCTTATCTATTGTAAATTAGTAGATAGTCTTTGCACTTCATCTTGGGTCAACTAGGAAACAACCTGCCTGATACCATAGCGGTAAGGCTGTGTATAATCTGACACCCCTACCTCGCTTAGGCCGGAGCCTCTTCAAAAACATTGGGAGTTTGGGACATGTTGTACTGTTTAGTTATAGCTATCCTATTTTATCAGCATTCATTCACGTGTTATCTAAGTCATGACATGGAATTTTGTTTCATGTCAAATAAAACTAAATTTGGTGGCAGCTAAACAGACTGTCAAACCAAATGGTAATCAAACTCATCATGAATACGAAAGAACAACTACTATTGGTTCACACTGTAACTTTTGAGTAAACTGTCAAGTCGAATGGTATAAACTCATCACGAATACTAAAGAATAACCACTATTAGTTGTGTTTTGTTCCCCAAAACTTTCTTTCTTATATACTTAGTTAAATTAGGTCCTTCTGCTGAAACTATGACTCAACAGATAGTTCAGAATCAATGCACCATTGAAAGCACAAGCAATGTGCCTTGAAGCTTAAATGCACGTATAATTTGTTTTCATTCGCAGGGTCACAATAAAATGTAAATTAGGTACCTCCAAATTCATCGTCCCAAAATAGAACTCTGGGATAATCTTCTTCCTCATCAATCTCATCACCATCTCCAAATTCCGCATCGCCTCGATAACCTGGTTCACTTCCATAACCCGATTCATTTCCCTGACTATCAAAATTGCCAACATGCCCAAACCCAAGATTCACACTCTCTTTCTCTCCAGTCCCCCCACCACCAACACCGCCACACTTCTCCCTTTTCCCATTCCTCGCCGCTTTCCCATTCCTCGCCGCCTCACTCACATCCGAAGACCAATTCGCATCTCCATTCACAAACAGCTCTCCACTTGAATCCGTGCCAAGGGGCATAGGAAAATCAGAGCAGGTCCCATACGCTGCTGAAGCACCGACAGAGCAATACCGTCTACGTGTCCCACTCCGATCACTACTCCTACCCGAAACAGACCTCGACCCTTTTCTCCGCCTTTTGCGAGCAAATAAATTGTAGCTGCTATCAACCCTGTGAGTTCAATTCCTTGTTAGTAAATCACATATAAAAAGCATTATACTCTTACATAATCATAAAAAAACTCACAATTTCATGAACATGGAAATTATGTGTTTTCAAAAATACACTCTCTTCACTTTACTCGTCACTTTAGCTATAAAAAAATCATCTTTAATTGGATTCTACAATCTCAATACATATGTTCCTTTAATTTTACATTCTTTTCCTTAAAAAACAAGCCTTTAGTCAAATTCTCTCCTTAAATTATTAGTGATATCATTAAACAACACAAGGACACAACAATGTTTCAACAAGAAATCATTGCATATCAATTTATCTCCTTGAGTTGAAGTTACTGAAGTAATTGTGAAGATGACATTATCACTATAATGTAAATGACTATATAAAAGAGTTGAACGCAACCACAACTCTTTCCAGGGCCGGTCCAAATATTTTAGGGGCCTACTGCGAAAACTAAAAAAGGTGTGAGGAAAGGTGTTTCCGCATTGATAAAAAAAGAAGTGTAATCGCTATCTACTAATTGACAATATATACCTATAGGTAGGGAGGGGGCGGTCGTCGTCGATGAGGGTAAGTTTGGAAAACTCGAGGGAGTCAACGGGGAAGGAGGTGGTTCGATCGGCGCGGCAGGGGCGTTTGGGTTTGGAGGGGGTGTTGGAATAGTGTCTAGGCGAATCGGAGGAGTCGATGGTGGTGGTTCTCTGGGGTGAGGATGAAACGAAGGGCCTCCATGTCCGGAGGTGTAATGCGCAGGCGTCGATTGCGGTTCTTGATTCGGAGGTTCGTGGTGACATTATGATGCAAGAATGAAGAATGAAGATGTGGTATAGTCCAAGGTTTCAGCTTTCTAGCTGTCGAGTTTTCAGACAACAATTGGAAGGTGCTTTGGCCTTTGGGTTGGGTTGGGTTGAAAAGAATTCTTTCAGTGCCATACTTCCTTCCCTTTTACTCCGCTTCATGGACAATAAAAATAGGGTAATTTGCAACCTATCAGTTAGTAGTATTTACAACGGGGAGGATTCAACATCCTTCGCATTTATTTCAATATTCCACATAATAATTTAACATCTATTCAATTTTTATATCTACAATGATTTTATTTAAAAAATATTCAACAATCTTTAGAAAAAAATAATAACTAATAATAATATACTATAATAACTAATATCAATTCTAACATACAAAATTACTATGAATTTGAACTCGTAAAAAATAAATTTGATATTTTCGTGCATGTGGAAATCCAATCCCCTTTTGTCTTCTTCTTTTTTCATAAAAAGAAGTTAGTGGGTATTTGATCTAAGATTTATTGATAACAAAATAAATACTTATATGGCTTATTTTCATTTTGGACCCTGAACTATGATGAAAATTTTAAATTGGACCCTAATACTATCCTAAGCCTCATATTGGACCCTATACTATGGTTTGTCTCATTTTACCCCCTAAAACGCCAAATATGATGTAATTTCGTTTTAAAATAAGGGGAAAATCGTAATAGCACATATATTAAACTTTTGGGCAGAATTCACAAATAACAAACTTATTAAATTAAAAATAAATCACTGGATTATTTTCATTTTGGACCCTGAACTATCACATAAGTTTCAAATTGGACCCTGATACTATCATTAGTTATTTGTAAAAACGCCCCAAAAGTTTGATATATGTGATAATCCAAATTTGCCCTTCTTTTAAAACGAAATTCAATCTAAAATTGGCATTTGAGGGGGCAAAATGAGACAAAACGTAGTATAGGGGGTAATTTGAGGCTTATGATAGTATTAGGGTCCAATTTGAAACTTACGTGATAGTTCAGGGTCCAAAATGAAAATAAGCCTACTTATATTGACTAACCTCTCTTTTCGATCTGAGTTGTTATACACACCCAAACAGTTGTCCACTTGTCCCCCTATATGTCCCCCTGCTTGTAAATGAGTTGTTGAGGTGTTGACACATGCCCAACTAACACTGTTTTGGTGTGTGTATAGTGCTGCCCCTTTTCGATGAAAGAATTGTGAAATCATTCAATTTTTTTTTGATATTATTAAACTCAATTAAATTTTAACCAACTTCAATCTTAAAAGGTATATATAGGAATCAACATGATTGCTAATAAAGGAGATTGTTATTTATAAAAATGGTAATGAAAATTTTATTAACCAATTGCTAACTCATAAGCAGTTGGTGCCTTGAAAAGATCGTACTGGTAGTTAATTGACAAACTGTCGGTGTGGTACAGTTAATTAACAAACAAGGTAATGTTCATGTGTGTGACTTTATCAAACAACTCTTCTCAGTTGTAAAAATCACAAAAAAAAAATTCAAATGTCAATTTAATGTTTCTATTTACTTTATTACATGTAGGTTAATTTTATTACTTGTTACATGTTAATAATATTAATAATTGTTTACGTAGTCAAGACATCTTGTCCTAGTAGCAACTAGCAAGCATGCTGACACCTCTAGAGGTCTCGGGTTCGAACCCTCTTGCTAGCATGAAAATTGGTTAGAGAGATGGTTTCTCTCACTAGTTTGACGCTAGTCGCCTCTTTCCTTGAATTTACGAATTGTGTAATGATGTTTAATGATTGTAATCGATTATTCATATTAATAAAACTAAAGGGTAATCCCCCTTTTTTTAAAAAAAAATAATTATGTAAAAGAATTTTTTGATAATTAAATTGAACTAGAAATTTCGAAATGAGCTAAGTGAGCTAGCTCAAAGCTCGACTCGGGAATGGCTCGTCAAACATTTAGTGATGAGCCAAACAAAATCCTTGAGCTCGGCTCGGCTCGACTCGGCTTCTGTACAACTCTAGTTAGTACACGGATGAATTATTGCAACTACATCATCAATAGTATCGAGTTATCACAAGAATTAAATTTAGATTAATATCAACAAAATATTATTGATAATAATGATATCTGATTGGAGTTGTTTGTTGTTGATAAGAATGAATGATTGGGTTTAGAGCAGAGTGGAGAAAAACATATTGGGTTCTTACTAATGCATCAACTAGGTGGGTCACCCTTTGATTAATGCTCGTGGTACACTTGTTTTGGCTAAAGCCTAATGGACCCTGCCTCCCATCACTTCACATTCTTCTATCTCACCAAAACACAACCTCTCATTTTTCTTACTATTCAACGTTATCACTTGTTTCAGCTAAGGCAATTCCACGTGTCATCCCCTCATTGGTTCCCCCTCGGATCTCCCCTACCCACCCTAGATAAGTTTTATCATGTTGAAAAAATAAATGAAAACAAAAACATTACTATCAACTCCTCCCTCTTAATTTCACCTACAGTTTTAGATGATCCCTCATTCTCCTCCACACAACAACAAACAATAACTAGAGAGAGAGAGAGATCAGAGAGAGAGGAGGGGAGAGAGATCAGAGCTTTAACATTAAGAAGTTATTATGGGGGGTGAAACATGGAGTTTGACAACAAAGCTATGTGATTCATGCAAAACGACGTCGGCAAGCGTGTTTTGTAGAGCTGACTCAGCTTTTCTTTGCTTGGGGTGTGATTCGAAGATCCATGCAGCTAACAAGTTAGCTTCACGTCACGCTAGGGTTTGGATGTGTGAAGTGTGTGAGCAAGCAGCCGCCACGGTCACATGCAAGGCGGACGCTGCCGCGCTTTGCCCTACATGTGACCGTGACATCCACTCCGCCAACCCTTTGGCACGGCGTCATGAACGTGTACCTATTGTCCCCTTCTTTGACTCCGCCACAGCTACCAAAACTCATGGCGGAGCTGGAGCTGAAGGGGACGAAAGTACTAAGTTCATTAATGATATTGATATTAATGAAAATGATGTTGCCGCGGAGGAGGAGGAAGCGGAAGCAGCATCTTGGCTGCTGCTTCCGAACCCTAATCCTACTCCCAAAGGGCTGGACCTCGAGAGTCCAGCCGAGTATTTGTTTAATGATATGGATCCTTATTTGGATATGGATCTTTTGGGTGGAGAGCAAAAACCACAAGTTATTCATCAACAACATTACCATAATTCTGATGGAGTTGTGCCTGTGAATAAGAATGAAGAAAGGCATAACCCGACCCATTTCATCGGGCCGGTTGTTGATGGATACCCGACTTTTGAGTTCGACTGTTCTGCTGGATCCAAGCCGTACTTGTACAACTTCACCTCTCAGTCAATTAGTCAAAGTGTATGTTCCTCTTTCTTTTAATATAGATGGTTGATTTATTCTTGAATATCACATAAATAATCATCATCGGACCGGTTACGGTTCCGTATAGATTTGTTCCGTATCGAATTCCGTACAGAAAAATAATTACACAATAACCCATGAAGAAATAATAATTACATCTTTAATCCCCACTCCAAACCACCAATATTTGTATATTAACCCTTTACGGAATGTGTACGGAATATTTTTATAAGGCACCCTAACTTTCTATAATCATCATACTTAAATTAGTTAAGTCATTATTACCTAGTAGTTAAATATTAGTACTTGCATATGAGTTAATATGCATTTATAATGGGTCTAATATAGGTTATTATGATAACAATGAAGTATAACATTATAAAACCTTATTTGAAGAAAATGTATTATGTTTCCTTTTTAAAGTTATGAACACTATTATTAGAACGAAATTCCATGTAACAATGTTAGAGATTTTGATCTTCATAATAATTTTATGTATATCTCTGTATTCCTAATTTATCTTAGTCTATATATGTATGTAGTCGATCTAGTTGGTTTAGTAGTTTTTGGATCATGATTTTGCAGTACCAAAAAGTAACAAGTCATTATATAGTAATTAAATTCAAATATAATTACTGCAAAATTTACCTTATACAATGCTCAACAAGTGTCTCAGACATTACTAAAACGCGCCATAATAAGCCGTGATGACTTAGAGAGCCTTTCATTAGAAAATATTAACTTGAATGATTTGAGTTATATATTAACTTAAACCAATTATTAAGAAAACATTATTTGATTATGATTATGCAGATGTCTTCCTCATCTCTTGATGTTGGGGTGGTGCCGGACCACAATGCTATGGCGGATGTGTCAACAGGTTATCCTCCTCGATCCGAGGCAATGTTGCCTAGCCCTATCACAGGAGTTGATAGAGAAGCCAGAGTGTTGAGGTACAGAGAGAAGAGAAAGAACAGGAAGTTTGAGAAAACCATAAGGTATGCCTCCAGGAAGGCATACGCGGAAACTCGTCCAAGAATTAAGGGGAGGTTTGCCAAACGTACTGATCAAGCTGAGGATGTTGTTGAGTCCCTCATCAATATTGCTGATACCTCATCTTATAGTGTTGTTCCATCTTATTAATTAATAAAAACAAGTTCACTTAACTTACTGGTTTTGTGACTAATTATTATTAGCTAATTAGTTACAAATATTGTAACATAAACTATGTCGTATGTTGTTGAAGAGGATGGTGACTGTTTGGTGACTGTTCTATTCTATCAATGGAGGTTGTTTCATATCCATTGGTATGTATATTGTAAAACCTCATCCTTTGTTTTTGTGTGATGTAATGAACTAAATTTCATGTTTAGTAATGTGTGTCATAAGTAGCGCATTATTAAGTTGGTACTACAATTTTTTTCAATAATTAGCGGTGACATGAATTTCGAACTCACAAACTTCTAATTACATCACATTTTTTTCAAAGAATACTTCATCATATTTTTCACGTAAGTTTACCTATAATGATTGATTAAAGTTGCAGCGGAGGTTATCACCTAAACTGTCCCTCCTTTCCTCCTTGATTCTTATCTTCTGATCGTTTGTCAGTTTATGAACGGACGCTAATCCTGACTATATATATATATATATATATATATACATATTAACGTTTTTTTCTATATCGTGTTTTATTAATATTGATCAATATTGAACTGATCGCTCACATATGAATTTTGGTAAAGTATGAAGATTACAAATAGTTGAGAAGTGGGGTCATATAAATGTGAACTGAATAGATTCCACTAATACTATTGAATTGATTAAAGAGTGAATATGTCGACCTCAAGTCTAAAAACATACTCCTGCTTTACATTGAATTTGAACCACCAAAATTAAAGCATTTTTGTTTTCAACCCCATACTATATCATGTACGACGGTCGATGGCAACTGGGCATGTCAAACCATAGATAATTGATAAAAAAAAAAAAAAATTCGGGACCCATCAGACCCAATAATTTAATCTTTTAGAACAATTCACGGGGTAGCGTATTGAATTACAATTTGGAAAATACTGCTTTCATAATATAAAAAGAAATTCAAGTAACGACAAGAATTGTTTACAAAGAGATTTATAACAAAACTTATACCGAGTTGCGGATCTAGGAAGGATAGGGTATGACTTATGAGGCACTCTCAAGATTTTTCGGAATTATTATATATCAATATATGATATTTGTATTTTTGCGTTATTACAAAATAAAAAATATAAGTAAATCAAGTGAAAGTCTAACTTAGTTCATTTACATTAGTCACCTTAAAATTATCTCTAAAATATTTCATATATACTACTTTTATCAATTTTTAAGATTTTTTTTATATTGTAAATTAGCGATGAGGTGTGTTTCGAACCCATGATCTTTTTGTCACTAGCAAGAACATTTTTTCCACTAGGCTATTCGATTAACTCTATTAATTTTAAGATTGTGTTTTAATTTGATTACTTTTTCAATTTGCTTACTTAACACAATATTTAATACAAATAAAGTGATGGTGGAAGAGAGAGAGCCAGAAAGAGAGAGAGAGAGAGGATAAAGTGACTTTTAAGGGTTCCAATGACCAGTGCCCTATATATTGGCACAAACACTTCCATACTCAAAAACTAATGTGGGTCAGCCCATAGTAAAGATGTTGAAAAATAGTGTTTTAGCATATAATCCTCCGTCTCTGAAAAATTGGTACATTTGACTTTTGGTGGTCAACAAAACACAATTTAAAATATAAATATCTCTTATTCTACATCCGAAAAAATTATAAAAAGTTGATATTTCAAAAATATATATTGAGACGAATCTAACAAGATCCCACATAACTATATTATTCCTTATCGTTTAATGAAAATTCTTGATAAAACTTTTTAAAATTTGACCACCAAAAGTTAAAATGCATCAATCTTTTAAGGACGGAGGGAATATTTGATTTTTTTCCTTTTTATTGAGATAAAAGTAATTTTAAAGAGACTATTACAAATACTCTTAAAATCTTCCTTTTCACCTCTGAATTTCAACGGTTCAACCTATCAATAGATCCACACGAACTTCCTTTTACTATTTTCGATTTCCTGTAATTCTATTATTTATTGCTAGATATATCTGTAAAACCAAAGTTAAATATTTATCACATGTTTAGTTAAAATCGATTAAAATATAATTGTATATTCACCAAAATTATGCGCTAATCAATAAACATCTTTTAGTTACAATCGATACAATGAAAAATGAGATTATATGTCACATGGAATTTGGATGCCACCAACAATTGAGTAATGGGGACCCTTTTCGCTTATGATATGACTTGTGGGCGGGTATATATAATTCCAAGGCTCTACTTTTTAAGGTCCCAATCGAACCAGTGAATTCAAGGTTGGAATGAATATCCAACCTTAGATTCACTGGTTCGCTATATAATAATGAAAAATTGAATTGTTGTTTAGAACCGAACCAATGAATCTGAGGTTGGAATGAATATCCAACATTGAATT
The DNA here is from genome assembly GCA_003412495.2 of Echium plantagineum. NCBI lineage: Eukaryota > Viridiplantae > Streptophyta > Magnoliopsida > Boraginales > Boraginaceae > Echium > Echium plantagineum. Next base: position 29,380,677 of record CM016567.1, read on the forward strand.
CACTGGTTCGGTTGGGACCTTAAAAAGTAGGGACTTGGAATTAGGTTTTATCCTTGTGGGCTGTGGCATATCATTACTGGCCACTGCAATTGATCGTGTCAACTGTCAAACCTGGGATTGAGGTTCAAATTTAGTAGTTTAATGGAGGCCCAAATTAAATACCATGACTCATTTAAAGCTTCGTAAGTCCAAATATGGAAAATCCATCTAACCAGCCTACTTCAAAATAATGGAAAAAATACATAATGAAATAATGTGATGCAAGTTGAGGAGGTTTTGATGCAGAAATTGGCTCAATCGATGGAGGGGCGAAAATGTTAGATTTCTACAAATGGATAGTGTTTTCGTGCAGAAACGGTGTCCCGAGTCAAATCCATCACTTTGCCATGACGTACGATGAATTTTGGCGATCGGAGATCGTTTGGAGGGTCAAAATCGCAGTTTGATAAGTTTTGGGGTGTTTTGCAGTTTTTAATAATTTCAACCCGTTTTGTTTTGTACTTCTAGTCTAGCAAGTTAGGTGTTTACTATTTAAGCACTTTCAGACGTTCGAGGTTTCCTCAATATCTATCATCTTTCGATATTCTTTAAATCAACGAAATTTGATAAAGAATTCATCCTGTCACGTAGGCTGCATCATGTAACGATTGAAATAAATTTTTCTGTGACTATCTAATTTTTATCTTTAAAAAAAGATAATAGATTACTAGCTAAAGTGAATCTATTTTTAAATAAGGATGTAAAAGTTTGTTAGATGGAACAAATTATAATAAATAAAGAATAATGAATTGGACAATCTTCACTAATGGAAGAAATATACAATAAGAAACATATAAAAATATGCACTGCAACTCCAAATATAGAGTGAGTAATTATTTGAGAAAGTAATAAAATAGCAACTCATAATTTAACAAAGTTTTGCCTGAAACATAAAAATGGTGTAGATGACCTTTATTTCCCCTTTCTAATTGGCCATCTATTTTGACTTAACATATGCAAGTGGTGAATTGAGGTTTATCTCAAACTCACTACTTTTTGTCCATCGTCTTATCATTATGAAACACGCAAGCGGTGACTTTGTATCAAGGAATGTGATTTGTAGATTAATAATGTAGTTATTACCATAAACAACAATTTACTACTAATAGAATACTAATATGCTTTCCGTCATCACTAATACTATTTTGTATTTCCACTACCGATGAAGCGTATTAGTCAACCATTATTGTTGCAACATCGTATTACGATTTTTTATGGTCACGGGCATTATGTTGCTCATAATGTCCACATTTCAATTTTCAAAAAGGACTATTTTGCATGACTCGTTCTATAATATATTTATAAAATATTTTCAGTTCATCATCTATATTTTAAATGTCAAATATAAGATCCAGGTGCCTATTTTAGAAAATAAATAGTATTGTAAATTCCAATTTAAAAAGATAATGTGTCTATATTGTAAAGATGCACATCTCACAACGAAAGTCGATGTCCTCCGGGTCAATATATAAGATATTGGGCTACTCCCTCTATTATCAATTGATTTTAGAGTGGAACCGATAGAATCTTAACCTATATTGAAAAAAAAGCCTTTTATAATTCAATGAAATCAGCAAATTTAAAGTCTTTCATTTTTGGTAGATAATCCAAATCTAAAGGTCTAAGCACAGCACATAGTTTATGTCCTTAAGAGGTATTAATACGTGATAGTGTTGATGCGTGGTAATAACTCAATCGAAATCGTGAAGAGAAAGAGATCCTAACTCAGCGCCACAACCAAATCAAAAACAGCTATACTCCCTACTTTTTTTGCATGAATAAATCAAATCAGTTGTTACCAAATACTATACCATATCTATAATTACTGATTGAAAATAAGATACGAAGATGAAGTTCTGTAAGAAGTACGAGGAATACATGCAAAGACAAGGTCAGAGGAAGCCACCTGGTGTCCAATTCAAGAAGCTCAAGAAAATACTCAAACGCTGTCGTAATGAGGATGATAATAATGCTCTTCAAATTCAACTCTCATCTGTTAATTGTAATTCAGTTTGCCCTCATCAATGCCCTGGTACCAACATATCTTTCTTGCTCATCACTATCCATTTTGGTTTTTAAAAATTCGATCTTTATCTTTACAAGTACTCGAATATGAGGGTAATATTATGGACAAAAGACTAATTGGAGTCTTATTTTCAATTTAGTTTTTATTTTCTTAATAATGGCTATAGTGAATCGACACTCAAGCTTTATCAAATTGTCTTATATGGTAGATTATGTTCTGCTAAGTAGTTTCGATTCATGTGAATATGACCGGTAATAATAATATCTTTTCGATTCATGTCAATATTCTAGTATATTCTGAATTAATAGTTTCGAAAAAAATGCACCTTTTCTGCCATTTACAGTGGAAACTAACTGTTCCAGTGTTCGTGCTTATAAGCTGTGATTAGTCTCCTGATTTGCACACTAGGGTGATGGGTAAAATTCATAATATCTTTAGTTTTAGTTCTTTTGTAATCGTAGTTGAACAAGTTGGTGAGTTTTTTTTGTTTGTTGATTAGAATAATCTTGTGGACTGTCGGATGTTAAATGGTGAACTCTACTTGGGACTGTCAGGCTTCTAATTTGACGCCGTAGGTGTTTCCGTGTTTGCTAATTGTGACTAAGTATCTCAGTCGATGTATTCAGATTCTGAATAGGCTTTTACTTGCCGTAGAAACTGTCTCTAATAGGTAACTGATGTGTGATTCTGCAGTCTGTGATGGAACATTCTTTCCCACCCTTCTGCAAGAAATGTCTGCGGTGGTTGGTTTTTTCAATGAGAGTGCTCAGAGATTGCTTGAGCTACATCTAGCATCAGGATGTCGTAAGTACTTCATGTGGTGCAGAGACAAACTCCAAGGGAACCATGTTGCTTCGATTAAAGAAGGCACGGACCTGGTTTCTTATGCTATAATCAACGCCATTGCCATGCGTAAGATACTAAAAAAGTATGACAAGGTGAAGAATTATCATCCTAAAGCTTAACGGGCATAATATTGGTGAAATATAGTTAAGATTCCTAAGTTAACATCCTGTGAGTTTTGTGTTACAGATACATGATTCCAAGCAAGGCCAAGCATTCAAAACACAAGCTCAAAGTAAGCATATTGAAATTCTTCAGTCCCCTTGGCTCTCAGAGCTTATGGCATTTCATATAAACCTAAGAGAGACTAAAAGTAGTAGTAGTAGGAAGGCTCCTACGTTCTTTGACGGGTGTTGCCTTACCTTCAACAATGACAAACCGTCTCTTACATGTCAGCTCTTCGATTCGGTCAAGATTGAGATTGACATGACCTGTTCTATATGTCTGGTAAGTGCAGGGGTCTTGTTCTTCCTTGTTATAGTCCTAACATTTTCTTGGAATTTAAAAATATTTTACACTTATATATGGTATTGAAGGAACTCCTTTTCCAGTCAATGAACTTCAATTTCCATCTGTTTGCATAATATTAGTTCATAATTGAGCCCTCACAACCTTGACAAGGGCTTAGTTCATATGTGAATGTTTTAGAATGCATCTTTACCTATCTCTAAGAGTACACCTCCTTTAGATTCATTTGGAGGTTTCACCCAATACAGCATATACTCCAAAAAAATGGCCTGGCTTCTTTTATAAGTTGATCACACAGTTTCTTTCTCTTTTCTTATTGGTGAAGTTCAAGATGATAATATCCTAGAGCCCGACTTTATTAAGTATTTATATCTCTCTCGTTTGGATATCTCTTATAGATGGATGCATGCTTAATGAAAGGCTGTTGCCATCGCTCGGTTGTTTCACTTCTCATTGGCAGCTTGATGTCTGCCTTCTACCTTCTAGTCCTAGTGGTTTAGTTGAAGGCAGTTAAATACTTATCTTCTGAACGTACGAGCATTTTCTCAAAAGTTCACTACTCATAAAAGGTCATCATGTATGCTTTTCAGGATACAGTATTTGATCCAGTGTCTCTCACTTGTGGTCACATCTTCTGTTATATGTGTGCTTGTAAGGCTGCATCAGTGACAATTGTAGATGGACTGAAGGAAGCAGACAGAAAGAAGAAGTGCCCCCTTTGCCGAGAGGTAACATATTAGCCACTATTTCCTGCTAATACTAAGTAACATGTTTGAGTGAAGCATTTCAGTTTTAAAAATGTTGTTCCTTACTTGATTACTTTAGGAGTCGAAAATTTTATATGTTCTGTCTCTAGGGAATATATCAAAATCGCTCATTACACAACCTAAACTTAGCAATTGTGAAGTAGCAAATAGTGTTTACACTTCACTCTTGTGTTAATTTGAAAACAGCCTTCCTGTTATCACAGGGATAAGGCTGCATAATACCCGATCTCCCTTACCATGTTCTGAAGGGAGCCTCTTCATATGCATTGAGATATGTTGATGATGTTCTTTAGGTGAATACCTCAGACTCCCAGAGTATGAAACTTGGTTAACAACTCCACGATTTTAATTTCATACTAGAAACAGCGAGGATAAGAAATAATTTCTCAACTTCTTATAGTAAAAATATTTTCTTTAACAGGGTTCCTACTTTTGGCTGATATATTTTACTTATGTGATTCTAGGCAAGAGTTTACGAGGGTGCTCTACATATGGAAGAGCTCAACATTCTATTAAGGAGAAGGTAAGTATCCTGTCCATTAGCTTTTGCTATAGGTCGCCTTGATGTGTTCATCTGTACTATAAATGCTCTATATATGCAGATGTCCTGAGTACTGGAGCGAACGGCTTCAAACTGAAAGAGTTGAAAGAATTCGACAAGCAAAGGAACACTGGGATTCGCTATCCCGAGCATTCATGGGGGTGTAGCAGTGTAGCTAGGGCCGATTTCAGGTGTAATTATGCTTCGAGTGCTGTATTTGTAATGTGAGAGATTACCCAATAAGTAGATGTATAGAAGATTATCGAGTCTCGACCTTCTTGAGAATAAATTATAATGAAAGTTCTTATCAAGATTGAAGGACTGGAATTTGTTAATCCTTCAGCTATGTTACACCCTAAAATTGCATACACTTAGTGCATATAAACAAAATACATCAACATATATTCAAAGTTCAGTTGATCTATTAGCGTACTCCTGCACCAATGCTCCAAACAGCGATGGCCTCTCAAGCAATCGCGAAGGTCTGTCGAATTCTTTTGCTTTTCCTGAAAGATGCACCAAATCAGAGTGGGATTAGATGCCATTTATTTCAGATGAATAATAGCATTGCAATTAGTCTCTCGTCTTACTGACAATTTATAGACTAAGACGGGGACAAATATTCATTTAAATGGTAATGATTATTGTTATAATTGAAACAAATAAGAATAGACCAGATGACAACAAACCTGCATCAATGACGAGAACTCTATCACAGTCCATAACTGTTGGTATTCTATGAGCAATGCTGATTATTGTACATGCGGCGAAGTCTTCCCTTATAATCTTTTGAATCAAACCATCTGTTTGTGAATCAACTGATGCTGTCGCCTCATCCATGAACAGAAGCCGACTGCGTTTCAACATCACTCTTCCCAAACAAAGAAGTTGTCTCTGACCCACACTCCAATTGTCTCCACTATCGACCACTAAAATACCGAAGTCAATTTAGGTTTTAGAGTTACTAAGATTCCTGCACATCTACACATACAAGTATAACAGGTACCAGAAATAGAGATTTTAACATACCAGGAGAGTCGAGTTTTCCAGGTTTTGTAGACACCACATCTTTAAGTTGGCAACGTTCAAGACTCTGCAGTTTTACATATATGTGTGTTTAGATAACTTAAGTGTAATGCATCAAGCTATCCTAGATCTGCCACAGGCTCACTTCTCTTAAAATGTAGATCAAAGCAAGGAATGGAATCAGAACCACATGAAACGTCGAAAGCAAGGAATGCAAAGCATACTGATATACTGAGTATCATAAATAATGCTCACTTCTCTTAATATATAGATCAAAGCAAGGAATGCGATCAGAACCACATGAAACGACGAAAGCAAGGAATGCAAAGCATACTGCCATGGTGAGTATCATATATAATGCTCAATCATGCAAAGTCCACATGTACAAAAAATATGAGAGGATCTTTTCTGTCAAATGCATGGATAAATCATAAGTTTTGACTTTAAATTTCCAGCAGTGATATGTTACCTTCCATATCTCTTCATCTGAATGTTGTCCAATAGGATCAATGTTGCTTCTAACAGTGCCTTCAAAAAGCACAGGTTCCTGAGGAATGATCCCGAAGCGTGATCTGAGATCATGAAGCCCAAGCATACAAATGTCTATGTCATCAATAATTATCTTCCCCCCGGATGGCTCTACTAACCTAAAGAGAACCTGAACTAAAGTTGATTTTCCACCACCGGTTCGACCAACAACTCCAATCTTCTCACCTCCTCTAATGCCAAGAGTAATACCCTTCAAAACTAGAGGAGTATTAGGGCGATACCTAACCTGTTGATAAGAGAAGAGAATATTATTAGAAGGTTAATGGATCTAATTCCTCAACGTGGAAAAAACAAATGTTAAAACTTGAGTCATCATACTCCAATGTCATATGATTAAACTTGTAAATCATATTTGCACATTACCTGCACATCTTTGAGCTCAACGTTGCCATTCATCGGCCAATTTGGAGGAGGAACGAGATCTTGCTTTCTCCATTCTGCTTCTGATTGTAGAATAGAAAATTGTTTTAACCTTTCTACAGAAACCATCTTATTTTCGACGAAGCAACTCACGTAGATTGCCCAAAACATGGTTCCGTTCAGTGATAGCCCATATGATAAAGACAATCCGACGTTTTCTGGATACAAAATGTATATAAGTACCTGGATGTCCTAATTCTGCTAATGAAAATGATTTGATATTTGAGGTCCCGAGGAAAATAAAGAGAGTGCACACCTGGCTTTATGACACTGCTTGGCAAAATAACCATAAACATGGTAGAAGCACATAGGATTAAACTTCCAAGTAGTTCCAAACGGAAACCCAACCACTCGTTGGATCCATTGTTATGAAAATCCATACGTAAATTTGCATTCACACGATCAACATTTTCTTTGCTGAATCTTTCTTGCTTTCTAAAACAGCGGATTGTCATAACTCCAGAGATACTTTCAGAGAAGTGATGAATGACTGGTGCTTTGGTGATAGAGTCAAGCCGAGTCAATTCTCGTGATGTTGCAAGGTAGTATCCCTGAAGGCATTGACAGACAGTATTGACGATAGAATATAGAGTTATATCATAATCATATGATACCATGTCAAAGCACAAACTTCGATGGGCTGATATTAACATTTAATCGCGCATGAAGAATTAGCAATTTTACCATTGCACATTATGTAAACAGATTAAAAAAACTAAAAAAAACAACAGAGAATATCTATTTACTTTCAACAAAAAATGAAGCCAAGCATGCTATGATGATAGTGTCTTCTATTAACTGCTTGATATAGATAATAAATAGTTATATCTAGATGAAAATAATATTCCCATTACTCCATTAGAAGATAAAAAAACCCCGAAAGTATAGTTCAAATAGCTGTAAAGATGATCATACCCGATACCAGATATTTAACCACGCAAGGGGAACCAGGAGGATCATTGTTGGCCAAGCATATTGGCAAGTGATGACAATAATGCCAATCAGTGTGAAGTACATAGAAAGTGTAAGGTTCATAAAAAGAGGAAGGAAGACGTCAACATTTGTCTGATCACTTGATGCCTGCAGAAGCAAAGAAATAAAATTTATACGATCTCTCAAATCTTGTGGCACTCAATAGCAATTAAGTCTTAAGTTTCAAATGTTTACCCGACTAAGAATCCTTCCAGATGGTGTTGTATCGAAGAATGACATGGGAGCATGCAATATGCTGGTAAGAATTTTGCTAAAGAATATCTGAGCAGTCTTCAGACCCATGATTGAAACAAAAATCATCCTAATCAATATTAAGACGAAGGAACAGCCCGCGATTATGGCATACACCTCAATGAACGTTGAAGGGTTAAAGGACTCTGCACGGTCTGCAGAAGTCTCATAAGCCAACCAGTAATCGCTTGCCATATTAGACCCCTGCCACACTAGAGATATCAATAATATAAATACTACGCCTCCCCAGCCAAAAGCCTCAGTGCAGTACAATTTATAAACATTTAAGCCGACTTTTCCCGTTTCCCTTTCCTCTTCTTTAATAAGCTTCGCATTTCCCTTGTCAGATTTATGTTCTTGAGATTTATCTTCTCCGTTCTCTTCCCTCCGTCTTGACAAAGATCGAGATATTGATCGCTTAGGGGATGTAAGGCTCTCGGTGTTCGTTTCCACATCAACAAGCTCCATAGATGTTTCATGGGCTGCTACTAATGCATTGAATTCTGTCCCAGACCCTAGTAGATCATCATATTTTCCAGATTGGACGATCATCCCGTCCCGCATAACCTGAAGTTTCATACAAATATATGTATTAATAGTCAAATCAGATAAGACTTATAGAAAAAAAGAAACACATTAGGCTTCTTTTACTTCTTATGATAGTAGATCATGGGGTAGAAGATGGGAAAAAACTTAGAACTCACAACAATCAGATCAACATTATGCAAGAAGTCAACTTGGTGTGTAACTAGTATAATAGTTTTGTCTTTGAGAGCCCCTCTCACACATTCCTGCAACAAAGCATGTAACACTTCAGAAGTAGACAAAAGTAAACTATAAATGTAAGAATACAATAAATATACATATGCTTTGTAATGATGAAGGATCTATTCTTACCTTGAATATTTCAGAACCCGTGTGAGCATCAACAGCACTAAATACATCATCAAGAAAATATATATCACTGTCTTGATAAACAGCTCGAGCAAGTTGGATACGTTGCTTCTGGCCGCCACTTAGATTAATTCCACGCTCTCCAATTTCTGTCTGATCGCCGAACTCCATCATTTCCAGGTCCTTCCCCAAACAGCATACCCTAATTACTTCTTTGTATTTTTCTCCATCCATAGGCAAACCAAATAATATGTTTTCTTGAATTGTCCCATTTTGTATCCATGAAGTTTGCGCAACATAGGCAGTAGAACCACAAACTCTAACCTAGAAAAGACAAACCAGAGAAATATCGGTAACATGTAAGTGATACTGTTGCAAGATTTAGCTGGACTTCAGAGTTCAGATTAAGGTCATACGAAAACATATATATCGGTTGATGTAAAGAAATTTTCTCAAAAGCACGAGCATCATATACCTTTCCCGATAATTTGTGCATTTCACCAAGTACAGCAGCTAGAAGAGAAGATTTCCCAGATCCGACAGTCCCAACAACAGCTGCAAGCTCCCCTTTTTTGATCTCTAAGTTCAAGTTCTTCACAGCTACCTCTTTACTATCATCATCCCAGTTAAAAGCCCCATCCTTCACTTCCACTGCTATTCTACCGTCACAACCCTGTACTCTTTCCACACAATCGTCTACCAACTCCTTGCTCATCATATACCTGTCTAATCTCTCAAGAGAGATCATTGCTTGTGATATTGAAATCATAGACTGTGGGAATGTTCTGAGTGGTTCCTGCAAAATCTTGAAAATGGAGGTTGCAGTAAAAACTGTCCCTGCATCAAGAGGAATCCCTAATAGAATAGCACTCCCGAATGTAAGGGTAGAAACAATCAAAGGAGTGCTCCAGAGCGTTATGATATTCCCCGCAATGGAGAATGTGAACTTGGATAACCAACTATATTCCGAATCACGAAAAGACTGAATTCTCTTATTAAAATGCTCCTCCCAAGCTTGGAACTTGATCACGCGCATATAATTAAGCATCTCATTAGTTGCTTTCATTCTGGAATCACGATTTTTCATGATATTGAACTGGTATCTGTTGTTTCTTTTAGTTCCAAAAACAATAAACACCAACACAAATGAAATACCAACCAGCGTTGCAATCATGGAAGCACCAAGGATCCCATAGAGAATGAAGAGAGCTACAGAAACTTGAACTGGCATCAGCCATATGGCATGAAGCTGAAGCATCATATCAGAGAGCTGTTGAGCATCTACGGCCATATAGTTTACAATTTGTCCAACCCCATGAGCTTGTCTAGCTGATCCTGAAAGCCTCAAACCTTTCTTATATAAGGAAGTGATAAGTGTGGATCGAATAAGCATTCCGAGCTTCTGTGAATTGAAGTTAAATTGATGAGAACACAAGACCTCCAAGAATTTGGCGATTAACAGAATCAATACAAGATAATATCCTTCATAAGGGGATGAACTCCTCCCAGCTGTGAAGTCGACGAATCTCTGGATCAATAAAGGACCAACATACACCACACATAGCCGCACAATTGCAAGGAAAGCAGTGAAAGCAACCTCCTTCCAGAAACACCGAAACAATGTAGTCCGAACAGGATGCTTCGAGTTCTCCTCAGGTTTAGGCCAATTCCTCTCAAACAGTTTAGACATTCTCTCAGCTCTATGCTCTGGTGAGAGGGTCGGAACCTCTTCAAGGGTAAGAGGCGATGTGTACCCTTTCTTCAAAAGGGGACTCATCCATATCCAAAATGCTTTTGAAACAATAGAAGCATTCGCAAATTTACTCACGTTGGACTTTTCCAAAAGGGGTTCATACAAATCACTTTCGGAATCCATTTGTTCAGAATCACTCCCAACAACGACTCCAGTCGACCCTTTAATTGCAAGAACTAAAAGGATAGTGGACGAGGGAAATGAAATTAAAGAAACTATATCATCCCAAAACAAATCAACACAACTCCCACCAAAAGATATCAACCTTAACAACCCCGAAGCGAAGAACAAAGTTGTGACAACAAAATTGACACCCCAATAAATCCTAAGTGACAAAGGATGGGTGGCAGCCTTGAACCTCTTCTCATGAACAACCAACACTGCAATCACCAAATGAGTGAATGCTTGAAGAAACCAAAAGAACCCATCCACAAGTTTCCATTGACTCTCAGTATTTCTACTGACAGTCACAACTCCTAAAGATACAGAACGGCATGCATAAAAGATTGACACGAAAAGCGACAAGTTGAACCAAACATTAGTTCTAACAACTTCAGCTCTACTATTCTCAATGAGGGGCTTATCAATCCCTGAATCGGAACGTTCATTCGAGGTGAACCTTGAATAGAGTTTCTGTATGGCGAAGATGAGAAGAACAAACAGGAACAAAATATCAATGGATGAAAACAATATTCTTTGGGGGCATGGAGAGAGGAAAACAAATCTTAGCCATTGAATTATGGATGAATTTGAAGTGTCCTCAAGCACAGATGCAGAACAAGATAGAGAAGTAATCCAAGAATCTGCCGCCATGCTGATGAAGAACATATTCTTCAATCCTTCAATAATTTGTACAACTATGAATTTATTATTTGTTCCTCTCTAGAAACCTGGGAAACATAAAAGAACAAGAATCAACACAACAACTTACTCAAAGCTAGTAAAAAACTATGTAACCTTAAAATGGCAGTAATCAATTCAACTTCCAACAAAATTCAATTAGAAAAACTCCATAAAAGGTGAAGTTGGACAAACAAGAAAGTACATGAGGATGACAAGCCAAGTCAAGTAAAGCAAAATGGCATATCCACAATACACTCCAAATCATAACATTAACATGTCCCAATACTTTCGAGAAGCTCTCGTCCGAACGGGTAACGGGCGACAACATTATACACTCAAAAGCATAAAACAGAAAAACTTACTGGTAACTATAATCATCTCCAATGAAAAACTGAGACAACAAGAGATGAAAGAACATAACCACCCTCCTCAAACAAAGACAACCAAAGAATAACCTTTCCTATAAAATACTACCATGTTTTATAGAGGACCATATAAACTCTTGGAATTGTCGTATCGAGACGAAGCCGAACAGGGGCGGCTTGTATTATATTTGCATGGAATATTATAAAATATGAAGAGAAATAATATAATAGAGTATGGAGTAATAAATAATCAAATCTTAGAATATAAATGTAGGAAAAGGATAAATAACATGAAGACATAAACATAGTCACCTAGTTCTCATTGTTTAATTTGCTGGAAAATGGTGATTGCTCTATTCATTGTGTACCACACGTAATAGTATTAAATTATAAGATTATTTTGGTGGAAAAAACATATGAATATATACAAAGAATACTATGAATATGAATAATGAATGAGAATATGAAGTGAAGGATTTGAATGAGTAGGGCCCTCTTTAGTCTTAAGTCTTTTGATTGTTGTCTACTCCACAAATTTTGCTAAATAATTGAAATGGTCTTAAGTCTATTATTAAAGGAAGATATCAGGAAATTAACGCTATGGTTTGTCTTCCACTAACTGTCTCATTATTTATGCTCTGTATCTTTGTATTCCAAACATTATGGGATCCCTTCATAAATCATAGTGCATTCATCTCTAACTGATTGACACATTTTAAATTTACATGATTAATAAAATACGATTTAAAACGTAAATATTTCTTATCTTATATGTTAAAAAGTTATAAAATGTTAATATTTTAAAAATTAGTATATTGAATTGATGGCATGAAGTTGTCACTAAAATGAATATCTAATCGAGTGATGGAGTTTAGAAGTGATTAAACAAGGCAATAGCTCCCTCAATTTTAAAATTTTAGAGTTTATTGTATAATTATAAACTATTGTACTTACAAAATAGTCAATTCACCCTTCAATAATGTGAATAATCATTTTATATAAATTTATTATGTTTATTCCTCTTAGTTTTGATTGAAAATTTAATTCAATGTTGATTCATATAATGGGACTATGTTATGGTTGAGTTAATTGAATAGCCTATCAAAAATAACTCTTGTCAATAATTTAAAAATTTTAAATTTTAAATTTATTTCATCGATAATTATTTAAGAAAAAGAATTATGTTATGGTGTGTAATTCATGTGCTAATGTATCGAGGGAGTCATTTCTTGATACAAGCTCATGATAGAATTTCAGAGAATCTAAAATGTATATCCAAATAAGTAAAAACAAAATTTTGAGAACGTAATTATTTTATGTTATCAATCATCTAATGATGAAACACGAAACATGCCGCTAGTGGAGTTGAAAGACGTGGAAATAATTAGACATTATATAAACAATTATTGATTGATACAGAGGATGCAACGATGATCATATTGTCACTGCTTACGTGAAAGAAAAAAACTACGGTTTGTCACAATCACGTGCAGTCAGCAGTGGCGGTCTGTCGGATGTATCTTGGTTCGAGCTCGTTCATTCGAACAGATATCTTTTAATATTAATAAAAAAAATTATACTCCTCCATCCCATGATTTTTTTTCATTTTTTTTTTTGGGAGAAACTCTAAAAATTTTGACCGTAAATTTTTATTAATCGCTAATAAATAATATGGTCATGTGATATATTGTTAAATTCGTTTCAATGTATATTTTCACAATATCAACTTTCCATAATTTTTCAGTTTATAAAATAAGAGATATTTACATATTAAATCGTGTCTCGACGACCGTAAAAAAGTAAAGTGAAAAAAGATTATGGGATGGAGGGAGTATATGTTTTTAAAAATAAATTAATACAAAAATTAATATTTGCGTTTAAATTGTAATATGTTTAAGTGTTTCGAACATCCATTTCAAAATATATGACATTTTAAACACCCACTTTAAAATACTCAGATCCGACACTGATCACGTGCAATCAATGTCCCATAATATTTGTCCAAAAATAATTAAGCATTAATCATTAAGCCTTCTTTGTTATTTAATTCTACTAACTTCGAACTAATTTAATTGTTAATTAATTTTTCATATAAGCTTTGCTCATCAATTAACGTTTAGTCGTTGTCTGATAAATTTAATAAACAAATATCTATGATTATATTTTTAAAGATGAGTCGATCACCTGAACTAAAAGAATATTTAACAGTGAAAATATCAATTCAAAATTGAAGCTTACATAATTGGTGGGTAGATTTTGGACCAAATACTGAGATTAGGAGTGATTTTAGGATTTTAAAAGTGAACCAAAAAATTTAAATTGGTGATGTACATCTTTAACCTATTGTTATTTTTAGGTCTGACATGAAAATTTGATATGATAAGGTGATAGCGTTGATAATAGTAATCCGAATAATTTGATGCCAGCTGATAACTCGACTAGCCAAATGATGCGAATACTTGATTTGCCCATCAAGTGGAGTTGGTTAATTTGAGAAACACCAAAACATGATCAATAATTAGAGGTGCTTACCAATTGGGTAAACCAAAGTCACCTAATTAATACTCTTTCATGATTGATACGTTCAATTTTTTTGATCAATAAAATATGATTTAAAAAATAAATATCTCTTATTTTATAAGCGAAAAAATTGTAAAAGATTGACATTTTAAAAATATATATTGAGACGAATATAACAAGATCTCATATGATTATATTATTTCTTATCGTTTAGTGAGAGTTTTTAATTAAATTTTTTAAAGTTTGTCAAAATGTATCAACGATTTAGTGACGGATAAAGTATTTAAATTTGTAACTGTGAGATCATGTTCGATTTTATCTATTTACTAATGCCTTTTTGTTGTTAAGCTTGTCACACGAGACTTATCCAAATAATCATGCGATATCAACTACATTACATTTCTAAACTAGTAAATGGGAGTCTAAGCTCCAAATAAATAGGAACTTCGTCTTCTCGACTGCTGAATCCACGTAATCCGTGGGTGTTGAAAATGGCCGAAACGCCTGAAATCCCACGGAGTGCGTGTTGAAATGCTGCACAAGCAGCCCCGAAAGCAGAGGAAGTATGTTTAAATATACTCCTCTGCGGAATTCGAACCCAAAACCTCATGGAAAGAGGCTCGAGTCCGATACCACTAGGCTAGAAGCCTTGAATACACGAAACTTATCCAGTCTAGTTTATTTGATCCATTTGATTCATAGAGTAGCATTGCTAGAATCTTAAATTACTGTATTAAAAAGGTTGGGCATATAAATATGGAGATGTATGTAAGACGTTTGTTGTAGAGGAATACGGTATTTGTTGTGGAAGGTGGGCAGTGGGTGTCTATGTATGATTGATTGACAAGTCAAAATTTGGAAGTTGGTTCAACGTACGAATCCAAAGGTAGATTCCGAAAGCATTTTGATCATCGATCTCCTCCTCATCACCAATTCATCATGTGGTGCTCCCGATACCACAAACATCCATTGGCTCAGTTTGCTACGAGTACTATTTTACTCCCTATTGGACAATTACAATTGTCGGTAATTCTCAAGGTACTACTTGCACCTAGGAGCATAACATAATCGATCTAGTCTTAAGTAATAAGGCGATTAAATGAAAATATTCAAATATTTTAAGTTAGAATTTGTGTGAAGACAATACCTTTTCTGAAATAATACATGAATTCATTCTGATTTCGTATCCTATTGATCCTCTTTCTAGCATGGCTGTTGTTAGGACAAATCTCTTAATCAGATCCCTAAATTTACAATTTCTATTGCCAAGAGGCCTCGAACACATGTGACATGAAATTCAATTTAACTTTTTTTAAAAAAATAAGCAAGCTAAGGATACTCATATGCTTATTAATTCGTGAGTATCTCTTTTGTTAAAAAAAATTATTAAAACTTTCTTGTCTTGATTTGTAATTAGTGAATAATGTACCAGAATACATCTAGAAGGAATGTTAATGTATTATGTCCATTTTCTTTTTAAAATTATTAGCGATGAAAATTAAAATTATTGAAATAATAATAAAAATAATATGAAAGTAAATTTAAAATTATATATCAGATATCACTAGACTAATCGTCATTGATCAATTATGCCCAAGTACATAATCATTCCATACTTGTGTTGTATGGGAGATTCCATATTGTCTTTGTGCGAAAAGTATGGATTAAGTAGCATCGGAACATGAGTGATGTTTTTGAAATAAAAGTGAAAGTTAGTGGTAAATAAATCAAACGTTAGTAATGTTCGGTGCCATTTACCCTATCTTTTTTTTCTTTCTAAATTAGCGAGATGAGTTTCGAACACATAATCTTTTGGTCACTAACAAGAGCTTTTCTACTAAACTATTCAATTAATTATATCTTTAATGAGTAAAGTTATGGATTTAAGAAGATTTTGTGATCATCAATAAACCAAACATCTGGCGATTATCATATTGCTTTCATAATCTTTTAGGGTCCATAATACGAAATACTAGTACTAATAATTTGAGACACGTCACTACATCCATCGATATATGGACACACCCACCAAATTATTACTCAAACTTAGATACATGTGTTTTACCCAACTTAAATTCATATAGTTGGCGTTTCGAATGTGACAAATCAATATTAATTTAAACAAACAAACTCACTCAATCAATTTTGTATGCCTATCACATAGTAGTAAAAACAAACAAAAAAGCAATCAGCTTTGTATTACTATGAATTATTCCTATCCTCTAGCCGTCACTAATGACTTCACAATTTCTAGGTGTTGACTTTTGTAACGAGAACAAATATCATTCAGATTTTTCTTCTCATTTGTGGACATCCTTCATTTGAATATCACGAAAAACTGTAAATCCCTATTTTAATTGAGTGGATTTCGAATTATATGCCATCTATATGGAGTATCTCTTAAAATTATGAACATTTCACGTCACATTTGAATAAGAATTTGTAATGAAATTATACTTATTTGTAAATAAATAGGTTTATTTTCATTTTGGACTCTGAACAAGTTTCAAATTGGACTCTGATACTATCATAAGCCTCAAAGTGCCCCTATAATACGTTTGGTCTCATTTTGCCCCCTCAAATGTCAATTTTAGATTGGATTTCGTTTTAAAAGAAGGACAAACTCGGATTATCACATATATCAAACTTTTGGGGCGTTTTTACAAATAACTAATGATAGTATCAGGGTCCAAAATAAAAATAAGCCTTGGATTAATTTTTAATTTAATAAGTTTTGTTATTTGTGAATTGTGCCCAAAAGTTTAATATATGTGCTATTTCGATTTTGTCCTTATTTTAAAACGAAATTACATCATATTTGACGTTTTAGGGGGTAAAATGAGACAACCCATTGTATAGGGTCCAATATGAGGCTTAGGATAGTATTAGGGTCCAATTTGAAATTTTTATCATACTTCAGGGTCCAAAATGAAAAATATATAGTCAATTTTTTTTTATTTTTTTTAATCTTAGGAGTCAAATTTTAAAAATTAAATTTTGATCATGAATTTGTATAGACGATAAGAAATAATATATATAGTCATATGAGATGTTATTAAGTTCTTTTCAATGTATATTTTACAATGTCAACTTTTTATAATTTTTATAGGTATACAATTCAAGATATTCACATTTTAAGTTTTGTATCGATGACGGTAAAAATTTAAATATCCCAAAAAATTTAGGGTGAAAAGAGTAGTTAACTTTCGTATGCAAGTTCAACTGAAATGGGGGTACTTATGTATAGGCCTTTTTAGTTCCTTAAAGCTCACATGTAAGTATAACAAACTTGACAAATTTGAAGAAAGATACTCTTTTCATCCGTAAATGATTGATATATTTTAATTTTCACGATCAACAAAACACGACTTAAAATATAAATATCTTTTATTCTAAATACAGAAAAATTATAAAAAGTTGATATTTCAAAAATATATATTGAGACGAATCTAACAAAGTCTCACATGACTATATTATATCTTATCGTTTAATGAGAATTTTTGATCAAATTTTTCTAATTTTGATCACAAAAGTCAAAATATATCAATCATTTAGAAACAGAGTGATACAATAGGAGTCAAAATATATCAAATTAGTAATAACATTTAACACTTGATAAATTGGAAATCATATTATAAAAATGTACATAAAATCTTGCAAACAAATATTTTATCAATTAATTTTCTTCAGCTTAATATATGTATCTAGTAAGAAGTATATGTTTTTGTAAAGCAAGATACTATTTTATCATTATATTATCTAAATGACTAATGGCATGTTCAATTCTATAAAATGCAAAATATTAATTTTTTGATCATAATTATTTTAAAATAATATATTTAATCACACATGCTTCAAATAAATGTCCATTTTAATCTATTCGAATACGCCACTAATCACAAAAAATGGGCGCATAGACTATAAAGTAGTCTGAAACAACGAAGTTGGAAGTAATTAAATGAGCAAGCACATGACTAAGTGAGTTATAATTGGTTGGTTTGCACGTGATTGTACTAGCTAGCTGTTGCACCAAAAATTGACTTTACTTGTATAAAAGTTGGATTTCGGAAATCGAAGATCCAACTTTTGTTGATATTTTAATTGAGTTATTGAGTAACATGAGATTGGGAAAGGAAGACAGATCAATTAAATAGGACCCAAGATTTGGCCCGTGACATAATTCAGCTTTTACTTACGACTACCTACTTTCACACTCAGTCTTTGGGGTCTACTAATAAAGACTACCTAATAAGTGGGCAATAATATACATACCATAATAGTACTATTTTTTATATATATGAAATGACGACTTTATCCCCCATACAATTATTTTCTTTATTATACTTATAAATAAAGCACATCAAAATATTAGTATTGAGCAGTGTATAACAGAACAACTAATAAGTGGATGACAACTTGTTTGCCAACCTCCCCTCTACTCTGGAAGTCGAATGCATGTCAAATTATCATCCATACATACAAGACCAAGACTGCAAGGTTATCTAAATCAAAAATAGAACTAGTGGCTCATTCGATCATACATGTTCTAAAATTGAAATGATCGTACATGTTTCAAAGATGTACAATAAAATGGTAAACATTTTGAAACATGTACGATCGAATGAGTTGTTTTAAAACACGTATGATTAAAAGATCAACGTTTTGAAACAGGTATGATCGAATAGACCGTTACACCTCAAAGATAAAATGTAACCGAGTATGTTACCAAATGACCAAGCCTTACAAGTATATATTAGTAGAACAAAGCATTACAACATCATGACACAAAACATGACAATTTACAACTACCATCAAAACCTCCTCAACTATACACAAGCCTAAGATTAGTAACTGCAACAAGTCCAGCCGAAACCAAACAAGGCTTAACAAGATGACCCGCAACCGGATTCACTACCCGAAACATCCTGGAGCACCCAACCAAAGCTCCAATCAACCCAACACACACAACCAACCCGATCCATCTAGCTCCCAACCCCAACACAACCGGCTCCCAAACCAAACTCAGCCCAACTTGCCCCAAATACACCATCAACGCCTCCGGTTTACGATGAAACCCACCCTCCGCCCAAACGAGCCAGGCAGATAGGCCCATTAACGCAGCCGAGCCCACTGAAGCCAAATGCAAGGCCCAAACAGGAATCAAATACGAATTGTTTACACGATTGGTTGATCCGAAAAATATGATGTCCAGTAATGTTAATGTAAGAGGAAGCCCAATAGCTATAGCTAGAGAACGAAGCCCACGTTTGGCCATGGCTGATTTGTTCTTGGGCTTTCTTGGTTTGGAGGAATTCATATCAGAAATATTGTTACTATTAATGTTTTCTGGGTTTTCTTGTTCTTGTTCTTTAGTTCTTTGTCTGATTTCAGCAGATGCCATTGAAGACGGAGAAAAAGAGAATTGAAAATGGTAATGAGAGTTGAGAAAGGAGGTAATGATGTGGAGTGGTTTGAGGAGGGGCATAAATAGAAGGTGGATAAAGTAAGTGGTATGTTTGAGAGTGGTTTTTGGAAGTGTAAGTGAAGGACAGGTGGATGATGAAATGAAATGAGTGTACACGTGTGCTTGCTCATTTTGGTGACAACAAACGTAGGAAGATAGCTTGGTAAGGAAGAAAGAGTATTTTGGATAGAGTTTTAAAGAAAAATGACAATGATGCATTGTGGTACACATGGATTTGTAGAGATGCAACACGTATCTAGCTATAGATTAATTATGCAACACTAATAATAATATATTGTTTGGTTTAGTGTGTTGTAACTTAGGGAGAACAATCTAAATTTTAATTGAGCTCGAAAATTTTGATTCTAGATTTTATTGGAATAAGCCGAGTCAAACTATGAACCTCACCTTTAGGTGCAACAGAATTCTAGTTGAAGTCACAGTTTTGTTCAATATGTTCGTGATTTTAAGAGATAATTGATGATATGGTTTTAATAAGTGAATGGTTGTTGTACTTTAGTCTTTTAAAGTGGAAATGATGAGCAAATTAAATGATCTTTATAAGTATGTACTATGTGCTCAAATGGTGTGTAAATTAACGATTTCTGAAAATATTAACGGAGATGAAAATTTAAGTTTGGTTTAGGGACTATTTGCGCCACAATAACTTACAAGGATCATTTACAATACACACTTGTGTAAATCATTTGTACTCATTTTGAAAAAACCAAAAAGTAAATATTTATCTCAAGTTTTATTAGAACTATAAAAATGTTTCCAGGAGTAAATATAATAGTTAACGTCTAACAGAGATGTTAATTTAAGGACTATATATGCATATCATAATTCATACACATTTACATGAAATCGTTTTCACATGCGGAGATCAAAGTAAAACTGTCAGTCTATTTAGACAATTACCTCTACTTTAACGTAGAAATTATAATTTTCATTCCAATTTTGAACCGTTAGTATTGAATCTGGAATTTTCAAAATTCTCATCAAGTCAAACCCTTTTATAATTTTCCAGCTCATTCAAACTCGAGCCAAACTTCTATAAGTGTATGTTATGTTCGAATCTAGTTGAAACTGATATTGACGCCTGATGTTGTTGGTGTGAAGTGATGCTTAGATTATATCCTCTACATGAAATTATTCACATATTACTAACATGCTGGTATAGTTGTTTATGTTACATTATTCAATCTCTCGTTAAAGCTTGGATTCGAATTTCAGAAGGATGTAACACTTGTTACATTTAGGATAACATTATAAGATATTAATATGAGCATCCATAACGTTCGTTGAGTCGTTGGTAAGCCCCAAAATAACTTAGACAGCTTGGCTCCTCCAGCAAGGAGTATTCCAGGTCGAGCTCAAATGAATAGGGCATTCAAATGTCATCAACCTTCCTCTCTTTGCATTCAGTGGGGCAATTTTTACGACGTTTGTTTATTACGTTAAACGGATGTTTTATGTGTATGATATTATTTTTAAATATATATGTGTACCCATATTAATCAACCAAATATGTGACAATATTGTCCATTGGTTGAATAGACTATTCATGTGATGACCCAAAATTTAAAATTTGTGTAGCCAGCTAACTACCAAGAGTACATGACTTCTTCAAGGTATGAAAACGAAAGATATATTAAAGTCACACGTAACTCGACAAATCCAAACCGTGCAAAGACACAGAGCCTTTAATTTAACGGTTTTCATTAATGAATGATGGAATGGAACCAAGGATTAGTATATTTATTATGTAAGTTATTCAAAAATTCAAACCGTGCAAAGACACAGAGCCTCATTACTAACGAATGAAACCAAAGGACTAAAATTGTATGTAAATTATCACATTGGGGAAATGAATTGCATCTTAAATGTCTAACTGCATGTATGCTATATTAATTTTGCAATCAACTTTACTAAAAGATGAAATTACTAATATGATTTTAGTAAGTATATTAACATTGTGTTATTGACTTTCACTTTTGGTTTCATTAAATTTTAATATTTTTTTAGTTTTTGGGTTAAGTTGTTACTTTTATTCAATTTATGGGATTGCTTTTAAACTTTTGATGACCAAATGATAATAACCTCAATCCACTTTGTGGGACCATTTCGACAATTTACTGTAATTATAACACGTTAATGTTTATTTCATCACTTAACAAAAACATAGTAAAACTTATTAAAGTTAATAACAAAAATGGTTCAATTTCATCACCAAGAAAAGAACACCACCAATACATGACAACATTGATCAAGAATGTACTCTAAATAATTACCATAACGATAAATATATGCTATACCAAATCAACACTTTGAAATTGTATAAATATATAATATATGAATATATGATTCAAATGCTATTATCTTTCCAAAATATACAATAAATATTATTAAACAAATTTAAAAAGAGAGTGTTTAAATCTTTGAATCAAGTCCTACAAAGAGTAATTGCACTACATCCACGGGTGTAAGGATTGGCTTGAGCACCTGGCCTACAATTATAGTAAGAAGCACCTCTTTGTGAACATGGAACGTTGTTTCTTTGCAGAGCACCATAGCTAATATAACTTGTAGTTGCTAAAATGCGTCTATTGATCTCCGACTCCATTCCAAATTCATCACTATTCATCATGCACTCTGCAATTGTACCAATGCAACCCGGTTTAGCCATCCCCGTCGTTGACGTGTAGGTGAAATCGAGCTCTCCCGTGGCGTTGACGGAGACCATCGTGAGAGTTGAGATCAATAGGGTGGTGGAGATGAGGAGGAGGAGGAAGGGGGGAGACTTTCCCATAGTTTTCTTGTGGGGAAGTGTATGTGGGTGGCTATTTGTTTTTATTTTGAGAGGAAAAATGTGTATTGGATTTGAATAAAATAGTGCATTTGGGTATAAAAAGACAAAGGATTTGGCTGGCATAGTTGGTTAATGGTTTGATTTAGGATTTTTTTTTTTCCCATTTAATATGTGAACATTGATCATCAAAACTCAAAAGGGTTTTATTATTAACACCACTTGCATATTTGAAAATAACAACAACTACTACCATTTGTTTAGAGATGTGTGGCTATCATATTTAAAATTAGTGATTGCTAGTTTTTTGGAATAAATCTAACACAATGGTTAAATAATTCAAATGTGGCTTGGTTGGACCACTTATTTTATATTGGTTTTGAAAAAAAAATACTCTTTAATTTTATTAATACGAATAATCCATTACAATCATCAAACATCAATACAATTTGTAAACTCAAGGAAATGAGCAACTAGCATCAAACTAGTGAGAGAAACCATCTCTCTAACCTTTTTCCTTGCTAGCAAGATGATTCAAACCCTAAACCTCCCCTAGAGGTGTCAGCATGCTTGCCACTGGGATTGTTTTCGCATCACCCGCTACATACTCTCATAACCATTTGCACATTCATCTCACTTACTGGGATCAAATTACAACAAACAACCACTTATTGAGATTATTTCAACAATTACCTTTAAAATTTGGACTAAATACACGGTTTACACGATACCGCTAATAAGTTCGCAAATGTAAACAGCCCACTAGGAAATTAAAATTAGAAGCTGCCTACCATTACCTATTAGCAGCAATACCCAACTACCATAAAGCTTAAACATATATTTTTAATACAATTGCAAATGGGAAAGTCAGTATCATGGAAGATAGGAAAAGATCAGATGAGTCATCATCTTCCAAAATTCTAGATCACATAGATATTCCTTTCTAGTGAATCATGCTCATATATAGATACTTGTTCTATCATCATTATATGTAAAATTGGTAGCTCAATAGTCTGGCTACATCCGATCCAATAAAATTTTGAATTCAAATTTTATTAATAACAGTTTTCTCATAATTATTATTCTCACTATATATTAAATAGGATTTTTTGCTTTTGCTATTTATATTATTATTTTATTCATACTCTCGTTACTAAATATAAATTGTTGATTTTCTAATATGGATGCCTTTAACCGAAAAAAAGAACGCCCAAAATGATTGGAATTTTCTTGGACTTATTATATGTTCATATATAAGTTACATACATAATATATACACAGTACTATATACACATCCAAAACCAACTAGTTCAAGTTGCAATCTCTTGCAACATGTTACCTTATCAATTTGATTCCATAATACTTAGTTTCTTTTAATAATCTTGAACCATATTGTTTGCTATACAAATAGAAATAGAGACGAGGATGGAAATTAGACTATATATATTTATACTTCAAGTGTGGTTCCAGGAACCCAGAAACATTATGGTCCTAATGGGGTCTTCAATACTCGACCTTTTATTTCTTCTTTCAGTTTGTTTTGAAACATACACATTTCCAGCTGTTTTAGAAGTTAGATGAGTCTCTGGAACCCCTCCTATAGCTTCCATGCAAGCTTGCCTAAACTTCTCCCCTATACTTCTCTTCGATTAAACGACGAAATAGTTATCGTTTGATATCGAATTATTTATCTTCATTTTCTTCCAATCAATTCTATCTTGGATGTTGAAGGAGAACTACTTGAGAATTATTAGTCTAGGATAGTGAAATAGGATAGAATAAGAGGAGCGATTGAGTGAGGTGATATATAGGAAGAGGAATCGATTTTTTGGCAAGTGATGATAAGTTATTATAACATGGCAAAATGTCACAAAGGTGGGCACGACGGTTGATTCTTCACGACAAAGTGAAGTGCATAATGTAGACAGTTGATTTGATAACTCATCCATACAAAGGTCCCATTTCCTGAAATACTTAATGTTGCGTTTGGATGCATGTTGAGGAGGCGACATCCTACAAAATTATAATACGAATACTAATATTTTTTAAATTTTTATGATGCTTATAAAATGGTGGATAGTTACGATTCATTAAACTTTCCGTTCATTAATAGTTCATTAATCATAAAAAATTATAAAATGGTGTATCTATTTAAATTATATCTTCTTCTTCTTTTGATACATTATAGGTAATATGTACCATTATTGTCAATTTCTTTTTATTAATTTCAATAATCCAATTATTGTCATAATGTAAATATGGCAGTCGTTGTTGTGAGGACTAATCTGCATGCAATAATGTAACTATATATTTGAGACTAAAGTGTAATTTCGTCCCAATTTTTCTAGGACTAAGAAGCAACATCGACAATTACCAGATCATCGAAGTTGGTTCAAACCTTTTTTGTGCTAGGGAGGGATTATATTAGAATTATTACACCATTAGTTGTATACAACATTAACGACCATGTTATCGAATGCTACTATGCTTGGATTGAAAAAGAACAATTTATGAAGGAGTCGTTTTTGCCATATGGGATCCTATACCTAACGATGCCCTAACATCCAATTTTTATATTATTGTGCTGGTCCAGAAAAATATTATCAAGCCTTGATGTCCATGTGAATGAGAAGATGGGTGAAGAAATTGGTCAAGCCCAAGCCTTCAGGTTCTTCAAGCAATTGATGATGGGCCTGTGGCATATCCACGCTAAGGGGCTCATTCACATGGATATCAAGGCTGATTATATTGTTCTGAACCCGCACAATAATATAAAAATTGGATGGTAGAGCATGCTATAGGATCCCATCTGGCAAAAACGACTCCTCTTTAAATCGTTCTTTTTCAATCTAAGTATAGTAACACTCGATAATATGGTCAATAATGCTAATAAATATACAACTAATGGTGTAATAATTCTAATACACCCTTCAGTTGGAGCAGGAGAAGGACGGACGCTCAGACTGTTCCGAAAGTCGTCAAATAAGATGAGTGGAAGACCTGAACATGTCTGCGATTTGATAGCGGGATGGAACATGAAGAAGTTGGAGTTGACCACTGGTCAAGTGCTCTCGGACAAATAGAATATCTGCAACAATAACAAGACATCGACGGAAATACATCGTCGGAACATTAACAAGCCGGAAGTACATCGGTAAAAATTTAAACATCGGTGGAAGAGCATCACCGTAAAACACCAAAAATGGACGCAGAATAACATCACCATAGATATATTGAGATAAAGCAAATAACCATCATTATATAAATTTAAAATAGAATTCCTCAAGGATGAGATAATAAAGAAGAATGAAGAACACCTTGATAGAGGTGAAAATGTAAATATGGAAAAAATAAATTATTTAAAAGAGGAAAAGAGATGATAGTAAGAAAATGAATTGCAACTATGAAAACAAAAGACCTCCATCGAAGGAAGAGAATTTGAGAGGAAAATAGAAAATATAAAGAAGTGAAAATTATAAGATGAAATAAAAAAGTTTCATTTGGAGAGAAAGAAATCAGAAGACACTTGTTTAATCAGAAGAAAGAAGATTGTGGGAGACAAACATATCAGTAGTAATAAAGAGTGAGTTTTGTTCTCTTTTGTTTGTTTGGATCTAGTTTAGAGAATTGTGCAACCAATTGCATGAATACATTGGAATTCATTAGAGGAAGGATAAATCAAAGACTTTGATATTTTTGCTTTTTTAGGACAAAATCAACAAGAACAAGAAAAATTAATATCGAAAAAAACATAAATAAGAATATTAATGTCCGGCGGATGGTTGCGTAGTGCTGAACCACCCGCCGGCGTAGCGGAAAACACTAGGGTTGTAACCTAGAAGACGTTTGAAGAAAAGAAAGATAAGTTTAGAGGAATTTCCAGGCTCTGATTACCATGTTAAACTATTGTGAAATCGATGTCTGTATTATTGAACAATGATACATATTTATACCAAAAGATGCCTATTATTATGGGCTAATATATTCAACTAATGAGTAATGATCATTAATGCTAATAATGGTCACTAATGCTAATAATTGGTCACTAATGTTGATATAGTCAACTAATGAGTAATGGTCACTTATGCTAATAAATATACAACTAATGGTGTAATAATTCTAATACTCACTCAGTCCCAAAATTATTGGTACATTTTGACTTTTTATGGTCAACAAAACACGATTTCAAACATAAATATCTACTATTCTACATATGAAAAAATTATAAAAAGCTGATAGTTTTCAAAAATATATATTGAGACGAATCTAACAAGATATCATATGACTATATTATTTCTTATTGGTTAATGTGAATTATTCATCAAAGTTGTTAAAGTTTGACCATGTAAAGTTAAAATGTACTCCCTCCAATCCAAAAAGAGTGTAGTTTTAGAGATTTCACATAAATTAAGAAACATTTAATGCACTCAAAATTTCTATCTCTACCCCTATAAAAGTAATTATTAGTGCTCCATTTATCCAATTAAATATGAGGCAATCATTATTTGATTTGAGTTTTTTTATGCAAATAGGGGTATTAAGGGAAAAAGTGGTATATTTTACATTGATTTATGTAAAACTACACTATTTTTGGATATTTTAGAGATATCTAAAATTACACTCTTTTTGGATTGGAGGGAGTATCAATCGTTTAGGGACGGAGAGAGTAAATTCTAACACATTATATTTCCTAGGTTGAAGACGATAAATCAGAAAAAGAATCACCAAACGCAGCCTAAAGTATTGACATGAAGGGAAAATAAAGTGGTAGCAAGTTGGGAGAAAGTAGATAAAAATATGCAAAGGAGACAACGAGTGCAAAGATGGTGAGTGGATATAGGTGGGGATGGAGCTGGCAGCTTCTTGGAATATATTTATTAGTCAATTATGCAGCTCAACTTCAATATTATAACTTGTTATAATGAAACGTTACACTAATATGAATTTAGGACACTTGGAAAACGATTAGATCGATCAGAACGAAGATAAGCTATATGGGCATCAATGAAAAATAATAATCAAGTATATATTCACACAAATTTCAACTCCAGAAATTGAACTTATTTTTCAGATTTCAAGTCAATTTATCATTGACCTTCACATGAAATAGAAGAAAAAAAGGGAATCAAGAAGATAAATCAACTTATATAGTATAAAATAGGCATCAATTTATCTGCGACTTCGTTCGTTCTTTTGTTTATTATGTGACATAAAATGCATCGGGTTTCATTCGGGAGTTAGTTTTATTCTAATTTAGAAATTTTATATTTACCCCTATAAAAATCATGTGATTAGAATGTGGTTAAGATGACGACGATATTAACGATGAAATATACGGTTGTACCGAAAGATTCATTTTTTTGTTCAGAAATGAGCGAATGAGCCGGAAACATTTAAAACATGAGTGAGCGAAATTGATCAGGATAAAACCCTAAAAATCGGAGACAAGATTGTGGGCTGGACGTATGGGGATAATATCTTTCATATCTTGATGGGGGTGAAGGATTATCAGAGATGGAGGCTGGTGGTAGGGGCGGTTGTTGGAGAGATGGAGGGAGAAGGGGTCGTCAGATATGGAGGCGGTAGGTGGGGGTGGGGACGATAAAGGAGGGAGGGAGAGAGGAGGAGAGATTATTTGTTTATTCTTTTTAATAATTTTACTTCTTTTAGAGATTTTTAATGTACGTTGTTTATTTACATTGATCTCAAAAGTCTATTATATCTTAAATTTATATTTTATTCTTAATTAAAATTTAAAATTTATCAATTTTAACGTGAAAATTTCTGAAATAACTAGTTCAAATAACTTTAGGAGTAATTATATCAGTTTAAGATTTTAATGGTAAATAAATCAGATCATTAAAATTGAGGATACAAAAAATTGAAACCAAATGAGAATTAGAAGCTGAAAGGGT
The DNA here is from genome assembly GCA_003412495.2 of Echium plantagineum. NCBI lineage: Eukaryota > Viridiplantae > Streptophyta > Magnoliopsida > Boraginales > Boraginaceae > Echium > Echium plantagineum. The sequence goes on from CM016567.1 coordinate 29,409,143, forward strand.
AGAGACTAGAGAGTACTGGAATCGTCCGTCCCTACCCACTACATAGCGCATGTGTCACAATCAATTACTCACATAACACATTGTGATAGTAAGCATCTTATAAAAGCTAAGGTACCACTTCAATATTTTACCAAACTAAATTAATTTATTACCTGCCCACATCGACACCTTCACGCGATTATGCTGCTATGGGACCACCAACGTATGATCCAGATCTCCAAATTTAATATATGTCGTTCATACTATATCACCGGCTTGCTCAATTATTTAAGGTACCACCATTAAATTTGAATATTTGATTCCTAAGTTACATGCTCTCCAATTTTACTTATTTATCATTCTAAATTTAAACACAAGTATCAAAAGAACATAGTTTGCTTACGTGTATGTTTATTCTTAATGAATTGGAAGCACTTCATCAGTGTTGGTATATGTTTAGCTTCATCCCATCATTAACTGAAAATCCAAGAGGTCTAGTGATATCAGGACTCATCCCCTTTCCACGAAGTCTCAAGTATGATTCTTGACAAAAAAGTACTTTAAAATACTTCTTTGTTTTCGAGGGATGCCTATGTTATTTTAGTGTCTAAATTGAATAAAATAGTATACAAAATTATTTTAACACAATTTTATAAAGAAGCTGATGCAAATAATACGATAACGAAATCAACTTTTAATTATTGATGATATTGAGTTACACAATAAAGTTTATTAAGTCAAAAACAAAACAAACAAACATACTTATTATTGCATCATCCATGAGGCAAACTAGCCCCAAAGACAACATTGTAAGTTGTAACACAACATCATATAACTCCATGAAATTAAGCTCATCATTTCTTCAAAGGTTCAATAACCTTAACCCAAGCTGGCCTAGAAGTAAGCTCAGTAACCCAAGCCTTGACATGGTTTCTTGATTCATACAACTCCCAAACTTTAGTACCCTTCAAGTAATTCAAACTTGGCAAGTGATGCAAATCAACCAAGGAAAATTCATCCCCACCCAAGTACTTTGACTCTTTTAGCCTTGCTTCATACACATCAAGAACCTTGGACAATTTTGTCTCATATTCCTTGACCACAGCTTCGTCTCCTGTTTGACCGTAGAAGTGAGGCTTCACGACTAGCTCGTAGATGAGTTTTGAAGCCGTTGGATCATATTGTTGAGCCTCAACTTCACCCCACACTGATATAATTGCCATCTTTTTTGGGTCGTTAGGAGTAACTAGAGGGGTCCCTTTGTCGGCATAGGTGTGTGCTATGTATTGTGTTATGGCCCTTGACTCTGAAATTTTGTTTAGATTTTAGGAATACGATAAATCGAATTAAAGAGATCGAATGGTGACATGATAAGACGCATCATTTATAATAATGAAAATAAAGAGTTTTAAGTAACGGTCATTTTATATTTTCAGTGTAATAATACGGAGTAATAAGTTAAACACTAACCAAAGAGCTTGAGATCTCCATCTTCAAAGGCTGGAACTTGACCAAATGGCTACATAAACATTAAATTCAAACACAAGATGAAATAAAAAATTAAATTAAGATGGATTTTGTGAAGAGAGATGAAAGAATTAGTAGTAGCTTACATTGAGGGAAAGGAAAGAAGGATGTTTGTGTTCTCCTTTAGATAAATCAACAAGAACGAAGTCATAGTCAACACCTTTTTCAAATAGAGTAGCAAGAACTCTCTGGGTTGCTGTTGAAACTGGACTCCCATGGACTTTGATTGCCATCTCAATAATAATATAAAATAGCAATTAGGATATGCTTTTGAGTATGAGACTAATAAGTTTGATCATACTATGGCTTACTTATAAGATTTGATGGCACAAGGTTTTAGGACCACTGGATCAACATCAATTTTTTTTATAACCAAGGTTAATGTGGCATGGGCAGTGGGGACTACTGTTTCTCCTATAATTGTGGACATAAGAGCATTTGCATCAGATGCCTTAAATCAGTTCCTATTTTATATTTGAAATAGGGAAAAGCATAAAAAGCAAAAAAGTATCAAATATCAGATTTCCTATCTCTAAAATTTTCCTCAAATATTATATGGAGTGTCCTATATTTACACCCTCCCCAAACCACTTTTGTTTTTTATATTAAGTGTTGTAAGTTATAAATAGGGAATCTGAATTTTTGTAAAAGTTAAAATATACTTCCTAAATTTGATAAAGTAGTATGAGGAGTTGATTTTAGGGAAAAAATTTGGGTAAGCTGCTGCGAATGCTCTAAAGTCGTTCTAAGAATTACTCCCTCCATCCCTAAATGATAGAGGCATTTTGACTTTTTGAGTCAAATTTCGGATATTTTGACCGTAAATTGTCGTTAGCCGCTAACAAATAATATAGTCAAATTGGATCTTGTTAGATTCGTCTCGATATATATTTTTAAAATATCAAGTTCTTATAATTTTTACACATGTAAAATTAAAAATATTTACGTTTTAAGTTGTGTCTCGTAGACCGTAAAAAAGCAAATGACTCCATCATTTAAGGATGGAGGGAGTAATAAATATTTTACCTAAAATTTGAAAATTAATTAGACGAAATTAGTTAAAAAATATATTCAGTAAATTAATTTTCAAAGCTTTTAGCTTAGTTGATATCGAATTTGAACTTTTTCTCAACAGGTTTCCGGTTCGGTTCACTAGTAGCATTTCAATATCCCCTATATGGGATTTCTATACGTTTCGGCTATTTGTAGCGTCCTGTAAAATTTTCATGCGTTTTTAAGACAACTTTTGTGATTAGAGTCATATCAGAAAGTGAAGTTCATTTCATTCGATAAGAAAACCAAGATTTGATATTAATGCCGACGTTATATGTTGGAATTTGCATTGGAAACTAGGAATAATGAAATACGGAGTATTTCTTATAGTGAAATAAGCCAAAGATAAATAAAAGAAAATAGAGATAGGAGAAGAGACGAGAAGGATACTATGCAAATGAGAACAAAACATACAATTAATTTAATTTGGTGAAAGACGCATTATAGTTATTCGCATAATTTACTGTCGACAACTTTATTTGGATGACTAATATTTATTCAATCATATGAATTGAGAATGAGATTAATCACTTTTACTTATAAATTACTATTATTAGTAGACCCCAAATCTTCCATCATATCTTGTTTTCTTTGAAGAAGGTCAGAGACCTCTCCACTAATAAAGTAACCAAGATTTCGTTGATAATGGACAAAATATTTTGACCTTAATAAATTCATATAATCATATGCATATGATCAATGAGAGACGCTTGATTCAATAATGACTGACCATCAAATGCTTCTATTTTATCAACATATTTTTTTCTTTCATTTCATTCACTTCCATAATTCTTTCTTACATTATCTTTATCTCACGGAACAAAATCAATTATATGAACATGACGTCTCAATTTAACTCTATTAACTCAATTTTCTTAATAAACTCATGAATTTTAGGTCACTACATGTAATTTATGTCAAACTCTTCTTTCCACTACATCCATTTTCAGCATAACTTCCGACAATTCTTTTTAGTTCATATATTAGACATATTCTAACATAATAATACTTCAGAGTACATATATATTTTAGATATGAGTTAGCACAACTAACATGCAAGCTAGTTAGCATTAGATCCATTCTCAATTCAGACCGTATAATCGTATATTGTTATTCACAAAAAAAAATACCCTTTCGGCTTACACGAGGAGCTGCTTAAATTAAACAGACAGGGGTCTACTATGTCCTTAGTGGGCCGACCAGTCTCGACCTGTTAACTAATCCAGGCCCGTCTCTTAAGGGGTCCGGGAAGTTCGTTGCGGCTGGATTGCCACAGCCCACATGTATTATTAGTCTTTAACTCCTTACTATTTAGACTTTAGTAGTCATAGACTCATAGACTCATAGCCCATAGGCTCATAGCTCATAGAGTGGAACTCCTTAATGGGTCGAACTCAAACGATGACCCGCTAAACCCGTTTCTGTAAACCCATTAGCCCATTCTCAGACGAAATTTTGTGAGTTACGAGCCCGCTCACAGAAGCCTGCTAAATACTACACTCCATTTTCTTAATTTTACCTTTCAATTTATTATATAATTTTTTTTATATATAAAATATATCAAAATAGAATTTAATTATAATATTAGGATTATGAAAATTAAAGCCTAATCATAATTCAGTAATCATATTGCTAACCGATGTGAGCTAGACCGCTAGATAAATAAAACTATAAAAGGAACAAAAAAGTATATTCTATGAATGTGGGAGTATTAATCAAGCCTAGACATAATAATCATCGTCATTGTTTTTCATTTTATGTTGATGTCGTTGTGGGAAAACCAACAAAGTACATGTGTGGACATTGCAACTTCTCACAAAAACTCTACATCTCTAATGCTTCCTCCGTGACTATGTCCCTAAAAAACTGTCACATTTTAACTTTTGGTGGTCAAATATTACAAAATGTGATCATGAATTCCCATTAAACGATAAGAAATAATATAATCGTGTAGGACCTTGTTGGATTCGTCTCAATATATATTTCTGAAATATTAACTTGTTATAATTTTTTCGCACGTAGAATAATAGATATTTATGTTTTAAATCGTGTTTTGTTGACCACCAAAATTCAAAATGTGACAATCTTTTAGGGACGAAGGGAGTATAAATTTTGGGTTATAAAATCACTTACAAAACGATAAAAATAAGAAAATCTATGATCTTGACCTCAGGTTTAAAACTAATGCCCTCTTAATAACTATGTGTACAATGAAATTTTTACACTATATGTCAATTATTGTCAATATCTCTGAAAATGACATACATAATCAATATTATTGGTTTGGTTAACTATATATGGTTAAATAATCAGAAGTGAAGGTGACCCAAGCACAACAAATGATGTCTTTGGTTGTCTTTACCGTTAGATATTACCTTTGCGTTGTTTAATTTATGTCGATTAGTCTGTGATTTGACCTCAGCTTTAAAACTTATGTCCTCTTAACTTTGCATCATATATTATTTATTCTAAAATCAGTTGACAATTAATATATTTGAGTGCGTGCTAGGTAATAACATTATTTTTTACTGCTACGACAATAAACACTCGTTAAATGTAACTCCAATCGACGTAATGTTTGAAATTCGCTTCCTCGATATGAGTCCGATCCCCGATAACGCTGCAAAGTCAGCCACGCAAGCAGAAAAGTATGTTCAAATATACTCCTATGCGAGAGTCGAACTCGGGACCTCTTGGAAAGAGGCTCGGACCCGGTACCACTAGGCTAGAAGCCTTGGATACGCATATATATTATCTCACCAATATAAAAAACATTTTCCCTCCCGTCACAAATAATTGGTATTTAACTTTTTTGAAATTAAACTTTAACGATCAATACTAACTAATTATTGCTTGTTCTAGGAAGTAGGATTTTTCAATAAAGTCTTGCACTTATGTAAACACAAATAACTTTAATATCTCGCAAAAGTCTATAAGATTCCCCAGAGAACAGAGCTAAATTCAATTATTAATGAAATCTAGAACTTACTAATAACTTATTACTTGAAATAATGGTTTATTCTAAAAATACGTGAGATATAGGCTTGCTAATAAACCGAGTCATATTATATCGAATTTTGTTAGGGTTGATTTGATTAGAACATAAATATTCGGAGGTTTCGTTCTGTATGAGTACGAATGAACCGAAAAATTCAAAGGTTCCAGATGTGATTCGGTCCCTTCGAAGTTCAAGAAAAAATTCTCATATTTTTTATAAAATAATAAGAAAAAAATTAAATGTATATTATTCGAGCATAACAGAGTTTTCGGTTCGAGTTGCTTCGAATCAAACTTATAGAACCGAAACGAACCATATGAATAGTAGTCATTTTACATAATCACACATAGAGTTCCAATATTCTTACATCGGTAACTACTATACACAACCAAATAGAGTATTCTAATAAACGAAATGATTATTTTCATATAATCACATAGGGGAAGCAAAATAGTCATCATTTACTTTCTCAAAAAATAGGACAGTGTATTGGTGTGTTTATAGTAGATCAGCCTTACACCAGACATACCTGCCCATATCATTTTCTTTAATTTAAATTATTTGTTTGCTGCCAAATCAAGGTTAGTTTATTAATAAGGTAGGATGAAGATTATTTGTTGTCGCTTGTGATGTGTGCGTTCTACTTCGAATTTAGTTGTTTCGATGATAACATTGAGATGTTAGTCGATAAAACCCATGCAAATACTCTTGTTTGTATCACAAACTACTTAGCCAAACAAGATTAAGCAGTCTCATGAATATTCTTTTATTTAACTTATTTAAACCACTTATCCACATACTTTAATTATAATGGGACCAATGAATTGATATTTACCCAAATATGGAAATAACAAAAATGAATAATAACAACTGTTTTTAAATAAACAATTTGAGCTTTTAAAGATAAATTAAATAATGGAACTTTAATTTATTTTAAACGAATTAGGAAGTGAGGGCCTCTCAATTCCCCTACATTTTCTCCTAAATCGAATAATTTTAGTTTCTTCTAATATGAAACAAAGTACTACCCCATCCCTTCATCTCGATTTATGAAAAAACATTTGACTTTATTTGAGTAGATTTTAACAATGAGTATTTTATTAGATGATCCAATATTTAATACTTCCTTCAATTTTAAATACAGTAATTTTCTTTAAAGAAGTTTTAACAAAATCCAATATTATTACTCCCTCCGTCCCTAAAAAAATGTCACATATTGACTTTTGGTGGTCAACAAAACACGATTTAAAACATAATATCTATTATTCTACATGCAATAAGATTATAAAAAGTTAATATTTCAAAAATATATATTGAGACGAATCTAACAAGGTCCCACAAGACTATATTATTTTTTATCGTTTAATGGGAATTCATGATTAAATTTTGTAATATTTGACTAACAAAAGTCAAAATGTGACAATCTTTTAGGGACGGAGGAAGTATTACTTTATACAATTAAAGCACAATTTATCATTTCTTTCTTTTCTGCTCTCATTATAATACCCCTCGCGAAAGATGATGAGCTTAAATGCTAAGACTATTAAGTTAATGATATTAGGGTATAGAGATAAATGTGTAGTGTTATTAATCGTTCTAATAGTGTCATCAAGTTAGTGTGTTTTTAGAGTCGTAAATTGCTTAAATAGTTTCTAATAGTGCCATCATGTTGTAGTTTAGTCCTCAATAGTGACGCCGTGACAGTTTAGCCCCGATAGTGGTCAAAAGTTGCAGATGAGTCCTCGACTTAACTTCTCCACTAATAATTAACGAAAACACGTGAAAACTTTTAGGGCAAAAAGATCTAATTTTAAAAGCTTAAATATCACTATGCAATGGGTTGGTAAATTTTTTGAAATACCAAATATAAATTCAAACTTTTAAAATTTATATTTTACCCTAAAAATACTCACTAATCGCATATGTTCACTAATTATTGACAAAAAAATAAAGTTAAAGACAAATTTAAAACTATTTTGCAACTATCGAAAACTAAACTACATTTATCTACTATTGAAAATTAAATTAAAACTTGATAACATACTATCAAGCACTACTTTAAGCTAATTTCGCTCTAGTCTTACAAATGTGAACATCTAAAAAGGATTTCAAAAAGTACCTTATACATCTAGGAGAAGGAAATATAAGCTAATTGATTCATTTCTTATTTTATTGGCCCTTCATATTTTTCTTCTTGTTTTTTTGTAAAAAAAGAGTTTGGTTTTTCTTAGGTTATCCGGAGTGGCATAATATTAATGAAGCTCAGTAAACCATTCATTTTAAGTCACGCATGTTCGTCTCGGTTCTTTTATATCTTCAATTCCTTTAATTTGTTTCATTAAATTAAATCATGGAAGTTGTCGAAAAATCGAACCAACTCGACGACTAACTCAAATGTACCTATTAGCTCCAAGTCCTTGAACCAATTGAATACAACTTAGGTTGGTCCGATCTAATATTATATTCGTTAGCATACTTGTAGAAGTATGGAGGGAGATATTTTATTAATAATTGTTGTTGTCGTCCATACAATATAGAGATTGCCTATATTTATAGGTGAATACAAGCTAACCCTAGTTTATTATGCGGGCTTATGGGCTCATCACCCATTAGCCTAACACCCTCCCTCAAACTCATGGTAATTTTATAGAATTTCCATGAGTTTGCAATACAACAATAGATAAGAAAAAAGAAAACGGAAATTTGGATCAAGCCGGATCCATGATCAGTGCATATTGGACTCGCCAGACAACGCATATCGGAATCGCCAGATAATGCGTATCGTCAATCATTAACTTCCGGGAACGACATCATTTTCGAACCCGTCAGATCTCTGCGTATAGGACTCGCCAGACCATGCGTAATTCGCCAATCAATAACTGCCAGGAACGCCATGCATAATTCGCCAATTAATAACTGTCAGGAACGCCATCCTTTTCGAACCTGTCAGATCTCTGCGTATAGGACTCGCCAGACCATGCGTATAGGACTCGCCAGACCATGCGTAATTCGCCAATCAGTGACTGTCAGGAACGCCATCCTTTTCGAACCTGACAGATCTGTTCAAAATTCCACTTCAACTCGAAGTAGAATAAATCCATTTATCTTTTTTTTTTCTCTTTTTTTTTTTCAATGGGATACCCCCATTCTCCCTCCCTCAAACTCATGGTAATTTGTCTAAATTTCCATGAGTTTGCAATAATAATTAAAAGTTTTCAATAAAAAAAATTTCAAGAAATATTATAAAAATAAAATTGAAAAAGCTCAACGAAATCCCGCCGGTGAGTATTACATAGTAGAAAACCCACCGGCAGGGTTTAGGTCTCAAGAATCGATAGGCTCGGATACCATGTAGAAGTATGGAGGGAGATATTTTATTAATAATAACCGTTCTATAAATACATTATAGAATACCTATATTTATAGGTAAACATTAAACTTAATTCTAACAATGTGGACTTCTAGGGTTAATTGCCATTAGCCTAATACCTTTCCTCAAACTCATGGTAATTTTATAGAAATTTTCATGAGTTTGCAATAATCATTACAATATCAATAATAGTTTTAAAAAAACATAAATAAAATTCCACTATTCAATGCGATAATCTTCAATTGGTTGTGTCAACCGCTACAACCACCATTTTGCTCAATCGGTGTGTAGGTTCCTCCGTCGGTGCGTATACCCATAAGCCTAACAATACTTTAACGAATATAATATTAGAATATAATTTTAAAAAATATTAACTTATTTAATTTAAATTGGGTGAAACAACGGTCTTTTGTTTCCTGTTGCATTGTTTACGTTCAAACCTACATATTTCATGACAAAATTTTGACATGATGAAATAAATTATTATATGCTAATAGAGTACTCTAAGAGACATAAGAGATATATTATCCATTGAAATACACTTATTTAATACTATTACATTATCATCATATACTATACACGATTACTTGTGTTCAAAATCAATTCACGATCCATTATGATTCATCAAAATTTGATAACTTTAACTGAATGAAGAGAGTACTCTTTTTTTACCATTCTCGTTTACTATTCTACGTACGTGTAATAAGACTGCCATTATTAATAGTAGTATCATTGAGTATAGTGTACGTATTACTTAGTAACCTTGACCCCTTCAACTTTATTTGTTCCACTCGACTTTATGACTAATAATAATGAATTAGTTATAAACAATCAAATACTAGTTTATTTGGTATCGAACACAAAAAGAAATTGAAATTTGAGGATTTTGACGTCATTCACTCATACTAAAATTCTTATTTTTTACTTCATCAAATAATGAAATACTTGATGAGAACGCCCTTTAAGTAAGCGTCTTTCAAGTCAGTTTTTGTAGTAGTGAGTAAATGAATCTGGTGATCAATTTTTTTTTTTCGAGAACTAAGCTACAATGGTGTCACTATTGGGAACTAAACTGTCACCTGTTAATACTATTGGCGATTATTTGAGTAATTTGCTGGTAAATCATAAATGAACAATTTTGAAATGATTTCACCATTATTTATGGTCTCTTATTAGCTTGTCCGTGCTATATATAGGACATATAAGCCAAAGGCTTTACGTCTTACTTAGCAACAACTCACACCTCTAGTCTACTCATAACTCATTTGCTGACCTGAAAAACAAGAGAATTCCTTTGAATTTTGTCTTCAATCATTCCCAGCCACACCATCATCATCCCTCAAAAACAAACAAACAATTACAGTTTTTGAAGCAAACAAAAAGAGAGAGAGACAATATTTCTATTATTGATTTCTACTAAACTTCCTTAAACTTTAGCTTTTATATATCCAATATTATTAGTATTATGTCAAATGCAACAGGAGGTGATGAAGGTAGCTTCTCTTCAGGAAACATTGGAGAAGTCCAAAAACATCAAGATATCCAACAGAACACTACCCACACCAATGGCTCCACCTCTCAACAACAACAACAACCGCCGGCCAAGAAGAAACGGAACCTTCCTGGAACTCCAGGCAAGTCTTTTTTTCTATAGTCATCATAACGACGATAAAATTTCAATAACCATCGTCGTATTTGAACTATTTAATTATCTGTAAAATCCAAAAATACATCGTGTTACATACTGACTAATAATCAAGATTTTGTTTGTAGCGCTTAATAAGTTACATGATAAATATTTCCACTATTATTATGATTGAAATCAATACAATAATCCAACTATAGAGAATAGGTAGAGCATATTGAATTAGGAAGTAAGATGTGAAAGAAGGACAACTTTTTGTTGAAAAGGGCTCAATAATTGGTGATAATATGCAATAAACAGATACTTTTCAAACTGTGCTAAATTGCGCTTGTCCCCTACCTGAATTTTGGGGTCAAAATTTTTGCAAATTATTGGGCACGTGAAGTCGTGAACATCTGTAGATTTTTCCTAGTTCTACCTTGATTTTGGGGTTCAAATTCTAACAATATTCTAATTCATAATAATGGTAACTTTTCTTGTATCACTTTCATTTTTGTTTTCTACTTTTAACATTGGTACTAGCAAAAAGACTACCACCTCAACAAGTGACTGGGCGGGTAATTAGGTCAATCACTTCAATATCAAAGTATATATTTACTTCAACTTACAATTTTTCTATAAAATTTTAGTATTGAAACAAGCTACTACCACATAAAACGTCTTAGATGCCGGTTGGGACATATATAGCTCAATTGGTAAAAAAACTAAAGTATTAAGTACAACAATCTCGACTTCACGCACGCAGTGTGCAAGTTATTAGACTTTCGTAAGGATCGAGCCTTGTGTTGAGCTGGTTAAAAGAAAATCTCTAGTTCCCATATCAGCTGAGGCACATCCCGTTTACCTTTTTTATGTACTCCAGCACAGAGGTGTACTACTTAATAACTCTTAGCGTATTTGACGGTTTCACACTTCTAAATGGCCGGAGGAAGAATCCGTGAAAAATCGGATTCTTGCATTATTGTAGTAATAATAATTCAAATATATTAACTAAACCATCTCCTCCAATATATATTGCATGTAGATCCAAGCGCGGACGTTGTTGCTTTATCACCAACAACCCTAATGGCAACAAATAGATTTGTATGTGAAATATGCAACAAAGGGTTTCAAAGGGATCAAAATCTTCAACTTCATCGACGAGGACATAATCTTCCATGGAAATTGAAACAACGAACAAGCAACGAAGTTCGAAAGCGAGTTTATATATGTCCAGAGCCTTCTTGCGTCCACCATAGTCCAGCTCGAGCATTGGGAGATCTTACTGGGATCAAGAAGCATTATAGCAGGAAACATGGTGAGAAGAAATGGAAATGTGATAAATGTTCGAAGAAATATGCTGTTCAATCTGATTGGAAAGCTCATCAAAAGACTTGTGGTACTAGGGAGTATAAGTGTGATTGTGGCACCATCTTCTCAAGGTATGTTGTTTCCGTCCCAAATTATTTGTCCTTTTTTTCCTTTTTTCGAATATCACGAAACTGAGTCTCTTTTAATTCCAAGGTTATGGAGGAAAAATTGATGATATGAGATTAATTTGATTTTTCTTAAAATTTTATGCCGGAGTAAATGGGACAAACAAATGTAGTGCACTAATATTCAAATTTAATGATTTTTTAGCTTAACTAAATGTGGTTTATTTCAAATTATGTGAAATATACAATAACATGCATGACACATTTAGCTAATCACATATATTATTTCAAGGGAGCACTAGTATTAAATTTTACTATTAGATATTTTGTGAAAAATTAAAAACAAAAGAAAAATGAAAAGAAATATCTTCCAAGTTAGGTTAGGGTGTTTAAGTCAATATCTCAAGCACTTCCTTGCATTTAACATTCAAGCTCAAGAAATATTCAAAAATCAATATTGTATGAGTGGAAAAATATATTTATAGACTTCAAAAAGTAGATTATATATGGAGATACTCAAATAGCCTAGTGAAAAAGGCTCTCTCGCTAATGACAGAAGGTCCTGGGTTCGAATCTCACCTCATCGCTAATTTAGAGCAAATTACTCAAATAGTCCCTGAAAGTGGGTGCAGGTTGCCTTTTGGTCCCCGAAAGTACAAAAGTTGTAAATCAGTTCACGATATTGGCCAACGGTTGCAGATTGGTCCAAAATTTAACGGCGTTGTTGTTAAATGTTAACGGCCCACACGCCTCGTGAGTTACATGTGTTGTTAATAAGTTAGAACGGTAATAATAAAATTAGCTTAGGAGTGAACTACAATCGCCATTGGGGAGTTAAAAATTAACACCTTAACTAAATTTTGGACCAATCTGCAAACATTGGCCAATATCGTGGACTAAGTTGCAACTTTTGTACTTACGAAGACCAAAAGGCAACCTAAACCCACTTTCAAGGACCATTTCAGCAATTTACTCGCTAATTTACAAAAAAAAAAAATGAGGTAGATTATATATGTATCACTGTATGTGTCTAAAAATATGTATTAAGCTTGATCACAAAATCACGGATATTGAAGTGTAATCTATTTTTATACCTGTCTAATATTGAATTCATCTAACAAAAACCTTATCAACATTATTAAAGACGGTTAGTATTACGGTTTCACGCTTTATTATTTAGCGGCCAATAATTGATTATCACTATTTATGTTTGCAGGAGAGACAGCTTTATAACTCACAGGGCCTTCTGTGATGCACTGGCTGAAGAAAACAACAAAGTGAATCAAAACCTAATGAACAATAATAATGGAAACACAGGACCAAATGGGAACACTGACAATCATTTGTCTAAAATGCCCCTCAGCAACATTAATTCCAACACTTCATTGGAATCACCTGATCTCATCAACCCTCTCAAAATGCTCCCACAAGATCTCATTCCAATTCCATTCAAGCCAATGAACATGGTTGGTGGAATGGGAATGTTCACAAATAGTAATTCAGGTACCCTTTCTGCCAATCTAAATGTTTTATTTAGAGTAACGTTCGATTTAGAATACTTAATTAATACTCCCTCCGTCCCTAAATGATTGTCACAAAAACTTAAAAGAATCCTAACCGACGACACAATTCAGGTACCCTTTTTGGCAATCCAAGAAACAACATAAACTCAGTATCTTCAGGCCTTCAATTGAGCTCCTCAAACAACTCCTCTGGTCTTTATTATCAAGAAAATAACAATGGTGGGCAATTTGCTGGAGCAGCACAAATGTCAGCTACTGCATTGTTGCAAAAAGCAGCTCAAATGGGTGCCTCTGCAAGCAGTACTATGAATTCCCCTATGATGCAGAAGGGGTATGTTTCAGGCATGGCAGGACATGATCAACTCATCTCCGGGAATTCGAGGTCGATAACAAACAACCCATTATTCAACAACTTCCAATCTAATCATCAGGGCCAATCTACAATGATGAATGGGAGCAATGGAGGAGTAGAAGATGGATTCAATAGTCCATTCTTGCAAAAAAGTCAACAGGAAGAGAGTCAGATTTTTGACCCTGGAAACAATCCAGGGTCATCTCTTCATGATATAGGATTATACTCTGGAATGCTTATGGGAAACAATGGTGATCATCAGAATGCAATGCGGAAGAACACCGCGAATTCTGTGAGAGTTGGAGCAGATAGTAACAGTATGATGACTCTTGATCTGTTGGGCATTGGAGGAGCAAGATCATCAAATCAATTGCATGTTCAACAGCAAAGAATAAATTTTGAGGAAATTAGTAGACAGAGGATGCAAGTAATGGATCCTTTTCAGCAGCAGGCTCATGGGGATCCTGGACTCGAAAAACAGTCTGCTATGTGGGATGTTTGAGGGTGCCTCAATGGGGGGAGGGTACTAAATACTGCTGCATGTTTTTTCCCACACAATTTCGAAATAGCCTCCCTGTTATCACAGGGTAAGGTTGCGTTCTATGCGAATATCTGCTCCCCCCCGTCTCTTAAAGACATTGGGACATGTTGATGTTGTTTTCGTACACAAAAACCTGCACATGCAAAAGAAAAGGAAGGAGGCAGCTGCCAGCTGAAAATTTTATTGCTATAGTTTTCTTCAGAACTTTTATCAGTTATTAAAGTTTTTTTTTCTCACTTCTGAGTTCACTTCAAACTTAGCATGTACTTCATCTTCGCAACTTATCATATCAACGACTATCACTTCACCAAGTTAGCTTCAATCCAATGGTGGAGGCAGCCTATTTTACGGTTACCTCGGCAACAAAAGAACTTTTTTAATTTTTCTTTTAAATAACATATATTCCATCTACAATAAAATGGATACTATGTATAACACATCATTAGAAATTTGATTCTAGGTCTGTCTTATGACTCGTAACTCCCGAGTAAACACGGGTTGGGCAGTCCCTTGGGTAGCACAATCAGTATTCGTTAATGAAACTATATATACATTCATTGTTCTCCATAGACGCACATAAAAGGTGTCACGATTTAAAATCTGTCATTACAATTGAAAACTTGAAGTTCATTGATTAAATATTTACATCATAACGTCTTTTTAATGTTCATCATCAAACTTAAATGGTTACTTATATACATAAAGATCACCAAAGACTAATAATTATATATTGAAATAATTGTACTTCTACACTTTTGTTGACCTGAAATTATTGGACGTCAACAATATCTTGATCTCTCGAGTTGTGCAGTAATGACTCCCTTCACAATATCTTCAATTTTCCATTTGGATTCTTCAATCATTCTATACTCCTCATTAACATGCACGCTTGCTTCGATCTTTCAAGATAAGACTGCTGCTTCAAAGAATCTGCCAACGAGATATGAGTCAAGACTTAGAAGTACAAATTTCTTTAACACCAAAAGAATGAAAAAGAAAACGCAACTCAACATCCAAAAATAACATTTCTTTTGTTGTAGCATTAAACTAGTAATCTGAAGAAGTACTACAAATATCAAAATTTTATAATCTGTAGATTTTGGGGGTGGTTTCACTGGTTTGACAAATGAAACTCGAGTAATGATAATTTAGGCATTGTTGGTGAACATAATATGTAGCCAGTTGCGATATATTCCATGATTTAGGCCCAAATCCCAAATGGGATAATCATGTAAACCAGAAGAATTCGGTGATACCAGAAAAAGCAACTGCATGAGCTCGCAATAAAAGTCTGGTATCACTTACCAATATATGACAGCATCCTGGAATGAATCCACGGCGGAAACGATCCTCCATGAAATCTCATAAATAAGATTAATTTATTTACATGATTGACACCTGTAAAGGAGTACAGAATATGTTGATGAGATGAAATTACACCGATAGATGTCAAAATGAACCTACAACATCCTACTTACAGCAATCAAAATATACATGTACAATCACCAATAAGAAATGAATGTGCTCAACATCATATAGGTGGATAACAAATGTGCACTGGATCGGAGCTGGTAAAAATCTTCACTACTACTAGCGCAAGTAGTGCAAAACCAACAGAATCTCAGATTCTCAACCATGAGAGCAGAATCTGATAAGAAATTAATTAAGATCAGAATATAGAGATTAGGAACTACCATTGATCATATTCAAATGACGATGGCAATTAAAATTTTAAAATCTTACCTGATTCTTCTTTCTCAGACACATGTTCGTTTGGTCGTTAACCTGAGTCATTGATCTTGAAAAGATATATTGGCAAACTGATGTTCTAATTGTTCGTACTACTGATATTCAGATGCACAAAGTACTGCACTGAATAAATCCTTTCATTTAAGGATGTCCTTGATCATTTGTATAAAACAACATCGTATTATATACACCCACATCAGCTCATAGAAATATCCTCATCCACTTGTCGATGGTCAGCGGCTGATGGCATCCTTTGCTATGCGAACTAGTCGCAGTAACCCCTCGACATCTTGAAAGTCAAAATCAAGAGCCTTCTTGACTGTGGATATACTATCTGAATAACTAGCATCTCCAGATTTAACATTAGCAACTGCAAAAGTAGCTCGAGACTTTCTAGCAGCGTCCATTGCTGCGCTGGCATCTTGTCCCTGATCATAGTTTCATTATTAGCAAATGAATAATATAGAAAGAGGAAAATCAGAGTACACAAAACCAACTTTTGTTGTTACCAATCAAAAGTAATGGCTAACACGTATAGCCTATATGATACTTGGTCTACCACTGTTGTTCTACAATTATATTGCATGGCGGAATGAAAGCTTGTTAAATAGACAATGCAAGCATCTTCTGTTCTGAAGAGCTTCTGGAAAAAGAACGAAAAAGCATAAGAAGGTGGGTATGTTGCCCGTCAAGCAAATTTGACGGATACACATAAGCACTGCAAGGCACTATTATCCCCAGCATTTGTCGTCATAGTGGTTATTGCCACAGCTGCTGTGTCTCCAAATGTTGAATCCTTTGACTGGGACAAAGTTTCACTCTTCTTGAGCCAGAATTCGTTTCTGAAGATGTGAGCAAGCGTTCTTGCTCCTAGATCGTTTGAGGTAGTTCCAGTGTTCACTTCCATACAGATAACTGAATCATCCCCCCACCCCCATTCTTTTTGTCTTTATGGTTACTTTTATTGAAGACTTTCAGTTATAACTTTAGCATCTAAGGAAGTTGCGTAGAGAAATATAAATGGTGACTTAATCCCAATGAGTTTCTTTCAGTACAGGTGATTCTTTAAACCCATACTTCGTAGTAGTTCTTTTGCTTAGAATGTTGTTAAAAACAATGAAGTCATTGCGCTTGAAAGAAAAGGAGTGCTCTATTCCTATCAGACGCTCCGAGCAGTACTAAGCTCAAGAAAATTAACTAGCAGGTGATTCTTTAAGTACAGGTGATTCTTTAAACCCATACTTCGTAGTAGTTCTTTTGCTTAGAATGTTGTTAAAAACAATGAAGTCATTGCGCTTGAAAGAAAAGGAGTGCTCTATTCCTATCAGACGCTCCGAGCAGTACTAAGCTCAAGAAAATTAACTAGCAGGCACATATTTCATCACTCAATACCAACCCAAATGCAAAATCGATCATATGCATCTCAAAGTTCTACAAATTTTTGCATCTTCAGAATATCTCCCCCTTCTCTCTATATCTATATGTATACACACACACACACACATATATGGGTAGACTTTTTGAAATTTATACTCACAAGCTCAAGAAGCCGCTTGAAACTTGAACGATTTCTTGATGTGATACCAGTGTTCCCAGCAACTTGAGGTGAAGTCGTCGCTTTACTTGTGGAGACCTTATCCACTGTTGTTGGGTTGTTCAAGTTGTCAACATCAGAGGCAGACGAGGCAGGGGATTCACCTAATCATCAGTACATTAATAAGACTCACACAGGATAGAAGAAGTCATTAATAAAACAAAAAGTAATGTAGATTGGTTGTTCAAAACAACGAGATTAACTACAACTAATATCTTAGGTGCCCATATTATAAAGTGAATCTCTTGAACTTACACATGTAGTTACACTTATGAATCCATTCACCCTTCATAAACAATGCATATAAAAATCGAAGGCATCTTATAATTTTTGAACCCGCAAACCATAACTGAGTTTGTTAAATACATAAATTTCTCTGAAGAAAGAACTGAAGGGTTTTATTGTTTTGTACACTGTGTGTGCCTCCTAAGATGGCAACTCATAAATACTGAGTTCTCGTTAAATGGCCACACATACTCTACTAACAAACTGTTGACTGCTGTCTGTGAATTCATGAACGATTCTTGGGTTTGAATCGTAAAATAGTGTTCTTGAGGGGTAGGGTATCATACATACATTTAAATATTTATTTCAAAATATTGAAATGACGCACCAGGAGGAACAATCTGCAGAGCCATTTGCACCTCGTTCCGATCTTTGTTTGAATTTCCATGAGATGTATATATTACACGCATGTAAGAAACCTCCATACACTTGTAGGCCAAAGCAGCAGAAACCATATCTTTGGACCGTTCATATTCATGAGCACAAAACCTGTTTGAAATAATAAAAAATTGAAGTCAGCCACAACCACTGAATGTATATAACTGCAACTTCAAAATATAGCTTTTCAAGTGGTACTGGATAAGACATGAGAACAAAAGAATGTGGAGCACAGATCGCGGGATTTATATAGATGGAAATTAAGGCTTGGCTTGCTTAGGGCTATACAGATATGACAATAAAAAAGTCAGGGTGCAACTTACTCGCAGAATTTCGCTGTGCTTCTATAGATATCTATATATTGAATGTCATTATGTTTATTGTTCTCCCGACTGCCAGCTTCTAGCAGAGAGGCTGTATAAAGAAATTTAAGAGCAGCTTCGAAGTACATTCCAGTACTATCAGCTGATCCTGAATTCTACAGAAGATAAAGTCATCACCATCAGTAAGATATAAATCAATAGGAATTGGAGATAACATGAACCACATTAACCTTGAAACGGTCAGCCAGACGTTTAAGATCTTTTGCTTCTTTCATAGCATTTGTTGCAGCCTGGCTTCTTGAATCCTTTCGAACTAAAGAGCCATCCTGATCCCGCACCTTGGTTGCATTAGAGTGCCTTGAGGGAGTACTTCCATTTTGCTTTTCAAGTTTCTTATTTTGTTCTGTTGCTTTTGAAGAATCACCATAGGCGTCACAAAGCAAAACATCAACTGCATTCTCTTTTTGAGGACCAGATATCAGTGGGAGATGAGCTCCCTTATAACTTTTAGACCTTGCTGACGGAGGCAATGAGTTTGCTTTCCCGCTGCTAGATGTCTCGCTGCCACTTCTAATATCAGAAAACAGCTTGTTTGATGCATTGTGAACAATACGATCAAGCACTATGCCTTCCTTCATATTGATTTTATCATCTAGACGACCATTACATCCTGGTGTGGATTTGTTTTCACAATCCCTATTCGCCCCAACATCTTTTACACCAGAACTTTTCTCAGAAATGAAACTATTTTCCTGATTCTTGAGAGTGTCTTGAGTACCCTTACTACTATCATGATTGATGAGTAGAGTTGCAATATCAGATGAATTCTTATTCTCTTCTTTGATTTTACTAAATGATACAACACCCAGATCCCTGTCCTGTAGATCAACCACAGAGGTCTCAAGAGATGTAGAATGACGAACTTCATGAGATGCACCATCTAAAGATCCTTTTGGACTACAATTATCTACAAAGGTGCCGTCCTCATCATTTTTTCCTTGAAGCTTTGTTGATGCTACTGCACACTTTTCCGTAATCAGAACCCTTAAGGGCGATGATGAAACTGATTCTACAGGGGAGCCTTTCACTTCTTGGCCATCAGATTTGATTTTACATGATCCTGAGACCTTAAAGGAGCTGGATGTGGAAGCCACAAATGGATTTGCGGCACCAAGATCTCTCTTCGAAGAATCTGCAGTACCACTGCTACCTTGTTCTTGCCTTTTGTGTTTTGCAATTGATTTTATAGCCTTTTGGCCAGTTTCACTAGTAGTATTCCTTGTTGTCGCAACTGTTTCTTCAGAATTAGATGGTCTTGCCTTCTTTACCTTCCTGTCATTACCCTCAGAGTTTCCCCGTGACTGATTTCCTATTCGCAGGAGATTCCCCACATATGGGTCGGTCCCCTGTTCTCCTTGACATTTGTCTTTCTGGGAGGAGTTTTTGTCATCATGATTAAATGAAGCATCGTACGTAATCTCAGTTGCAACTACATGATTAGGAAACTCATCTTTAACATCTTTAGGATGGCCATCAATTGTACGCTTATCCCTTCGCGGCATATCACTCGGAGCTTTATTCCCTAAGCAATTTCCTGATTCCAACAAATGCCCAGACGGAGCAGACATACCATTATCATCATTATATGGAACATCTTGAGGCTTGACCTTCTTTGAAGATCTAGAACTATCAGAATCAGTTTTTCTCCTCTTTCTTGTCTTGGATTTTTTTGCATCTGTAGATAGGACATTAAGGAAAAAGTTGTTAAGCAACTCATGAATCATGTATCTTATGCTTATCTTCATAGGGATGGAAATAAAATACATACCTTCAACAGAACAGCTCTCAAGCAAAGTTTTGGTGTGTGGTTTATTGGCATGGTTTTCTGCAAGACATTGTCCAACATACCGATTACCAGATGCATCAACTACAGAAATCTGGTTCACATAATCCAATTTTTTACTTCCCTCTTGTTGGTTCTTCATGGACTTTGGAAGTTGCACAGGGTCACTGTTACCATTTACAAGTCTACTGGAACCGTCTTTTGATTTTTGTTTCTTCTTCCCTCCACTGTGTGATGTTTGTTGGTCAAATATTTGTCCGTTGTGGGCTGAATTACTTACACCAGTTGAAGATTCTACAGACAAGTCAACACTGGATTTCTCCTTGCTCATTCTATTATCTACTAATGCGCTTCCATTACCTTCTAACTTAGAGTCCATCAACTTATTCACTGAAGACACTTCCTTTAAAGCCACCTTATTATCAACCTGTTCAAAATCTAAATCCCCAAAAAACTCTTGGTATTTATTTGTAATCTTCTTAAGATCCTTTCTGGTGCCAACAAAATCATTTTTAGGTAGCACACTGTTGACATGGGAACCATTGTTAACTTTATTAGAAGCCTTCAGTGAATCAACTGCTTTAACAGATCCTTCAGCAGGAGAAAGAGGTCCAGGTTGCGTATTAGATAACTGTGGGAGCTTCATAGAACTGGTAACAAGTTTCTCGAAGGGTACATCATTCACTAAAATATCTTGTTTCGATAGGAGCCCCGCATTTCTATGCCCCTTTGATTCAAGAAAGTCACCTTTCTCATATGAATCTGATTTTTTCTTCGGTAAAGGCTCCCTCGCATCTTTTCTAGATTCACATCCTTTTAGTTCTCCCTTATGCACAGGCTTAGATACACCATATGTCGAGTACTTCTCCTTTTCAGTAAGACATATAAGCTCTTCAGAAAGAGGAGATAATAATTGGGTTCCTTGAAGTAGAAATGACGTCATAATCTGAGAAGTTGGACAGATGCAGAAAGACCTCTTAGGAAAACATATGGAAAAAGAACAACAGTTCGGAAATAAAAACAAGAGTGGGACTTATTAGTTGTTACCTTTAGAATACTTGTAGGGGAATTTCCAGAGAGATCCCTAAGGTCATGAGATAACCATTCACTGTCTCTGCAACTGTCACTCAATGATGGTGATGGAGAGCCATCAAGCCCTAGGCCACTGTAAATTTTATCATTTTTGCCAGAAGCCAAATTGTTACTACCAAATGTAAGTCGAACTTTAAGGGTTCTCTGGTCAGAAGGATATTCTGACTTTTGCTTTGTATTCAAAGCAGGTGTATTGGTACAATCTAATGGCACTCTGCCTTCTCCTTTCATTCGGCCATTTATGGATCCATGTCCCTTCGGATTAGCGTTAGAACCAAATTCATGTATCAGTGGGATAGAAGAACAAGATGACGCAAACAAACTGAGCTGAGTAGCCTGTAAAGTGAAACAACTCTTAATGCTAAGCATTTCTTTTTTAAGTCAGCCAAATTATTTTCTTCTTTTAAGGTAAGATGGCAGACTTATAAAAAGTTACATATTAAATTAGAAGTAATAGCCTAACCATGCTAATTAGCCTAAATAACACAGTTCTGAAGATTCAAACGAATGCGAAATTTCATTTAGCTGGTAAGTGAAACAATTCTTAATGCTAAGCATTTCTTTTTTAAGTCAGCCAAATTATTTTCTTCTTTTAAGGTAAGTTGGCAGACTTATAAAAAGTTACATATTAAATTAGAAGTAATAGCCTAACCATGCTAATTAGCCTAAATAACACAGTTCTGAAGATTCAAACGAATGCGAAATTTCATTTAGCTGGTAAGGAGGTACCGAGGTACTAATTAATTATTTTAATAAACAATGACTCACCTCAGGATCCAGGATTCTTGGAGACTTGGTTGTGTTTCCATCAACAACCTCTAAGGCAGTCCTTCGTTGAGAACGAGCTGGAGACCGTGCAGAGGTGGGTAGAAAAGAACCATACAATCCAAACTTCGCACCTGAGAGAGTAAATTGCATGTACTAGTAAAATAATTGTTTTCTCTTCCTTCAAACTTTTTCAGAATCTTTGCTTATTTTATCAAGACTAACCCAGATTTTCAGCTGAAACTCCACCCTCGAAGTCTTTCTGGAACTGCCCCAGAATATCATGAATTTTCTCATCCTTGCATGGCATACAAGATAGTTAAGTTAGAGATACTAACTTGAACCTGTATTAATGAAGCCTTGATATCTGGCATATGTCGGTGTTCACTTTTCCAAATATAGAGAAATTATTCATTGCTCACTAGCTTATAAGAGAAACCTTATTGTAGAAATTTTCATTTAATCGGGCCTGGGCCAAACCCATATGAGGAGAGAGAGCACACTTCATAACCCAAGGAGGCACCATCTTAAAACCAATTGGTGATAAGTGGAGTTGCTCCCTATTTTATTAAGTGATGAACTCTCTCCTTTATTTCCAATGTGGGACTTTCACATGTGACAATTTGGGCTCATTTGGAGCAATCTTAACACTTATTACTGCTAGTTTCTCTTTGGATTTTCCTTTGTGACTATTTGAGTGTGTAGTAGAACAAATAGCGAACCATTAATCGCACATTCGCATGTATATAGGTAAGATTAGTGTATTCTATCACATGAGTATCTGGCGTTACTATATATTCATGAGCATTCTACTTCAAACAAGTTAATTGATGTTCTCAAGATTATCGTGCGAGAATTGGCATTCTAAAATTTAATTATCTATAGTTCAAGTCCCTTGATATCTACTACATTTATGCAAGTTAAGCATAGATATGGTACTGCAAAGAGTTTCTATGTATATGTGCAGTTATTTTAACTCTATTTTTGAATAGAAACTGCTGGTAATAACTAACACATAAGTGATTGTAGACAGCCCTACTCATATATATTGCATTCAACTCAATATCCCGATGCACGATTTCGCACAGGCTGGACTGTGTACAAATATCTAGTACTATCCTAAACCATTAATTCTGTTCCAACTTCCCAGATTTATGTGTTCTGTTAATAAATCATCTTGCTACTCGTATCTAATGTCCAGTATCCAACTACTATCTACAAACATATTACTCCAAGTGAATTGAATACGAAACAACAACCTGATTACCTAATCAACCTTCACCACTCATAATCGCGCAAATTTGCACTAGAATACAACGAATTTGACATTTCAGCCCTATTTTTCGACGTCCAAAAACATCAATTTACAAGCCCAAACAACTACAAATGCAACTGATATAAATTCCTAGCCTCAAACAACTACTAATTAACTAACAGGTGAAACATCCGTTTACAAGATCAATTGACATTCGACATTGAGAAACAAAAGTAAGAGCAATCAGAAACTTACAATATACGACATAGTAACATCAGGGTCAAAGGTTGTCTCATCACCATTTTGGTAATAAGAAGCCTCTCCTTCTTCAATCTCCATATTCTTTTCAACTCCTATTATCATATTTCCATCTCCACTCCTCTCAGAAACCATCCAAACAAGCTCAACACCAAATTCAAATCCAAAAATACCAATCAAAATCAAACAACTCAACTGATTACGAACTTCACTAACTCTAAACAAAAAAATTAATTCCCACCAATTCGAAAACTTCAACAAAAACAATCTTAACCAATCAAAATCAATCTAAAACACAAATTACAAACCAATATCCACCAACCAATCAAAGCTAATTGACTACCAAAATTCGAAAAAAAATAAAGATAAAAAGTATAATAAAGATGGAGTTTTTGTATGAATTTTTGAAATATATGATGTTGGTATTGATTAAGCGTTAAAGGATCGTGAGAAAGTTGCGATCTTTGTAAGAAACTCAAAACAATGAGCAAAAGAGACAGACAAACATGAAGAGAGAGAAACAATAATAGATTGATGTAAGAAAGAGAAGCGACTATTGACTTTGGGAAAAACTATAGACACACCACATAGTAAATAAAAGATGGAGTGACTATTTTGCCCCTATTCAACAATGAAACATCAAAAGATCAAACATAAGATAACTTACGCATGAGTCATGACAAAGATTTCATAAAGTAAAGATAACCTAATTAAGAGGTTTTGAAGTTAATTTTTATTCGATACAATTGTTTTATACGTTATTCTAATTGTCTATTAATTAATTACAAGAATCTCACCTCATCGCTAATTTATATAAAAAAAAAGTTATTCTTGTATTTATTATTTATAATACTATTGTACTCATATTCTAATTTATAAAAAGAAAAAGACTCAAAACCCCTAAAATGCAATGTGTTCTTCACAGGATATAGCTAACAGGGGTAAAATAGTACTTCTGTCTCCTAAGAACCACTTCAGGTATATTTGAAAGTTGGCTTCTTTTACCCTTTGTATTTTACTACTAGATTTGGGCTATTTTTCTAGTTTGGTTCGTAGATTTTGTTTTTTGTATTGTAAGAATAAGTGGAAGTTGTTTCACCAAAGGGGATATATTTGGGAATATCTTTAGATTCTTATTACTAGTTGTTTCTGTTTTTGATGCATCTCTATTAAGAATCAAACCTAATATTTCAATCAAAATCATGGATCTACTACTAAATGACACATTTCTATTGACATAAAAAAAAAAAAAAAAAAGTTCTCATTTCTATTGACATAAGTTCTCAGACGTACTTTTAGGCTGAAATATATGAATCTTCTGTCCAAAATAAATGTGAGCATGTGGAAATATTAATTGACCGTTATGTCAATAAAATGAATTAGAATATTTTAAAGTAATCAAAACAATTAATCCAATAAAGTTTCAATATAAAACCACATACTTTATAATTATTATGGTAATAAATATGATTAACTTCACACGATATCTTATCTATATAGATGAAAAATATTATCATTCAAGTCAGTAATAGTTACTCCCTCGGTTCTTTTTTTAAAAGATTATTTCTATTTTCTCAGTCGAACTTTGCTTGAAAATTTTGATCATGATTTTTTGTTAGCAGATAAAAAAGCAGTATAAACATGTGAGATTTTGTTAGATTCATTTCAATATCAATTTATATAGCATTTATGTGTGCATAATTAAAAATATTTACATCTCTTAACTCTTAAGCAGAAAAATTAAACCAGCCTAGAAAAATAGACGGAGGGAATAATATAGTCTTAAATAATATAACACTTCAGTAATTTGGTCTCAATTATAATATTGTTATAGATTAATTCTTCAAAATAGTTCACATATTAGATTATGATCTCCAGAGATGCCAAATGTCATTTGTATATAATTTGTCTCATATTAAACGTTCAAAACACTGAAACAGGATTGAAAGTGTAATATTTATCATTTTTAGAAATCATGTAGTACACCTACTTACAGACAATAATATTGAAAATTAGATTATTATATTACGATTTTACTATAACGATCAAACTGTATCAAGATTAGAATATTATGTTTTTCTGTAAATTAGCGGTGAATTATGATTACAATGATATTACAAATAATAAATACAGAGATTCCTAACTAAAGATTGAGTCGGATACCATTAACCTATTAAACCATTAGCGTATCAAGATCACATTATTAAGAACCAACAAACATCATGTAGCTCCATTGAGGCCTTGACTTATGACTTATGAGCATCCTCACCATTTGTATAGAGTCTCTATGAAGCAATCAAATTACCATAAACCCAATTTTTCGGTTAAGGATAATATTGCTCCTAATGAAAAATTAAGACGAGAATTAAAAAACAAAAAGAAAACTTCTCACCTCTCTAAGGGGTTTTTGGATATTCCAAAGTGGTTTGTTTGATCCCACTTGTTTGAATTTTATTGAACTTGATATCTATAACAAGAGCCGGTATGTATTTGATTGGTGACTCCAATGACCATACTACAAACCATGTGCTAGTGAATTAGCACTCCGTTTTAGAAATTAATTAACCAAGTAGTAGCACGTGCAAGTGAGATTTTTTTTATGCACTTCACCTCATTGTAAGTGCAACAAAACCCACCTCTACAAAAAAAAAAGGACAAAAAGGAAGGATCATCATCTATGTGTTGTCCTGGATCCTTTTCGTTCACTAATACTTCTTCCGTCCTTAAAAAATTGTCACATTTTGATTTTTGGAGGTTAACAAAATACGATTTAAAATATAAAATATCTATTATTCTACATGCGAAAAATTATAAAAAGTTAATATTTCAAAAATATATATTGAGACGAATCTAACAAGGTCGGGACTATATTATTTCTTATCGTTTAATGAGAATTCATGATCAAATTTTGTAATGTTTGACTAACAAAAGTCCAAATGTGACAATCTTTTAGGAACAGAGGGAGTATTAATTATCCAAGTAGTAACACGTGCAAGTGGGATTTCTTTTTTATGCACTTCACCTCATTGTAGTGCTCCAAACGAGCCGGGTTCGAGCGGGTAACGGGGTACCCGGCTGGGTTTCAATTTTACCGAGTCAGGTAATTACCCGGTAGTAACGAGCCGGGTAGCAAACTTATTACCCTCGTATCGCTCGATAAGGACACGAGCGGATATCGAGCCGGGTTTTTTTAGTCGGGTGACGAGCGGGTTCCGGGTTACCCCAAATTTCTATTTAAAAAGAAATATTTTACGTTAGCTGCAACAAAATTTAATTGTCGAAATACAAATTTAGAAATTCTTTTCAATACTAGTCTTATATTGGTCAATGAAATTAGTTATGGTTAAACTTTTAGCATATATATTATATAAATATAAAACATAAAATATAAACGAGCGGGTTATCGAGCGGCCCTGGATTTACCAAATCATGTATCGAGCAATAAAAATTACTCGAGTGTCGCTCGATAAGAATACGAGCGGGTAACGGGCCCGAGTTTTCCGAGTCGAATAATGAACGGGTTCCGAATTACCCGGTCATTTAGGAGCACCGCCTCATTGTAAAAGAGCTCTAATTGTAGTACTTCCTTGAAATTCAAGGTCAAACAAAAAGTAAAATTTGGCGACTCTAAAACAGATAAACAAGAACCAACAATCGGATCTATAAAAAATAGACACTCAACTCACCCACCTTCTTCAGAAGAACCGTGTCCCAAATTAGAAGTCCATTTTCTCAGCAGCCATGTCGCCTTCTCTATCAAAGCTCGCTAAATCCTTGCCTTTCTCTAACGTCCTCAGGTAACATCCCCCCCCCCCCCCCCTATTGTTTCCCAAATTAATTACTCCAACCAGTTTGAATCAATTTATCGTTGTTTATTTCAACTGATCAAACCAAGAAATTGAATAATTTAATTAATTTTATATCCAACATACCATCTACTATGATTTTTATTACCTATTGTTATGTATTTGATGGATAATTAATTTTTGCATTTGTTTCATATGCTTAATTATTGAACTTGATTGCAATTTATGATATGAAATTGTTTATTAAATCTGCTAGAAAAATTATTGTTCATAGGCTCAATCCCTTATGAACAATGCATATTATTATTCGTCGCTAGTGTGTGCTTATTACTCGCAATAATAGTATACATCTTACTCGTTCTAACATTACTGACAACTAATGCAAATGTTAGTTAGCAGTCTCACTGTAACGTTACTTACAATCGGTGCACATGTTGATCATTAAATAATGTAATGCTACTATTATTCATGAGTCACAACAAATAATATATATATCAATGGGTGCATACATTTTTCGCTTATGCACAATAACTCAGACATCATTCAACTATCTAACCTCGTAAACAAGTGCCCATCATTTACCATCATTTTAAAGAATGATATCATGTAATGAAATATGTAGGAGTAGAAAAGCAAGAACAAGAGGTTACAATATCTACCACCCTCCATACAAATGAAAATCAAGAGTTCATTATTTCATTTTTTGAGTATCTTTCCTTGATTGACAATTTTGTTTAGAATCTGATGTAACTGGGTCGTGACCTGATGAAATCTTAGGCAGCTGGAGCAAGAAATGGAAACAGTGGTTAAGGTTATAAAACCTGGACCGTTGGGAGTTGTGGAACACAAGTTCACTGCAGAAGAGATATACAAGGCGAGGGATACTGTTAGCAAAGCTATTCAGAATTGGCAAAAGAATGCTAGTATGGAGCGGAACAGCCCCGTCCTAAAAGATTTTATAGAAATGTGATCCAAGTATGCGTGCAATTACATATCTGTGAGT
The DNA here is from genome assembly GCA_003412495.2 of Echium plantagineum. Classification (NCBI taxonomy): domain Eukaryota; kingdom Viridiplantae; phylum Streptophyta; class Magnoliopsida; order Boraginales; family Boraginaceae; genus Echium; species Echium plantagineum. The sequence continues at coordinate 29,437,897 of CM016567.1, forward strand.
CTTGAGTCTTGACCCTCTAGTGATGTAGCCCTTTACTCTATGTACAAGGATTTGTTTCTTAATAAATCGTTCTTGATGCTCCTACGTAAATCACAAATTATTTTCGTTCTATTTTGTTGTATTTTTTGCATTGTATCCACTAGAATTTAATGTAAGTCAAGCTTTTTTTCTGAACTGTTTATATATTTCTTTATTTGTAATATAATAATACGATGAATTCTTGTTTTTTACATACAATTCAGGAAGCATACATGACATTTTTTTTAGTACTGTTCTAGCAAGGTTCATCGAATGCCAACACATAAGTGATGCATCAGTAAACACATCTTCTTTCTACCAAGTCACTAACATATCTTGATCAGATTTAAGTCCTGCACTTCTTGCATATATAGATCCAGCAGTTTTATTCTCATTAACTCAGCTTCTCTGCATCTGCTTCTTGAGCCATAGTCCGATGACAAAACTTGTGTTTCTCTTCATTACTCAGAACATGATACCATATCTTAGTCTCGTAAACTTCTCAGATGCTCTCTTTAGGGGAAGTGAAGTTGTATCTGGGTTGCCGTTGTACTCCTCTGATAATTTTTTATAAGCTGCTCTGATCTCTTCTGTATCTGCTAAGGAACATTTACTCCCGGAGCGAGTTTATTTTTCATTTAGAGTTTGAGCTGTGGAAACACATGAACTTCTGTGGCTTCTTGTTCTATGTTTTGATAGGATTAAGCATGGCTTCACTAGGCTTTGGTTGCTGCATGATTTAGCCCCTTGATGACGAAAGAGGAAATGCAACTGAAGGAGCTATAGTTACAGGCATAACCATGCAGATGTCCCTTCATTTGGGTTTGGCGTTAACCTCCTCGTCATTTTCCCATCCATGCCTTTCCCTTTTGTTCTGTGTGGCTGAGTATTTTCATGCCCAAATTGAGACTATCGAATAGCCATGCATAAGTCAAGCTGACTTTGATCTGCATAAATTTTGGCTCAGTTTGATTACTAGCCGAGTCTTGAACTCAAATAAACTCATTGGTTTTTAACAAAGTTGAGTTAATGAACTGACTCAACGAGTTGTTGAGAATGAAGATCAACTTGAGCTTCGACTAATTTTAGATTGAGTCGAGCTACAAGCCATGGCTCATATAAGAAACTAAGAAAGTCCTTCGATCCTAACTAATAAAGTCGTTCAATGTGTCGACATGCACTACTTAAGTACAGAGTAATATTAAATTGAAGACTAATGTTAATGAAGTTTATTACTGTGCGATGCATAAAGATTAACTACAATTGATTATCAAAACATATAAGCACATTTTGGGAAACTAAGCTGATTTTTATCAGAATTCCTTATAAGATTGTTCTCCATTATTCATTACACCCATATAGCTTTAGCCTTCTTGAGCAAGGGAACCAACTTTCCTTTAACATGTAAGCTCATAACCTCATCTGAACCTCCCACTAATTCTTGCCCTATGAACACTGCCGGCAAGCTTGACCGCCCTGTTTCCACCAATGCTGCCTCTATTTCTTCTCCATTCGGAATCTCATCGATGTCGTAGACCATGGCATTAGCCCCAAAGCTGGAAATCAAGCTCAAAACTGTGTGAGAGATGCAACAATTATTTTTGCTGAATATCACCACTGGCTTGTCAGCTACCAACTTCTTGATTGTGTCCATTTCTTTCTAATAAGTAAAATATGTTGAATGCTAATAAAACAATATTTGCTGATTGGTCAGTTGAGATTTAGAAGCATTATATAGAAAGATTTTGTAGTGGTCGGTCATATATCTTTAAAGAGAATAACACCAAAGAATTCCTCGTTAGCCTTTTCTACAGCATTCTTGATCATTGGCCTTAAACGATATGGAATAATCCACTTTTATGTTGGACAAAAAATACCATAAGTTTTAAATACATCTATACTAATTCTCAAGTGAGTATTAACTAACCATTACCAAAGTTAAAATGTATGTTGATGTCTAACTAGTGTCTAGTATGTAGTAGCTAATGTTTTGATGGTTGTTTCGATAAACAATCGAAATTATAACGAATGTAATTGATTCTATATCTCCCTCTATATTTCTACATTTTTTATAATAATACCAGTTCAGTTAATTTTGTCACCTCTATTCATAATACATTTATAAGTTAGCTATTTTATAGGCTTATCGTTCTATTATAAATTATTATTGCATTAAAAAATGTGCAGGAGAGCAACACATACATACATGATACATGTATAGATGTATATGAACATATATACTCCTATATGATTGTCCTTTGAAGATAGAATATATTCCAAATATGGCAACATAGAACATTTTCCCTCCAGAAGTCGACTAGTAGGATCTACTGATGAGATTTAATGGCATTTTTGTTATTATATTCTTTATTTGGAGATAACATCTAAAAATTTGAATATTCGAGCAAAACTTAGAACATATAGCCACGTTTGAGATTAGTATCTTATCTTCACTAGCAACAATTTTTGGCTCAAGAGAAAACGAAAGGCCAGGCCGTTTATTAGATGAGCATCTACCTAGTAAGTAGTAACTAGTATCAACAACTACTTAGCTTCAAAGGTGGTGACCATATATGTGAACCTAGACGTCTTTGCATGCCCTTGCATGCTCCCTTTGAGTTCTGTTTTTTAATAGTATTATATAGTGATAAACTATGTAGAAATAATTGACTTCCTTGATTTTAGTAAATACAAGATCGATGAACCTTAATAGAATTTGGGTAGAACCGCATCTAACAACCTGAAGTATACTGTATATAGTCGTCTCATAGAGCCGGGCCGGATGGGCCCGACACCCTAAGGTTCGAATCGGCCTGGCCCATGTACCATGTTCGATGGGCCCATATCCCTTAACGAACCGGGTGGATTCATCCGTTAAAGAATTATTAGGCCCATGTATCGGGGGCTCACGTGGCCACGTTTGGTCCAATTTTTTTACGCCTATAGCCGTGGCTCGATCTATATTGGCCTTATAAACGTTGTGCCGAAACCCAAAGGTCTGGCCTTAGCTACACCGGTGGACCCAACTCACAAAATTAGCAAAACATTTACCTAGAGGCTACAACTAAAAGGCTATGAAAATGTGATCTACAATTAATTATTATAGTTTATTAGTTAATATTTTTTATATTCGTTATTTGTATTATAATATCATACTCATACTTTCATCAATAATTTTACAAACAAAAATAGAAAATCTGCATTTGCTATCTCGTCTCTATTCACTACTTCACTCGAATGACCTTAGTAGTTTCCATCTTAAATCTTCACGTACATTTTATAGGTAAAAAATTGCATCTCAACTTTCTATCAAATAGTTTTTATTTTTAGCATCTCAACATGTGTTCTAAGAATATATTATAGATAAACAGTTACTATATCCATCCCTAAATGATTGGTACATTTTGACTTTTGTGGTCAAACTTTAAAAAGTTTATTCAAGAATTCTCATTAAACGATAAAAAATAATGTAGTCATGTGAGATCTTGTTATATTCGTCTCAATTATATTTTTGAAATACCAAATTTTTATAATTTTTTTGCATGTAGAATAAAAGATATTTACGTTTCAATCCTTATTTTATTGATCACGAAAAGTCAAAATGTGATAATCATTTAGATTTAGGGACGGAAGAAGTACTAAAAATTTTGTTAATTAACTAACTCGTGCATTTTTCTTAGGAGTACTAATAAAAAGGCATAATAATCGGTCAAAATATAGCACGTGAAAAAGCATCATGTTTTTTTCGTCTTTGTTTACCACACATCAAATTGTTTCCAATAAATAGAGAATCGCATTTAAGTATTTAACTCAAACTAAACGTATACTTGAAGACGTCCCAATACATTCTTACCAAATTAAAAAAGGTGACATTTTTGAAAAATCGATGAGATGACTAATCATCTAAAAGGAATAATAAGAAGGTGGTGTGGATTCTCTCCATGGTCATGGGCGATCCTTACTTTATACCCAAACTGTCCCATGCCCACTACCAATATCTCTAATCAACTTACTAATAAAACCTTAATTGTAAACAATATTCTAATTTAGTTTGTGGCTTAAACTTAACGCTCGTACTAATATATATTTTATTTTATTTTTTTTACTTGTCGTTTTAGATTTTAGCACAATAATTAAGAATTTTGTATTTACTTGTACGTGTATCTTCTTTTAAGGTAAGAGTAAACGGTACTATATCAAATTCCAAAGCAAATAGATGTTTGATGCTCATTTAATGGCAAAATAAATTAAAAAGTGTCTTGAAATAGTTATAGAATGACAAGTAAACAAAACAAAAATTACTAATACGATAAATAAATAAAAAAGAGAGGAATTTTTTTATTCATTATTAATACAACTGTGACTCATCATATAAATATATATCCCTCACTCAAAGTTTAATCCCAAATAATGCCCTTATTACTCATTTTCGATTAATAGCACAATATCACTCACAATGTAAATAATGTACACATTATCAATGACTTATATATGATTGAGTTAATTGAAAAGCATAGTAGAAAAATCTCTTACTAGTGACCAGAAGATCATGGTTCGAAACTCACCTCATCGCTAATTTACCAAAAAAATATATATATCATTACATAAATTTTTAACTCTCGTCCTGATTTCTTATGTGAAAACATAAACAAGGTACAACTTGGTAGGGTGCAACTTGAAGAATCAAAGAGGTAGACCACCGAAAGAGATTTTATTCCCAATATATCTTTCAAAAGAATATCAATGATCACTCACTCTAGGAGTATATAATAAAGAATCTCAATGCAATGAAAAAGACTTCATTCCTCTCTTCAGGGAATTTTCTGCTAGATGATACTTCAAATTATGTTAAGATAGACACTATATATATATATATATAATTTGATCAATAATTCGAGATGAAATAATTTCAAGTATAGAAACACGTGTAATAATGAAAATAATTAATCTTCAACGAGAATTAAATTTTATATATGCATTATTCATGTATTAGAAAATCGACTTTGTTATTTGATTCTATATACAAAAGAAATTGAGAATTATTTATGGATCGTTATTTTTGCATCTCTTCACATATGGTCCTTAACTCGTTACGTGTGCAAGAAACCAGAATATTTCAGTTAACGTTCATTGTTTTGTGTAGTGGAGACCGGAAGAGATAAGAAAATAGAAAGCTAGGGTTTCAAGTTTATTCTTTATAGTGGGTACCAATATAATTATAATTTATAGCTAATATTAGTGACATATTTATTTAATAAGTGAATATTATGGAAGTGAACTAATATATTTAGAACATTCGACAGCTCCTCTAAAAATTATTATAAGGGCTGGGAAAGTGTATAAAACTATATTCCCTGCGTTTTTTCTAGTTGATCTTTTAGCATTTGCATATAGATTAAGAAAAATAAAAATAATTAAAAGTATGTGGAAAATAAAAATGACAATCAATTGGTACTATATAATTGGTTGATTGATAAATTCATAAGAAAAAGTAATCAAAAAATATAAAATTACAACTAATTATGCTGAAAAGATAACTATTTAAAAATAAAAAAATTAATGTTAAGAAGACAATAAAAAAAGAGCAGAGGGAATACTTTTTCAGATCCTCTAAAAGTGCACTCACATAAGCTCTCCTAACTATTTTCTGTAAAATACACTGATGGAAGAAAAAAAATTGAAATATAGAGAGTATAAATTTAGGAGTGAATAAGGTATGTATAAAAAAATTTGGGAACCATCTTATTTTTGGGGAGCTGAAAAATTACAATTTATTTTTATTTTTCAGTTTTTAGCTCCTATTATAAGTTTTAGAGAAACTGATATAAATGTTTTAAAATAAGTTGACTCCCTTTACACACATTTTGTTTATCCCCTAAATTTATCCTATTTGAAAGTTATATTTCTCCCATCATTTTTCCTCTTTTTTTATTTATATAAAAATTAAAGATAAACTTATTAAATATTTTTCTTCATATATAAATTTAAAAATTTCTTTAATTCAACATCCATATATAATATATTACATTATACTTTTGAAATAATAATTTTATCTTAAATATATATTTAAGAGATATATAAAATATTTATTTTTAATTCATATATATATAGAAAAATTGTTAAAGTACATATATAAAAAGTAAATTCAAAAATAAAATATAGAAAATAGGAAGACATGCATAAAAGCATTCGATCGGTTGCGGCTCAAAAAACCTCTAAAAGACACTTTCCAATGATTGATCTTTATTCTATCACTTTACATATACTATAATACTAATATACCAAATTTAGGTGATGATAATCAATTAATCATGCATAGATCCCTCTCATTACACTAAATAAGATGGAATATCTATTGCCATTACAACTTATGAAAGTGCAAAATAGTACTCTCTCCGTTCAAAAATAGTTGACGTTCTAGTAATTTGTAAATATATTAAAAAAATTTAAAAGTAGTCAAAAAGTACGTTGAAAAAGTAGAAATACAATTATTTGGAACTATACTATTGGTTAATTGCTAATATCAATAGAAAAATTAGTCAAAAAGCTTATTAAGAATGTAAAAGTACAATTTTCAATGTTAGAATGTCAACTATTTTGGGACAAAAAAATAGTGTCAAAACATCAACTATTTTCGGACGAAAGAAGTATGAATCTTGAAAAAGCAACTTTAGTGTATGTTAGCATCCAAGAAAAGGCACCCATCTTTTGAATGTTCTCCACAAAAATATCACTCCACTACAGACATTCACTAAATTATAAATAGAGTACCTTATTCACCCAATGTGTTCAACCAACTCATCAAAGAGCAACAAAAACAACAAAATTTCCTCTCCTTGAAGGAAAAGGGTAAGTTTCTTTTTTTCAAAAAACATAAGAAAATAAGAGAAAACCTAGTATATTTATTAATAAAAAGGGTAATAATAATTTGATTGTATGAGCAAGATGGATAAGATAATGAGGCTGACCTCAGAAAATGGAATAGTGATTTTCAGCAAGAGTAGTTGTTGTTTGTGTTATGCAGTTAATATTTTATTTCAAGAACTTTTGGTAAGCCCTTATGTGCATGAAATTGATAATGATCCTCAAGGCAAAGATGTTGAGAAGGCTTTGATTAGGATGGGTTCCAATGCTCCTGTGCCAGCTGTCTTCATAGGTGGCAAGTTTATTGGATCAACCAATGAAGTTATGTCTCTTCATCTAAGTGGCTCCTTAATCCCTCTCCTCAAACCATACCAAACTATCAACAACTGACTAAGTTTCGACGTGGAATGTGTATCTCGAGAGACGACAGTTAGCATCAAATAAACATAACTCTAATAATATAGTGAAGTTATAAGTAGCTATGTGCTTAGCTAGCTATTTATAAAGTTAATGATGTTTTAGAGATCAAATGTATTGTGTATCTTAGGACTATATAGCTTAGCACATATATATGTGATGATCTCATCTTTTTGACTAGTGAAGTTGAAGAGATTGTAATGTATGTGTTCGCTTTGCTTAATGAAGTTAATTAAAAGTACTAGACTACTAGTACTAGTTCTTTATAAGTAGTTCTTTATAAGAGTTGAGTGATTAGACTTTCTTTTTGTTTTTTTGTAAATTGGCAACATAAGTATGAATACAATAATATCATATGTAACAAATATATAAATTATTAATAAATAGAGTGTTAGAATAAAATTCGAGACAATTATTTTCAACGAAACTTAAAATCCAACACCTCCTAAATGAAAGCTTGAGTTACATGTCACCAAATTATTAAACTATCGGCCAACGATGAGACACCGTAGAGAGAGAAAGTTGCATAATAAAGTATAAAGTATAGATTCAAATTTGTGATACAATTGAGTCATTAACAATTGACAATTAAACATAGTAGGCTATATAGTAGCTACTACCATCACATATTTGTCTTATTTCAATTATTGATGTGATGGGATATTGGAATTTCAATATTTCCTCATGCACTCCCAGTTTTTGCACTGCCGTAATATATTACTCCAACAGTTTTACTACGACTGCCACCCACCTTTACATTTTGCCCATTTTCTTATACTCATATTATGATGAATTTATCCATTTTAATTTCTTAACAATGAAAATTTAAGTAAAATAGTATTACAAGTTATGAATATAAAAATTACTAACTAATATATAATTAGAAATTAGAATTAAATATGAGACCACTTTAATCACGAGCATTCAATATCATTATATTTCAATAACTTGTATTTAAAAAAATAACCCAAACTATTACTTCCGTCATTTTTTACTGTTCTATTGATGATAATAAGGTTGATGACACTCCAAAGTACATTGTGTATAGAAATCGATAAGCTCATGCACAATTAGTATGGCATGGCATGGCAAAGCTCAATTGATATTGTGTTCGATTTTTTTTTAAGGGGCAAACCTTGTGTTAAAATAATTAAAATGCAAGCACTAAACCCATAATCAAGTGAGACCCATTTCACGATTTACATTCGTATAAATATGCCTCAACTATTTGATGACAATTTCAGATAAACCTCTCTTGAGATCAGCTCCTGAATTCGAGTTCTTAGTACAGCAATGCTTTTTGCAAGATCCACCAATATTTTTCTCCTCAATGATGGGGGAAGCCTTCTCCCTACTGCAATTCTCTTCATTGTTACCTCTTGACGAATCAACGGTTGACCAAACTGGTGCTCCACATTCTATATCAACTTCGTGATTCTTTGGTTCATCGTCGCAACACATTGGAACTTCATCGCGAATTCTGTTATCGAAACTGTCAGTAGCGCATCCACCACAACATCCTGGCTGTATAACCGTGTTGCTATGACTTACATTTGCGGGCATATCGTTGGAGTTCGTGGTTTTATCCTTGTTTGTTTGTGAAGCATCTTCTGTTCCGCTTAGTAGTAGCATACTGTTTAAGATTACTAGTAAAGCAGTACCAACATCAGCAAGAACTGCAGCCCAAACGAGCGGATAACCTGCTATGGCTATCGCTACTATAATAGCCTTGGTAGATATTGACAATACCACATTTTCGATTATTTTCCTCTGAACTTTTTTTGAAAGACGAACGGCTTTAGGGATCCTTCCAATATCATTTGTCATTAGGATAACATTTCCTGTTTCTGTAGCTAATGCTGAACCTGAAACACCCATTGAGATTCCAATATCTGCTGTGGCCAGTGCAGGAGCATCGTTAACGCCATCTCCAATCATTGCAGTTGGGGCTTCTTCCTGGAAATGCTGAATCATTCTTGACTTATCCTCCGGTAGAAGTTCAGCGTGAACAACATCCAAAGCACCCTCTAACTGACTTTGTGCATGCATTGCAGAAGAACGATTATCTCCAGTCAACATCACGGTCTTAATGCCCATCTGTTTCAGCTCTTGAAGTGCATCCTTGGTTCCTGTTCTACAAACATCAGACAAAGCGAAAATTCCTGCTGGATTTGATCCCACGAATATGAACCCAATAGATTTCCCTCCGCTACTCTCAACTTCTACTGTTGGAACTGAAATCGAACAAATGACACAATTACAGGTTAGAACGAAAAATTATCTAAGATCAGTTGATAAAGCAATCATATCAACTTTCCCAACCATTTTAAGTTCTGCTTACCAGTTGCACACCCTGCTCTTAAGGATATCTTGTAATTACCAATGTAGATATCTCTACCATCGATTTTTCCATACACCCCTTCACCAGGAAAATTTTGGAATTCATCCACTTTGTCAGGCTTAGATGCAATAGAATGCTCAAACTGAGCATAATCAATAACTGCTGCTGCCATTGGATGGCTCGACTTACTTTCGATGCTTGATACCCTGGAATTATTAGACTAATTAATTATCTGATGTTAGCATATTAACTTCCCTTCCATAGCTAGAAATAGCTCAAACAGTTAAGCGAGTATTATCAAATATTTGTACACGTATGAGCATATTTACCAGTAAAGTAAGGTCTCCAAGCTAAAATCTTCCATTAATGATCTGAAATCTGTGACTATAAACTCTCCCCTAGTGATCGTGCCAGTCTTATCGAAAGCCATGATCCTTATTGTGGCAAGAGCTTCAAGATACTCTGCTCCCTTAAACAACAAGCCTGAAGTTGCTGCCTTTGAAAGCGCACAAAACATAGCTACAGGTGTGGAGAGGATAAGTGCACATGGGCATGCACTCACCAAAATGACCAAAGCCAGTCGATACCAATGTTCCTGATTTTCAACCCTCAGGGCAGCAGGAACTATTACGAAACAAACAGATATAGCAAGGACAACTGCATAATATTACACAAGTCAGTACAGCAGAGGGTCGAAATTCGTTGTTATTGGAGAGATGTACAAACTACCCATAAACTGATAAAAGAAAAATTCAAAAATTGAAATCAGACAACCAACCTGGTGTGTAATATTTAGAGAAGTTGTCTATCAATCTTTGGGTTCTAGATTTATTATTTTGTGCATCTTCAACAAGCTTAGCCATTCTTGCCACAGCACAATCTTTGGCCACAGATGTAGTTATTATGCTAATGTACCCTGAAGAATCAAACCGAGTCAGTACACAGATGTAACTAACATCAACATATAATTTTGTTTTCGTGTTAAGACCATCAGGCGGATTAATTAGAGAAGAAAGGAAAAGTCAGTGAGGCATACCATTCAGGTTGATCGAGCCCGCCCAAACGGTGGAACCTTTCTGTTTGGAAACTGGAAATGATTCTCCAGTTAAGGTTTTCTCATCCATTTCACAAATTCCTTCTACAACTACACCATCAATAGGTACAGTTTCACCAGCCTTAACAGCTAAAATGGTGTTCAATTTCACTTCATCGGCATCAACTTCTTCGTTAGTTTCTGCTATGACTGCTATTTGAGGCAACACATTGACCAATGATGACATAGCAGAAGAGGCCTATAATAATGGAACTTAATGTTATCCACATATGTCAGTCAATAAAAGCTACTCCCTCCGTCCCTAAAAGATTGTCACATTTTGACTTTTGGTAGTCAAACATTACAAAATTTGATCATGAATTCCCATTAAACGATAAGAAATAATATAGTCTTGTGGGACCTTGTTAGATTCGTCTCCATGTATATTTTTGAAATATAAACTTTTTATAATTTTTTCACATGTACAATAATATATATTTATGTTTTAAATTGTGTTTTGTTGACTACCAAAAGTCAAAATGTGACAATCTTTTAGGGACGGAGGGAGTACTTATCAATTCTGAATACCTTATGACTAGCTCTTGAACCTAGCCATTCTGAAGTCGTAAAGAGGAATACGATAGTCCCAGCTTCCCAGTAGTTCTTCAGGGCAATAGATCCACAAACTGGAACATATTATTCACTCAGTTAAGGACAAATCAGACATCATTTTATGGACAAACAAGCTATAAAACATCAATCGAGCTAAGCAATTTGTTGTAAGCTCAAAGGTCGATACATACTATTACAGGAACTTGGAACAAAATATGATGTTGATATCTGATAATAGAAGTTTGTTGCATGATAAGGAAGCAATTAACTAACTAGAAAAAAAACGATCAGTACCTGCAATAAACATAAGGACATTGATATCCAATGTGAAATTACGCAATGCAGCTATCACTTTCAAAATGATTGGGAAGATTCCAGCAGCGACTGATCCAAGTGCTAGCCACTTCAGCGGGGGATACAACGACTCAAAAAACGACGCCAGAAGTAATACACCACAAACAACAATAGTTGGACTTGGCCATTTCTTCTGAAAACTTTGATCTCTTCTAGCTCGGACATTTGCTTCTAGTCTTGCTTCATTTAGTTTTTTCACTGCCAAACCCCCAAAAATTTAACCAAATAGATAACAAAAACAGATTAAAAACATAAAATTATTAAGAAACTATAAAAGGTTTACAAGACCACATGTAAGAAAGTTTCATTACTTAAAATTATGTTAGGCAGTATCAATAAATTGATCATTCTCTCATATCTTCATAATTATCATATAAAGTCTTCTAGAAATTGGTAAATAATATTTGTGAACCATGTTAACATAACTTTAACTTAAGTTCATCATGAACATAATTTCCATGACATATTTTTTGTCCATGCCATGGTTTCTCATAATACTATTCCCATGTCCCAAGACTCGAAACTCTTATAATTTTCTCTTCTACTTTTTATTTTTATTAATCCATGTATAAATAGGTATAATTACAAGTAAAAACGAACATAGTAAGTATTATAAGTGATTTATTTATTAGTTCAATCACTAGATCAGTCGATATTTTGCATTGTTGAGAAGTCAACGCGATGACTGAACCAATAATGTTATTCCCAGAAAACAACGACAAGCAGATACAAAAAGAACAACAACAAAAAAGATCTAACAAACAAGTCATACATGATCAAGAAAATTAAAAGCCATAAACAAGAAAATATACCTATATCCAGTTGGGAAACTATAAGGTCATCATGTGTTACAATAACTGTCTTGGTTGGGACCACAACTTTGACATCCTTAACACCATTAAGAGGTTTCAGAATTTTTTCAATAAGTGAAACTTCTGATGAGCAACAGATACCCAACACATCATAGTAGCTCTTCTGAAGCTTTTCTTCAGGTACAATTAATGGCAATTTCAGGTCCATATTACCAAATAATTATTATCTTAATATTATGATGATGATGATGATGCTGAAGAATATGAAGAATTAGCATGGATGATCAAAGGAGGGGGAGCATATAATATAGGAGTAGCAGAAAGGTACTCTTGACTTCTTTATTCCTTGTCCGACATACAAGAAATATAATAGTAGGCGGATAAAATTTCAAAACTAATTATTTAAAAGGTCAGACTCCAATTCAATAAAGCCTAGTCTTTGGATGATTTGGAAAAGGCAAACTATTTATAAATGTTATATGTTTCAAAACATTCTTGTTAATCAATATATGTTCGAAAATATCTCATCAAATAATCATTCAATAGCAAAAACAAAAATATATATAAATAAACTACAATGAAGTACTAACAAAAAATAAAAAGAATACCGACCAAGATGGACCCTTCAATCACTACATGAAACTAGAATGAAATTTTATACTAATATCCTACCTAGAATTACACTTCTAAATGCGTTCAAACATTCAACATACCATACAAACAAACACCCGCCTGACTAGGATAAGAAGGATCGGATAGTACTAAACCTCTTACCTATGTGTTAACGGGGATGTTGTTTCCGAATTCTAAATACTGTACTTACATAAAATACATTGTATTATACTACATATTTGGTTCACTTCTAAAGAGTAACTATATGAGGTTAAGATGTTTGAGAACCATTGAATAGCTTCTTCCAAAAGCCCTCCTTCAATGAGTTCTCCTTCTTTGGAGTAATTGTTTTCTTTGAAATTTCCCTCAGCTCTGAATTTTCCTTCCTAAGCATCTCCATCGCTAGACTAAGCTGTCTGATCACCTCTCTTTTCTCCTCATCTTTCTCCGCAAGTTGTTCCATCTGAATTTTATTCTGTAAATTGAGTCTCTCGATTTGTTCCTTCAACTCCCTCATCACTTCATCATTAGCAACAGAACCTGATACCTCGACATTTTGGTTTTCAATCTGTCGAACTACTACTTCTTGTTCTTCTGGATAAGGATCATCAACCTCAGACTCGTCAGAGTCCTCAAGTTCATAGGCATCCGAATAGCTGTCGTATGATTTTTCTGGCACGCTTATGGACCTTGCTAACTGAGATTTAATGTGTGATGATGCAGGGGTTTTCCAGGGTGACACTAAGCGGTTCCCAGCGGCCAGATCATATTGCTCGGCCAAAGAGCGATGGGCTCGATAGAAATCCTCAACCATGGTAATTAGCTCTGGACGTTTCTTGTAATACATCTCTGCACGCTTCGCGAAGGACTCTGCATCTTCCTCGATTACTTTCAGCATTGCTTGTGTTTTACCCTCCAGTTCTGCAAAAACAAGTGAAACTGATGTCCAAATATACTTGCCAAAAAAGATCAAGATTTCAAATGATGACATTTTCACTCAGATTGCCTATAGCCTTCCATATATTATTAGCAATCACTCAAGAACTTTGAAGCGCCTTCTATATGAAGAACATTCAAACTACCTAACGAAACACAAGTGAGTTTTCAAAAGTGATGGTTTCGTGGAAAGTATTCTATGTTTCTCCATTGCTCGTGTCTTTCGTCCAAAATTTTGGAAACTATCTCATCCAAAATTAATTGATAAGCCTTATCAATTTACTAAAGAGCAATACTTTGATCATGTTATTCAACATAAAGATCATGGCAGTCAACGTTGATCAAGACTATTGAACAAAGAGAACGATTATTATTTGAAGTTTATATTTCTTAACTATATTCATATTTAAATTAGCGATATTCAATTTCTAAGAATAATGTAACATAAATTAATTCTATTAAATATTTGATCCCACACATTTGATATTTCCCATAATTTTACATCGTTTTCACAACATTTTCTATACTTGACAATTTTTTAATTTTTGTTATTCGAAATTATATCTAGAAACGTAATATTAATTTTTTTCATTTTTTTTGTAAATTAGCAATGAGATGAGTTTCGAACCCAGAACCTCTTGGTCACTAGCAAGAGTCTTTTCCACTACGAAACAAATCTTAATTGTTAATTAGGAGTAGTCGATATAATTTAGATAACCAAATTGGCTCCCTCGAACCGTTTCCCTATTGCCTTTTTCAATGTTCCATGTGCAAAATTTTATTCTCCCAAGATTCTTGGTGTAGTATTTGACTTCATTATTCTAAATCAATTTGAATTTTTACTTTTGACATCATTCAACAGTAACCATATTCAAAAAAACCAATATAGTGGACATAAATTCAAAATCTAAAAGGGTACCCATTTCTAAAGCAACAAACGGCCAAAATCAAAACCACAGTGACACAAACTCCAAAGCAATTCCCATTCAAACCTTCAAATATCTTCTCTATTCTATTGAGAACATAATTATCATCAATAAAACATTAGTAGTATTTTAGTATATTTTATCATCACACCAAATCTACAAATTCATGTATATACTGCATATAGAATCATCATTAGAAAACGGACAAACATTTTGGGACATACCAGAAAGGGTTGATTGCAGCCATGGCGAACGTTTTGTATTGGTGTTATTGTGGCTGTCAAACCACCAAGAATGTGATGTTAACTTCTTCATCTTCTTCCTGTGGTGGGGTGGGGGTAATAATATAATCAGAAACCATGTAATAATGAACTATTCATATAATATAATGCATTGGGTATTTACCCAAATGAAATCAAGAAAATATTACAACAACAGAAAAACTTGAAATAAATTGGAAGTGTATTATAAGAACTTGCCTTGTGTTGTTGAAGTTTTTCTTTCTTTAGAGTGAGAAACTGATATGGTTGTTTGGTTTGGACAAGAGGCGATGAATAGATAGAATTTAGAAAGGACCGTAAAACAAGAAACCAACTCCTCAATCTTTTGGTTTGTCGATTTCATTGTTCATCTAATTTATAGCAACATACATGTCCTTGTTATAATATTGTTTTTAATTAATAGGAATGGTGTGTTAAAATAACTAGTCGTTTGTGCTGTTGTGCATAATTTAATTTGTGCGAATATATTAATTTTTTATAATAATTTTTATGATTGATATTGTAATTAAAATAATATATTGTATGAAAAATAAAAGAATAGAAATATTATTATACGTATTTCAAAATTAAAATTGAAGAAACATTATTGAGTAACTATTAGAAAAAGAAATTATCTATAAAAGATATGATAATATGATTAAATGAATATATATTACCTATAACTACGTTTTTCTTATGGATAATATAGGTAGTTACTCCCTTCGTTTTTTAGTTGTCGTTCTAGCAAAAAAAATTGTTTTTATTTACTTGTCGTTTTACATTTCCAAAACACTTTTTGATTTACTTTTCGTATTTTGACATTGTCATTAAATGAACATGTATTATATTTTTGTCTTAGAACTTGAGATGTTATTGTTTATTCCGACAATAAATGAGGGTATACAACTAAATTATATGAAATCTTTAATTCATGTGCCAAAGTCTAAAACGACAAGTAAAAAAAACAGAGGGAGTATTATTTAATCACATTGTAAAAAGTGGGCATATGGTAATGTTATTTGAATAGGTTAGATAACCTTTTATTCTTCATCAAATTAATTATGACTTCCCACTTTATACAGATTATTTAGTAAAAATTAAGTTATGTGTATAAATAAGTAATATGAACGAACGTGACAACTAATATAATTTTAAATTGATATTTAATTGTGACAATATAAGGTTTTTTCATAAATGTATTCCATTAAATAGTGTGTCTCCATGTCAAACAATTATATATTACAACTGAAAATTTATAAAGAACCTATATGACTAAAATTAGTATATTTTTGGAAGAAAAAAATAATAATTTTTGAAGATATTAATCGGAGATTGATTAAATATATACTTGTAAAATGAAAATTATATGCGAGTACGCCGAATTGTAATAGGTGTTAGCTTTTAGTTGTGTTTCTTCCTGAGATCATGCACTTTAACAACGGTCTGGGAGCGCCGTTGGCCACAAAAGATCGGTGAAAGCAACCTATTAATAAAAATTTTGGTTCTTAACTACATATAAATAGTCAAATAACATGTATTTAATAATAACCAGCCTAAAGCTCCTCGGATTACTTCATTCATAGTTCGTCATACTTTGCACTATTGTTAGTAAGATATATATATTCCTCAATTTACAACTCGTGTGATCAAAAAATTATGATGAATTGAGGGAAGATTTAATTTCAATAAAAAAACAATCTAAAAGATATAATATGTTAGTATTCTTTCGTGTATAACATGTTAATTGTTATTGCGTGGAGAGTAAGTTCGTTTTATCGATTAAATATTTTGAAGTTATGTCAAAGTAGTTCATATTTATTAGTAGAGTTAAATTTTAAATATATTTAATTAATTGTGGGATGCCACATTTTTAAATGTGATTGTTTTTTAATATATTCTTTTTAAATGTGCGTTTGATCATACATGTTTATTACTATGAAACTATTCGATCACATATGTTTCGATATGTCTTGTTCGATCACAATTCACACATGTTCATATAGTATATTACTTAATCATTTCATCAAATGATAAGTTTAACCTTCTGTGACAAATTGACAGTAATAAATTGTTCAAATATATTTTTGAAAGCAGTTTTTAATTTGGAGACATTGTTTATGGCCCAATTTTCATATACATGTTCAGATCCTTCAATAGTTTAATTATAATTTATTAGACTAGAGTTTTGACATATAACTGGATCGAGCCCAGCAAGAAGAGAGCCGGAGCCTGGAGGGGCTTAGAGAACTTCAGGTAGACGTGCGGGCACACCGGGCCGCCCGGGGGAGAGGCTCGTTATCCTGGCCCGGGCCCTTCGAACCGAGAGAAACCAATTTTTTGGTACCGATTTGAATCAATACGGTACGACTTGTGGGAGAACAGATAAAAACCGAACCGAGCCGATGACTAATTTTATTTAGAAAAAATTGAGCTTGGTAAAAGGATAATTGGCGAGAGGATTTGGCATTGTTCATTATTATTATGATATAATAATGGATAAGTGAATATGTTTTAAACTAATAATATATGGATACATATATATACCGTGTGATAAATGTGTATAAGAATTTCAAAATTAGTTTTAAAAGGAGGTCGTCAAACTTATATAAAGTAGATATAGTTTAGGAATGTAATTATGAGTTACATTTAATATAAAACAATATTAATCACATTTAGATTTGAATTTTAAAAACAAAATATTAGCTAGGACTAACATACCCAAAATTTGAAGGCCAAAAGTGGGCTCAAATTTAAATCCAAAACATGAGACCTATAACCGAACCGGAACCGATATGAACCAAACCGTTTGGAACCGAACCGATTTCTGATGGATCTGCCGTGGAACCTCTGTATGATAGCTTTATTTGACACACAATTGAATATATATTTTTCAATATAAACCACCAAGTTATCGTTCATCCATTCATCACACATTCGGTTGCGAAGACGACCTTTTAAGATAATTCATTGATCATTCAAAACTACAATTATGCTACACAAGAAAGAAAACTCAAATTGATCAACCAAAGTCACAAAATCGTTTCTTTTGAAAAATATATGCATATAAATCTAAAATAAAATTTTCTTACTTATTCAAAACAACAAATTTTATCAGAATTTGACACAAAATATTAGTATTGTTGAAAGTTGTAATATGGTGTGGAAATCAACAACTTATCCATAACACTTAATATACAGACGACAGACAATGTCAATGTTGCTATATTATCTAATTCAAACTAATCTATACTATATAGTAATGTTTTAGATTATTAAGAGTATAAAAATAATTCGCATATAAAAGGTAAAATGATAATTCTATACTAGAGATAAAATAGTAATTTTATGGCTAAAATCTAGAGGAGCACTTTATTACCTCTTGCCCCTCTATGCGTCCGTTCCTGGTGTGTAAGGAGGGGGGAGTAATTTGAAGGTGATGAACCATGTAATGTGATCAAAATGCAATTAGTTAGTCACAACTTTTGGACCCTTATGAAATCAACTCGTTAAATTTGTATTGCAAAATTTGTTAAATTTAACGATTCAAAATTAAATTCGACAATCTTTTTAGATAAATACAATCTTGATCAAATAAATGAATTTTGGCTTATTGATATCTAGGATACTCCTTAAAAATTCCAAAGATAACAGTGACGTAGAAGATTAAAATGGGTAAAATAACATGTGTTGCTAATATTTTGTTGTCAGGAAGTGAATTAGATTCCTTAGACCAAAAACCATAAAGACATCCAGCTGTTTGTACTTAGGAACACGAACTTGTTGAATTTAGGTTATGTAAAACAACAAAATTATTACAGCTATAGATACTCACACACAGTTGGCCACATATGTGTGTGTGATTTACTTTAAGATGAGATTTAAAGCAATAATTAAGAAGTTGATTAGTCATTAATGTGTAAGATTTGAGCAGAGAGTACTCTTCTTCATCCAGCTAGCTGCCTAGACATTAATGGAACTTACTGTACTAAACATCATTTCTATCTTCAATCCACGTGCGCCTAAATTTCTATGATTCTTCGTGCACCCAAAAGACACATGCGATTTGCTTTTATTAATCATCAATTCTTTTTTTTAAATTATGGATAAAAATTACAATAACGAATATAAAAATCTTTAACTAATAGGGAGTATAATAATTAGAGTACCTAATATTATTCTCCCCCGTAATAATTGAATCCAAAATCTACTAGTATATAAATCTATGATCAAATACTCTGGCCAAATAATTAATCACACCAAATCTATCATCACTTTTAGTCCCAAGACACCCACTTCTATAAAAACTTCTACCATCTCTTTATTAGGTATCTCAAATTCTGATACCTTTGGTAACTACCTTGGTATTCCACTTGATATCACTTCTAACCGTAAACAAATTTTTCTTGAAGTGATCGACAAAATTAAAAAGAAAATTGCATCATGGAAAAGCAAATTTTTGAACTTCTCTGGCAGATCTACCCTTATTAAATCTGTTCTTCAAGCCATCCTTGTCTATCCTATGGGTATTTATAAATTTCCTTTGAATACACTCCATGAAATTGATAAACTCCTTGCCAACTTTCTTTGGAGTGGTCATCAGGGAAACAAGATTCATTGGATAAATTGGGAATTCCTCCATTTTGAAAAATGTAAGGGAGGACTTGGTTTTAAACACCTTCATCACTTCAATCTTTCACTTCTTGCCAGAAATGGTTGGCGTCTTATTAGCCAACCCAATCTCCCCATTACCAAACTTCTCAAATCCAAATATTTTCCGAACTCCAACCCTTCATCTTCCCTTACCAAACCTAACTCTTCATGGTCCTGGAAAAGCCTTGCCTCTGGAATTGCAAATATCAAGAAGTTCTGTTGCTGGAAAGTTGGTAATGGAACTTCCATAAATATTTGGAATGATTCCTGGATCCCGTCTGATAACAACTATACCAAAACTCAACCCCCTCTTTCCCTCTTGAATATCACCCCTCCTAACAACTCTCAGATCACTCTTGTCTCTGAGCTCCTCATAAATAATACACATTGGAACACTCCTCTCCTTAATTCCCTTTTTTCCCCCATCCTCGTAAGAGCCATACTCAGTATCACCCCATCTGAATCTGATGATACCATTATATGGTTTAAAGATAAATTAAGTACTAAAGACATATACAACAAACTCAATACAAATTTACCTAACACTACCCATAAACCTGCAAGCATATCTATTATCCCCAGAAACACTTGGAAAAAACTTTATAAAATTCCGTTCCCAGAAAAAATCCATACCTTCCTCTGGAAACTTATCCTCAACAGACTTCCAACAAATGACTTGCTCTCCACCAAAACCAAACATCAAATTTGCACTGATTGTCCTCTTTGTATAACTTCTAAGGAGACCTCCCATCATCTCTTTTCTGAATGTTATTTTTCTAAAAACTTATTTTCTCATTTTAATATTATTTTCTCTTCTTCTGACCCTGTTAGCCTTACGGTTGCCCGATGGTTAACAAAAAATTGGACTTTAAATAACATGAGAGATATTCTTAAATTTGGAAGTATACTTTGGGTTATATGGATTACAAGAAATGATATCTTGTTCAACAAAATCATACCAAATGTAACACATTGTATTGATCTTGTCACCTCTTTATCAAACAATTGGCACAACAAATATTCCAGTATTAAAAGAACCTCCAAACCAACTATCATCTCTCAACCAAGAAATCATGGATTGAGAAATCAATCCATTATTTCTTTCAACTCCATTAGCACTCTGTTTTGCAACTCTTGTCCAAGAGATTGTCGCAGAAGAGATAACAAATTATTCTTAGGAGTTACACACTCTCCTGACTCTAGATGGACCATCTCTTGGTCAAAGTATGGAACCAACAAAACAATAGAGGGATCCAAACTCTTTACTGAAGATAGCAACAGAAACTTATCACTCCAGAATATCTGTACTGGGATTTTTACGGCTCTACTCATTGCAAAGGATCTTGATCATCATAATGTCTTTATTGTTACTGATAGTTTTATGACTCAGATTTGGTCTAGATACTATCACATTTTTCATCAGAAAAGCGAGTTGGACCATTTGCTCAAGAGTGAAGATAGAAATTGCTGCAATATCTTGTGGAACCCAACTACCACAGGATGTTTCAACAATCTCAAGGATGTTGTAATTTATGCTTTCAATGCTTTGAACAATTGTAATATTTTGGATGCGACATGTAATGGGTTCGCAACCCGTAACTCTGTTTAAGTTAAGAATTGATTTATCTATCAAAAAAAAAAAAAAGTTGTTAAGTGGCAGACATCATTTTATAGAAAAAATTTTGTACACAATTTCGTGGTTGAAAAATTCTTGGACACAATCTAGTTCCAAAGAACTTCACTGAAAAATTGGAGGAATTTGTGAGGTTTCGTCTTTCTAATTATTTTTAAAATGAAAATTTATTGTGGAAAAATAAGATTTTAACATATACTTTTGCTATAATTATTTGATTTCCCCTAAAAACTTATTGCCGAAAAATAAGAACTCTCTCAACACGATTGCATGAAGATCATTAGGACACAATTTCATCATTTTCAATCCATCTTGATAAGTAATAAGTTCACAACTTTACATGACTATTTCACACTAAATGTTACTCCGCTATATTATAGAAGTTTGGTCACTGGAAATATTTAAATTGAATAACATTACTTTTTTTATCTTTCAAATATAAGTATATTAAATTAAGGTGGAATAATGCAATTTGCGAAACCAACTAGAATCTATAAACATGGGTGTTGCACGGATAATAGAACATGACTTGCTCTAATTTTCATAGAATCATACTGTCTTCACCCTTACTTTTAATTTAAATTCTTTTTAAAGTTTAAATTATTTGGTCACAGAAAAAAGTGAAAAGGGTTATTTATCATTAATCATTCATTCAATATTTTTCACTTTGCCCCCTTGGTTGTTATCATTTTATTTTTAGTTGTACCCTAACAATGAACATTTGCCTTGCATATTTTTTATTTTTATTTTGTAAATTCCACTAGGCTATTTGATTAACTCTGTCTTGCATAATTTTTGTGACGAACCTTTTTATCATGTTAAAGAGTCTATGGGGTTCCACTCTAAAATCAATTGACAATAGAGGGAGTAGCTCAAAATCTTATATATTGATCCGGGAGGACATCGACTTCCGATGTAGGATGTGCATCTTAACACTCCCCCCTCACGTGTAACCAATCATCGGCAAAATTGTCCTCGCCTGTATTATTGGCCAGAACAATATCAGTGGGGTTACACATGCCTCATTAACTCGGGCTTGGCTCATGATATCATGTTAAGAGTCTATGGGGTTCCACTCTTAAACCAATTGGCAACAGAAAGAGTAACCCAAGATCTTATATATTGACTCGGGAAGACATTGACTTCCGATGGGGATGTGCATCTTAACATTTTTATTTAAATAACTCAAAATTGATAACTTATTGATGAATGATAGGGTGATTGGTGTACAGACACCCCAATATCATAAGGTCGATCGGATTTATTTGAAGACAATACTTTGACAATATATTCTAGTTGGTCATCTCCTTTGCAGTGCTGCTAATAGGATACATTCTCAATTTATAACTCGTTTAACAAGGAGCCTCTGACACAAATGTACCTTTTAAGGCATTGCTTAATGCTTCAAATGTGCATATTAATGCTTGATTAAGCATAATTAACCACGATTAATAATCCAAAATTTTAGGAATTTAATGCACTTCAAATATTAACTCTCTTTTTTTCTTTTGTAAATTAGCTACGATACTCACGAGAGAGTATGCATACAATATATAATATTATAAATAGTGAATACATAACTTATTAACTAATACTCTGTATATATAATGAGAATAAAAATATAAAATAAATTGTCTCCTATTAAAATTAAGCCCAAAACCTTTTATTTGAAAGTTTGGATCAAATGTCACGAGACTATTGAGCCATTAACATTTTAAAACATTAATTTGTACTTAAAAACACATTGGAAGAAAATCGAGTGGTAAAAGTGAATATGGCAATGACAAGTAAATTATGACATTTGATAATACGACAATGAAGACATGATGAATTCATGAATACCCTATTTTGTTTATGAAAAGCTGAATTTCCAAGTAATCGAAGATATGATAAATAATTGAAATATGGCAGCAGAAGCCAGGGAGATATCATGGGGGTGGCGATGTGAAGAATAAAAAAGTGTTGAACAGCAAAGTCCAAGGCAACCCACTCGAGGGGATGAGAGATTCCCGGAGAACCATGCGTGGGCTTAATAATACCCAATAATCTATTACTACAGGATCATTCTCAATCTTCATTTCCGAATGCAATTACTTCGACCTTTACCTTCATTATTACAACACACTATTACTCCAATTATAAATCATTTTATATCGTCTACTTCTGTTAAGAGAGTACCACATGATATTATATATTGATTCAGGAGTATATATCGACTTTTGATGTGAGATGTGCATCTTAACACTTCCCTAATCTTTACGTGTAACTTAATTGTCGGCGGAATTTTCCTCGCCGATATTATTTGCTAGAACAACATGATACCATGTTAAGAGTATATGGGGTCCACTCCAAAACTAATTGACAATAGAGGAAGTAGCAGGATCTTATATATTGACCCGAGAGGATATCGACTTCCGATGTGAGATGTGCATCTTAACAACTTCACTTTCCATTACTACTTTTCAACTTTCATTCGTCAATAGTACCCTTCATTATGTTCAATAGTCTGGTGTCATGTGATTTAGGCTTCTAAGTTCCAATTAGGAGGTCCATTTAAAACTTTTTGGAGACAATTTACCTCATTTTTCATTCTTAATTAGCATCTACGATTGATAATTAAGACTTAGGAATTACTCTATTTATTATTTGTTATACTATTGTATTTAATATTTTATTGCTAATTTACAAAAAAAAAAAAAAAGACCCTCGCATTATCCCAAAGAAAATAACATTTAAAAGACACCTAGTTGAACGAAATTATTCAAAAAGTATTGTTGGATATCTACATTTGATTGTACGTTTTATTTATTTTTAATTCAGAGAAATGGTTGGGTCCAATAAGCATAGCTACATTTGAGTTGATATTGCGAGAGAGTATCATTGGATAAACGTAGCACAACCAAAGTGTGTTCAAGAGGCTGTTACGGAACCGGTTCGGTCGTAAATCGGTTCGTTAAAACCGGCTCGTTTGCTGGTTCGTTTCGAATTCTGAACCGCTTACGACTCGTTTTTACAAATTGTAAATCGGTTACACCCGTTCGTTAAAATCGTTTATAAAATTAATTTTGTTAAAATAAAGTTTCAATTCGAACCTGTTATGATTCGTTCATAACTTGTTAAAAATCGCTCGCTCTCTCGTTAATTGTCATTTAAAACCGTTTATTAATATCTATTTTTATTTAGAAAGATATACCAAACATAGCCGAACTATCAGATTTGCGAGTGGAAAATGTATTTCGATCGAAACAATTAACAATCTGAACGAACGCTTTTTATTTCGAACCGATTAACGAGCCAATTTTTCGATTTTAAACGATTAGATTATCAAACCGGTTTTATACGATTTTATTTCAAACCGATTACGAATTCAAAATTGAAACCGATTTATTAACGAACCGATTTGCGAGTGAAACCGGTTTGATTTACTGTTCGAGCCGGTTTGGGCCAAAACCAGCTCTGGCCGACTCGTTAACAACACTATTGAAGAGAGAATATACAAACAATCAATATATAAAATACATTCCTCAAGCACGTAAAGAAATATGTTGTCCTTAAGATTATTTCGTCCGTATACAAGTGTTCCTTGATGGATCGAATGTCTCAGAAGAGATTCCCTCTTGTTGATGCACTAATCAATCAAGAAAACCAATCTATCAAATAATTATGTCTTAGCTTGAAAGAAAAGAAGAGTGATTTATTTTTCATTCGATCTTGCTCATTCTCTTAGAGAACCCCCAAACGAAACTATAATTAATGTTGAAACTCTAAAATTATCCGGGTCGGATGAAGGTCAGACCTTGTTAAGTCCCGACCTCCCAAGATTCGTGTTTCCAGTGAAAAATAGGGTCCGATCAACACCCGACCTTTCATTGTCGGAAGTCTCCAGCAAGTATTTGTAAATTTTCATAGTTAAGTGTGGTGGGTAAAGTTGATGGACTAAATCGATACTCGTTTCGTACTCGATTTAAAATATTCAATTCAATAATTGGTCCAAAATTTTAGTGAGTCTGGCTAGAGTTTCATTTTGTACTTAATATCCGATCGTGTATACATACACGAACTGCTCGAATGAGTACCTTATTATTTTAAAAAAATTAACAATCCTATATATTCTTGAGTGATTAATACATTATTTGTGTGGTTTATCGCTTATGTTGTGTACGTAAAAGAGTAACCTGAAACCCGCTCGACGTTTTTTTCAAAATACTCGACTCGATGCCACTTAAGCTTAGCGCGTGAGACGAAACTGAGGATCACTTTTTATTGGGAAACACTGTACACACCAAAATAGTAAAATTAAGGTTTGAAATTACTATTTTATCCTTTTGTACATAAAATGAAGGGAGTATTGTTTGCACAATGGTCTGGAGTGAATTTGGAAATAACTTAGGTTGTTATCGCATGATAATTATGCAAAATGTCATATTCCTCCTTCTCGCTTACACAATGATTATTCAACTAATTGAAGCATGTTAATGTTGATTAATAAATACACCTTGTACTAATACTAAATCCTTGCAAATTAGTTTCCTCTACTCCTCTCCCTTTCTTCTTCATCCATCTTCAGATCTAAACAAACCTTCCATTTTCATTCCAAAATATGAAGAAACCAATTGCATATTCATCTTTTCCAGAAGAAGCATTAGAGCATGTGTTCTCATTCTTGAAATCAGACAAAGACAGAAACAATGTTTCCATGGTCTGCAAATCATGGTACGAAATCGAAAGATGGTGTAGGAAGGAAATCTTTGTGGGAAATTGCTATGCAATAAATCCATCGAAAATGATTCGTCGATTTCCCGAAGTTAGATCAGTGAAGTTGAAAGGGAAACCCCATTTTGCTGACTTTAATCTTGTCCCAGAGGGGTGGGGTGGTTATGCTAATCCATGGATTAGTGCTATGGCTTTGAGTTATCCTTGGTTGGAGGAGATTTATCTGAAGAGGATGGTGGTTAGTGATGAGGATTTGGAGATGGTTTCAAAGTGTTTCAAGAATTTTAAGGTTCTTGTTTTGTGTTCTTGTGAGGGGTTCAGCACTGATGGCCTTGCTGCTATTGCAGCTAATTGCAGGTATACCACTTTGTTTTTTGCCATTGTAGTTTATGAATTACTACTTCCGATTCATTATGAATTACTACTTCCGATTCATTTTAATTGACGTTTTAGTTTACCATATCAAGCTTTGACCTTTAGTTAATTATAAGTTATATGACGAAAAATTACAAGAAGATAATATTATGGAAATATCTTTAAAGAAACATATAGTTATATTAAATTTGTATAGTTGAAACAATGAATAATATGCAATTGAAGGTCAAATTCAACTTTAATACTGAAAAACGAAAAGGTCAATTGATATGAATTGGAGTTAGTAGTTCTTTGTTTGAGATGGTTTAGTTGTGATAGCGAGCTAAAGTTTGGATCTTTGTGTCATTTTAGATTCTGAGATGCATTTATTGAATAGTTGTATGTGATATGTGGAGTCAATGAGGGTTAAGAGTCAATTTTTTAAAATGGAACAGGATGTTTTGCATTTCCTGTTGTTTGTTTGTCTGTATATATTAGAAAAAATGTTAACAATTGTGATCTTGCATAGTGACATGAAGTGTTTGAATCTAGGTATATGTTAAGATCGGTAAGTGGCTTCTTAGAATGTGATATATGCACCTAATGTAAGCTTAATTGAGTAATCTGTTGTTCAGATGGTAATTCTCGTTATTGAACTTCGAATTTTAAGCTTCCTTCGGATTGCAATTGGTGTAGGATCTTCATCTGATAGTTTATTTCTTGGGTTTATTCCTGTACGATTTCTAGTGGGTTAATAACAAGTCGTTAGTTAAATGGATACTTTCTCATTGCTTGAAGAAGTGTTTTCAGTCAATTTAATCTTCTGATAATGTTGTGTTAAACTCATTTGTTTCTGCAAGTTAAATGATTTACTCTTGGCTCTTGGTAGTTGGGTAATGAGATGCATTATCTTAAGGTTAAGACTATATGTTGATTTGATTAAATGTAACCCCCACCTTCTGTTATATATCCCGATTTAGATATATAGAAAATTATGTTTGCTGCTAGGGGTTTATCTTGCATTTTAGTTGTCGGACCAATTGAACAAATTGTTTAATGAATAGTCACCCTCTTTTTTCTTCCCAATTTATGTTTTAGTACCTAAGATTTTGTTCTAATCTGATATTTGAAATTCTAGGAACCTCAAAGAGCTGGATTTGCGTGATTGTGATGTTGAGGATTTCGGAGGTCATTGGCTCAGCCATTTCCCTCAAAATTTCACCTCCCTGATATCGCTTAACATATCTTGCCTTGTATCGGAGGTTTCTTTTTCAGCTCTTGAACGCTTGGTAGCCCGGTGTCGTAATTTGAAGACTTTGCGTCTCAATCGTGCAGTGCCCCTTGAGAAGTTGTCCAATCTACTTCGCCGTGCGCCTCAATTGGCTGAGTTGGGAACTGGTGCCTTTTCGTCGGAGATCCATGCTGACGTATTCTCAACCCTCACAGAGGCCTTTTTAGGTTGCAAGCAGCTTAAAGGTTTCTCTGGATTTTGGGATGTTGTTCCAGCATATCTTCCAGCTTTGTATTCAGCATGTCCAAGGCTTACCTCCTTAAATTTAAGCTACGCAACTATCCAAAATCCTGATCTTGAAACGCTTGTCACCCAATGTCCAAATTTGCAGCGATTATGGGTATGCCTTGGCCCTTAATTTACTTGTTTTCCTGTAATTGTTACTCATGATTGTGTGGATTGCCTTAGATCTACGGTTTAGTGAAGTTATAAACCGCATTTTCCTATTAGGTGATAATGTTATTCCAATTCCTTCCTTTTTTACAAGCAATTGAAAACTAGATTTATGCACAGACACACGATATAAATAAACAGCTAGATCTGTAAGAAAAGGAAAGTCTCTGATACATTTTTAGAAGGACGATAGCTACGTAATAAGTTCTCTATGGTAGGAAATCTAGTGTAACGTCAATTACCGTGAACATTTTAAACTTTACTCTTGCATAATTTTATACTAATGAGGAACTTGGCTGCAGGTACTGGATTCTATTGAAGACACTGGTCTACAAGCGCTTGCTGCATCTTGCAAGGACTTGCAAGAACTTAGGGTGTTTCCTTCTGATCCTTATGGTGTGGAGCCGAATGAAGCTTTTACAGAACAAGGCCTTGTTTCTGTTTCTGAAGGTTGCCCCAAGCTCCAATCAGTCCTTTATTTCTGCCGTCAAATGACAAACGCTGCTCTTGTAACTATTGCTAGGAATTGTCCTAACATGACCCGCTTTCGGCTGTGCATTATTGAGCCCAAAACACCTGATTATGCAACTCTCGAGCCACTTGATACTGGTTTTGGAGCAATAGTAGAGCACTGTAAAGACCTAAGGCGCCTGTCTCTTTCAGGCCTTCTTACAGACTCGGTGTTTGAATACATAGGCAAACATGCTCAGAAATTAGAGATGCTTTCTGTTGCATTTGCTGGAGATAGTGATGTCGGTCTCCATCATGTGCTCTCTGGCTGTAGAAGCCTGCGCAAGCTGGAGATCAGGGACTGCCCCTTCGGTGACAAGGCTCTCTTGGCCAATGCTGCAAAACTGGAGACAATGCGATCCCTTTGGATGTCATCTTGCTCAGTAAGTTTTGGAGCATGTAAGTTGCTTGGTCAGAAGATGTCCCGTCTAAATGTTGAAGTTATAGATGAAAGTGGACCCCCGGATTCAAGGACAGAAAGCTGCTCAGTGGAGAAGCTTTACATATATAGGACGGTTGCAGGTCCAAGATCGGACATGCCCGGATTTGTTCGGACAATGGAGGATGATGCTACGTATTGACTATCCTAACAGTCACTCTTCTTGGTTGCATCTAGCTCGTGCTGCAGATACATGATCTTCACTAGTCGGACCCTAGGTTTCTTCATCGATGTTCTACATAAACGCAGAGCTCGATGAATCTGGAACAACCTAAGGGAATGTGTTTACTGGGGCTTGGAATCTGGAAGAAGATTATGAGCTCAAATGCCATTTCTGTTACACTTAGCTAAGCTATTTTACAGCTGGTAATAAGGGATCCAAGTTCTATTATTCTGTATTGTTATGGAGACATGTATGTTATTTGTAGACTTAGCATTTCCATTATGTATCTTAATTAATTATGCAGACACCTAATAAAACACAAATTAGAAAACAAAACAATAATCTTTGTTCACTAGTTGATTAATAAATTTTGTTATTTGATTCATAGTGGAATATATATTTATCAGTATATTATACCAAGTTCGGCTAACATTTTAATTTAATTGGGAGTTTTGATTTAGAAAAACAAATCAATGCAATTTTACTTTTATAAATATTAAGGTAATAATCAAACTTTTATATGACTATCGCCATTGACTTTATCACTTGCGGTTGATGAAAGTATAAAATATGACGACATAAGATGATCAATTAGCTCAGGACATAGCTCAACTAGTAAATAATTAAAGTGTAAAACACTAGCATCCTTGTTGTTAGTGTGATGGTTTCATATTTTTTATAAGATGTTCAATTAGTATGACAATCTGAAAGTAATCTCAATTGAAATAGTAACTTCCTCATTATGATTTAGGACAGTTGAAAAGTGATAATTTTTCGTAATAATCCAGGACAAGGTGCAGCGAGACCATACGTATTCTAAAAGTACTCTCAAGTCTCTCAACACACTGAAGATGGGATGAGTTTGATGTACATTAATAATTAGATTCTCGCTAGACAATTCTTTCTATAAATTGAGATTTCATATCTTGACTATCGATTTAAAAAGAAAATAAGTCTTCAATGTGGTCAACAAGAGATGAGTCTTGTCACAAATCATGCTACAAATTAAGCACTAATTAGTTTCCAGGTTATGAGAAATGGTTTTCCAAATTCAAATTAAATACATTTTCTTAAGTATAACTTTAACTTGGGAATGTTAACAACTCGAGTTCGAGCTATGTATCGAGACAATGTATTTAGTGAAGTAGTTAGTATATTATTTCAAGACAATTTTTTGTTCTTATATCCAAAATATACACCCTAACTATATTGTTTAGAGCAATTTGAAATGAAGATGATCATACATTGTTTGGGTAGGCAAGAAACCTTGGTGAAAATAATAATGTCACTGGGCAGTGGACATGAGTGATGTAGGATTCTGTTCTAGATTTCGATATTTTGCATAATAATCATCTGGGCATTTGGTCTAGTGGTATGATTCTCGCTTTGGGTGCGAGAGGTCCCGAGTTCGATTCTCGGAATGCCCCATCTACTTTTTAATTTGCATCCATTTTACGGATGACTATTAACTTAATGATCTCTTGTTGGAAAATAGTTAGAATATGATTTTAATAATGAATGCAAAATTGACATTTGATGTTGTATATACACATAAGAGAGTATAAATCAATTTCAAAATTTTAAAAATGGATTTGGTGAATGCACGACCTAATTTTTCGAATGTTAATTAATGATAGGGGCGATTCACACAATTTTTTAGCTAGCTAAATTTTTTATTGTTGTACATGTAAATTGTTGTTTGAAGCATTCAATTATCTCTATGATAACTTCCAAGAGTTGAATGTCATTAGTGATACGGTTAATTGATGGTTTTATTAACACTAATTATGTTGGGGTTACATATTTTTCCATAACTACATGTTATAAAATGAGGAGTCCCTTTAACTTGCAAGGAAGAAGCAAAAAACTTTAAATGTTATAATATTATATTATAAGTTTTTTATTTGGTAGATTTTTGAGTTGATAGTACAAGCTCTAAGGTCACATTAGGACTATTTTATTCTGAGAGGTAAACACCTTACAGGATTTTAAGTACCGAATGTAGTAAAGACGAATTTGCTTTAAGGAAAGTGTGGTAACACGACTTAGTCTAATATTGTAAGTTTATATGTTTTGATTAATGTTATGTTGTACTACAATGTTTTCCTAACATATCTCACTTGAGTTTTCATTATTAAATTTCGGGTTCAATTCTCGTTGGAAGTATACTTATTTCTAATATATTTGTAAGATATAAAAAGTGATTTTTTTTTATAGATAGGTCAAACAATAGTATCCACTACTGTATATTCGGTTTTTAGTCCCCAAATCGTCGTATTTCCTCCCTTTTTGCTTCCATATTTACCCTTTTCACTGAAAGCTACAGCTTGATGGTTAGTCGTGAAAAAAGTAATTGAAATTAGTTATTTTATGTTAATTTGTTTTCGTTCTAAAGTAGATTAAATATTATGACTTTCAATTGTTAGTTTCAAGATTTGTTAGTTAATTATTAGCTAATATAATGCAAACGGACGATTGGGTTCTGATTAATTTCTTGATTTTATGTAGTAAATCATAATTGTTTTTTTGTAAATTAGCGATGAGGTGAGAATGGAACCAGTACTTTTGATCACTAGCGAGAGCTTTTCCACTGGGCTATCCGATTAACTCTAGTAAATCATAATTGTTAGTTAATTATTAGCTAATATAATGCAAACCTATAATTGAGTTCTGATTAATTTCTTGATTTTATGTAGTAAATCATAATTAGTACTGTTTCAGATTTTTCAGCTTAAAGTGAAGTTGTGTTGTATATTTTTGGTTTTATAATCAGTTTGTTATGATTAAATGATGTGCTCATATGCATGAGTTTTTAGTGAAATTAAATTCAGACTTGGCTCTTCTCGAGTTATTATCCCTTCAATTGATCAATTCGATCAAGTTTTAATTTGGAAGATGGCATTTTTATAATATATCAACTTTTCTTCAATTTCTACTATAACTAGTAAGATCATCCAGTTTGTTTTTTCAATGGTGAAGGTGTTCAGGCCTGAGCCTCATAAGAGGCATTGATACATGTTGTTATAATTATAACGATGTTTAATGGAGTAAGATATACTATGTTGTCAAATTTCGACCTTTTTTTTTGCCTTGGAAGAAGTTGGTGTAATATTAATAGGTATAATTAGTAGAAGTTCGGATGTTAAAGAATAAAGGTTTTAGTGACTGATGTGAATGTTGGTTCAATGTGGTTTGCTAATGGCCATGATGAGGATTGCAACTGTATATAGTGATTTTGATGGATCTAGATAATGTCTTCACTCGCTTGTGCACGTGTTTGATGAATGTACTTCTGGAATCTGATAAATTTATTGCTGAATGCGGTTCTATTGAGATCTGATCTTTTTTATGGCAGTAAACCTGTAAAGCTTAATTAAAGGAAAATTGTGGAACTGATGGAAGAAAGTACAAGTATTGATGCTTCAACGTTAAATTCGGAACAAGTCACTGAAAAGGAATCATCTGTTCTTATGAATGGGGGTGCTGTGGAGAAGCCATCGTGTGAAAGTTTTGTGCAAGAAAAGGATGCTGGATTCAGCCAACCTGTTCTAGTGGAGAAGCAAAAGCGAAGGAGGAAACTCATAAAAAGAGAAATAAAAGATGGTCAAAAGAATGCTAAGAAGGCTTTCCTTTCTGATGAGGGGAACAAATCCCAGGGTCAAAGAAAAGATAGTCAAAACATGGAACTGATGGAAGAAAGCCGAAATAATGATGCAGCAACGTTAGCTTTAGAACAAGTCACTGTAAAGGAATCGTCTGTTCTTGTGAATGAGGATGCTGTAATTGTAGAAAAGCCATCAGGTGAGAGTTCTATGAAAGAAATTGGTGCTGCAACGTTACCTTCAAAACGCCGAGGGTCAAAGAATCTTGAGAAGGCGTCACCTACTAAGGTAGGGAACATCGCCGAGGGTCGAAGAAAAGATAATCAAAGCATAGCACTGAAAGAAAACAAAAGCAATGCTGCTGCAACGTTACCTTCAGAACAAGTCAGTGAAAAGGAATCGTCTGTCCTTGCGAATGGAGATGATGTAACTGTAGAGGAGCCATCATGTGAGAGTTCTATGCACGGAAAATATGCTGGAACCACCAAAGCTGTTCAAGTTAGGAAGCAAAATCGGAAGAGAAAACTTGTAAAAGGCAAAAGAGATATAAAATATGGTCAAAAGAATGCTCAGAAGGCTTCACCTTCTTACAAAGGGTACAAAATGGAAAGTCAAATAAAAAACAATCAAAGCATGGAACTGATGAAAGAAATCCAAAGTAATGATGCTGCTACGTTAGCGTCAGAAGAAGTCACTGAAAGGGAATCGTCTGTTATTATGAATAGGGATGCTGTAGTTGTAGAGAAGGCCTCAGGCGAGAGTTCTATGCGAGCAGAAGATGCTGGAATCAACCATCCTGTTCAAGTTAGAAAGCAAAATCGAAAGAGAAAATTTATAAAAAGAAAAATAAAAGATGGTCAAAAGACGGTTGAGAAGGCTTCAACTTCTAACGAGGGTAACAAAGCCGAGGGTCAAATAAGAGCTAATGAAAGCATTGCTGAGAAGGCTTCAAGTTCAACGACCAAGGGTCCTGAAACGACTCATCCTGTCCAAGTCAGGAACCAAAATAATAGAACTATATTTGGAGAAGAGGAAACAGAGGGTAAAGATGGTGTAAGAAGTGTTGAGAATACTCAGAGGTCCTATGAGAAGAAGAAGGAGAAAATTATTATTGGGGGTACAAGAGTTGGGAACAAGAACGACGAGAGACCTAGGAGGGAACCTAGTAGAGATGTGATTAAGAAAGACAACATACATCAGAATGTATTTAGTGACGATGTAAAAAGGAAAAACAAGAGGCCTCATAATCAGCCTGGTGGAGATATGAATAAGAAAGAAAAGAGGCCCCGCAATGAACTTGGTGGGTTGATTTTTATGTGCAGTGCAAAAACCAAACCAGATTGTTTTGGTTATCGTGTGATGGGTGTCTCGACCAGCAAGCAAGAACATGTTTTGAGCATCAAGCCTGGTCTAAAGCTCTTTCTTTATGACTTTGAACTGAAGCTCATGTATGGCGTGTACAAGGCCTCCTCTGCAGGTGGCATGAAGCTTGAACCAGCAGCCTTTGGCGGTGCCTTTCCTGCTCAGGTAGTCAGGTCTTTCTCCGTAGTTCTTAGTTATGCTGTCTACTTATTGTCGTAATAATTCTACTTTTAGCTCGTTTTGGTTGATTGTTGAAACAGGTTCGCTTTGATATCGAGAAGGATTGCTTCCCACTCCCTGAGCGCATATTTAAGAAAGCACTGAAAGACAGTTATAATGAGAAGACCCACAAGTTCCAGACTGAGTTAACCCCAAATCAAGTAAGAACTCTGTTAGAGGTGTCCATCATCTTTCGACAACTGCATTTCTTCTATGATCTTTGACATAAAGCCAACCTGCAAATTACTATATCCTGTTGTTTCAGGCCAACCATCTGGCACAGCTTTTTAGTCCCGATCCTTTGTCACGCTCAAATGCAAAACCTCCACATCAAGAACTTGGTGTATTACAAACTATCCAATCATCACATTTACAATATGAGAGGCAGCATAAGTTCCCGGAGCACCATGTCTCACGTCAGGATGTGATTGCCCATCGTCCCGTCTCTCATCCAAAGGTCCTTCCCAACCATCCTCTTTACCTCACGGAAAAAGAATACAGAAGCTATGGCCTGCAACAGGGAAGGACTCAAGCTGCTCCTACTGTTGATTTAAGAACTATATCTGATAGAGAAAGCGAGCAACTCCAAAGACACCCTGCTTCTGTCAATGTTGATGCTTTACCAAGAAGGGAAGTGGCGCACCCTGGTCATGCATTGCAAGACCATAACAAGGAAACATGTAACCCATACGGTGCCAGCACTAGCACTTTGGTTAACCGATATCTTTCAATCCCGAGAATTACTGGCACTGATGCAGGGTCTTATTCCGTGGCGAGGAGAGATACTTCTGTAAATTTTCCAACTAACTATAATATTGTAAGTGGTCAGCCACATTATGTTACCAGTAACCTGGGAATGCAAATCATCAGCAACACAGGGGCACTACATTCATTGTATGACCCTCGAGCACCTGTGCAAACAGTATCAGATTACAACCGAAGGTACCACCAATTGGGACAAGACACTGGCTTGCCCCCTCCAACCATCACATCTTGGTATTCTTTTCCAGGGCCATCATCTTTATCACGTAGATAAAGTGTGCGTTTTGCAGGGCATCTTTGTAGAGTAAACACATGTTAGATTACTGAATTCAATTTTTATGCATTGTTATTAGCAAGATGCTTGTTTAATAAGCACATTTGTAAACTTATGCTTTCAGATCATAGGAATTGCCTCTTACCTTAGGTAGTGTGGCATTCAGTTGCTCCCATCGGTATGATTTCATATCTAGAGATTACATTTGCTAATTGGCCGCTACTTTATCTAGTTGTACTAGCAATCACGTAATAAAACTCTCTAAAATAAGCTTAGCAAGCTGAGCTTGAGCTCTGTCATGTCACCCGTCCTCGTGGCTACTTAATAACCTTAGTTAAGAGACCCATTAAATTTCCTTAGAAATATGCTTACATGTTCACGAAACACGAAGATATTAATTTCACATGAAATTACAGTAAGAACAGTCGCAGCCTAAGGTTGTACTAAACAAGACAAACGATGCAAAACATGGTTGCAGATGAAGTCCTACATGAATAGATTCTTATACATCTTCATGAGGAAGTCATCGTTGCACACTGGTAAATCCACCCGGTGAGAGAAAAGACAGTTTCGGGGTCAGCCTAATGTCGAGCATAAGGGGGTAGTAGAACTAGTGACTGGCCTCTGAACCTTGTGCACTGACTCCATTCATGGGAGAACTATCACTGTTCGCAGTACTTGATGCAGCAGCATTACCTGAATACATGGGAGGGGCGAACATTGGCGGGGCACCAGTAGTTGGAGGCATTCCAATGGGCGGGCCACTATTCGACATAGGCATTCCAGTGGGCGGGCCAGTATTCGACGTAGGCATTCCAGAATTTCCTGGAACAAATCCAGGGGCACCTGGAGGTCTTTGAAGACCATTCATTTGACCCGGCATAGGAGCACCAGGTGGAGCAACCATTTGAGGCATTGGCGGAGCAGAACCATAACCTGGAAACATTAAATGGCATAAATGGTTTTTAAAAAAGGACATATATAAGAGATTAAGGGAAGGAAAGACGAACTCCATTTTCAAGCATAATATTAAAGTTGAGGGTGTATAAATGTCATTTCTGAAGAGCAGAAAGTCTCAATCAAAGGGAGGCAGGGGCTATGAGATTCGAGATATTATGTCGACAACCTTTTACTAATCCAAAGAAGATCTTACAGAAATAACATATCAAACTGTGAAGTTCGCTGTCTGCTATCTGTGATTCTCTCCAGTCACCTACTTTCCTTGCCAGAAGTTTTTATCTTTTGTTTTACTAATTTCATATTTCCCTCGATTATGCCCTTATCTGTTTGAAGTTGGTAGATAGCTGGAGATGAGAATCCAATCTCCATTTCATTGGCATATGGCCGTTGAACTCTACTTTCTCGCAGATTTAATCAACTTGCCTTAAGGACAGTTGCTACAAATGAATCAAACGTGTTTGATGAGCTAAACGAGGATTCAACCACACCAACTATGGATCTATAAACACGGAAATCCTATTATCATGCCGCTCAATGGATTTAAACATCAAATCACAGAGGGGCAAATGAAGAATGAAGGTGTAGTACCTGGAGGACCAGGGAGTGGTCTAGGCAAAAGTGGAGGCCTCATTCCAGGTAATAATTGCATACCAGGAGGTAACTGTGCACCTCCTGGAATTTGCATTGGGGCATGCATTACAGGTATGCCAGGTCTCAGAGGAGCAAAAGGAGGAGGCCTGAAAGCAAGATGCTCCTTAACTTTTTGATCAATCAAACTCTGATTCAGTTGAGCCTCATATTGCTGATAGTAAGTCCGGACATTCGCCTGTTCCATATAACCATGTAATCTATTAGTTTACGTTGTAATTGAACACTCAAATGGAATGGAAACCAACTGAACTGCTTTTTTGGGTTGCTTCTCTTAGACTTTCAGTTTTTGTGTCTGTTATTAAGTCGGGGAAGATGACACAAATTAGAGTACCTTGTGTTTATAACCAGCATTATGCTGCTTCCTGACTGAAGGCTGTCAAAGGAAGGAAAAGTTTGATATCAATAGTTCAATACCAGTATAACAACCAAACTCGATATCGCACCTAAAACGCGGATACATTAAGGAAAAACAATAATAATCACAATAAGTTAATAACAGTCCTGATGGCTAGGTCACTAGGCCCAAGCTCAAATTCAAGATATGCGAACAATAATATCCAAAACTCGCTTCCACCGCTATCAGAAATTTCGCTTTTCCAAAAAATACTCCAATAGCCGTGTACCATAGATAATTCAATTGAACTACTCCCTCGGTTCCAAAAAGATTGTCATGTCCAATTTTCAATTATCAGAATTATCCATTACAGTCCATTTAAATCAAAATAACCACGCACATAGTAAATTACCTTGAAAAAGAACCCCTTTTGGATATATTATGCACCAAATATTACATAACATAAACAAACATATAAAGGATAAGCTCAAAATCTAAAAAAGCGCAACCATCAACAATCAAAACATTTGAAAATCTTTTTAGGATGTAGCACATATGCATCAACGTGCCCCAACGCCCTCTGAAGAGGCTTCCGCGTAAACGGGGTAAGGGGTTAGGTAGTATGCAGCCTTACCCTGTGACAACAGAGGGTGCTTTCGAATTGATGCAAGAGTTAATTGCAAATATTATTCACTAATCTTTTCAAGGAAATAAAAACAAACATCAATCTATACTAATCTTTTATACAACAATATGACAAAATATCAAAACTGAATTAAAGAAGACACTTCCAACTTACAGAATCATGTGTCAAATAAGTATCGCAATAATCACAATAGTACCTGAAAATGGGAAAAAAAGTAAATGAAAAATCCAAATGTAATAACTATTAAATTCGACAAACAAAATTGTTAATTAGCAACACCTAAGTGATCATACCTAGGCATAACGTTTTGCAGCTAAAATAAAATTAAGCCTGCAAAAAGAATTATCGAAAGAAAAATGGAATTATTCATCCATTTAATACAAAAAATTGAAGTTGATGAGTGAGAGAAGGAAAACTAAACCCTAGATAAATGACATAATTAAAAGACTGCATTTCAATATTTAGCAAATAAATTTTGAACTCAAATATTTTCATATACCTGACATAATATTTTGGAAAAAATATATAAATTACATATTTTCAATTAATATATTCCAAAATTTATTAAGTTTAGTAATTGAAAAGAAAATTGAAGAAATACCCATAAATGAGAGTAGTACTACAGTTCTACAACATATAATGAGATTAGTGTCGGGCCCGAGCTTGAAGAGTAAGATGAAAAACTCAAACCTCAGTGATCTGAACTACTAGTGAACTCTTTAATAATTTCCAAACTACTTCATAATTTTTACGTACAAGTTTAATGATGGTTTTTGGATTTTAGATTTTATTATTTCTTGTTATATATGAGTATTTAATTTCTAGAATAATCATATGATCAAATTTTGTCATGTATTTATATTAAATTTAATTTAAATTGAGTAGAAATTTGTTATAAATATATTAGAAGTTTGTTTTTTTATTATTATTAGAAGTTGTTTGTTGATCTACAAAATAAAATATTAAGTTGTCTTACAGTAGTTCGCACAGGTAATATTGTGCAATGATAGCCAGTCTACAATAAACTCGTCTTATTACATTACAATGGTCAAGTTGGTGACCAAAACATCAAGAGTTCAACTTCTCCAATCAATATTTATTTTGTTGAGGTCTATGTTGTATGTATTCACCGAGTAATGATTATGAACTTCATGTTACGACAATATCATTATCTCGAATCTCTACTTAAAGCATCCATATCATATTACTTAAACACTAGTATTTTGTGCACAATCGATACTTCTGTATCGTAATAATAATAACCATTAAATAAAAATAAAAAATTAATAATTATAAAAAATAATTATTAATAATGTGTCGTGTAAAAGTATTTATTTAAATTTATATTTAATCTAATCTATATAAAAGTCATTTTGAAAAAAAATTTATTTATAGTTTTTTCCTACAATTAATGAAATTGGAAATCATGGTACTTCATTAAAAAATAACTAATTCTCCTCTTCCCCAATTAATTATAAAAATGTAAAATATCCATCGATAGAAAATCCTTCAAAATATGATATTAACTGTCTTTAAATATCTCACCAAAGCTGGACCTTGTTGGAGAGGTTTCAAACCAAAAAAGTTTATTGCTAAAGCCTAAATGTAATAATCGGTCCGTTACTAATTTCATGCTCGGGATATGCAACGACCAACTAAACCAACAACATCACTAGCTAGCAGTTGCATTGCTTGCATCACACACTGCCACTGGGTTTAGTTTACTCATCAAATTAGTTCGGCCTAATGACATCAGAAGATTACTCATGTTTGTTAAAGTTCTACAATCGATCACACTAGTTTTATTTTCGCCTGTTCCAATAATTCATGTGTTGATGCAATGAATTGGGCATTCTATCGATTTTTAGCTCCATAAACAACACCAAATATGAGTCATCGAAATAAATCAACGTAAAATTGGGATGATTAAAAGTGAAATTTTAAAAAATATGTGTGGTCTTTAGTGTCAATTAATTAATCCCAACAACTCTATAGATGTAGGTACTATTTCAGCTATTTGGGGCAAATTCTATGCTATGAAGCCTCAACTCATACTCGCATGAATCACTTTTCCCACAATGGCATATCGATGAATAAACTCAAATGATGGGGCTATTTTTAGATCTCCCAATCATTAATTCATTAATTGACTTCAAGATCCAACTTTTATCATTCATAAAAGTTTTAGTTTTTGCCAGCAAAGCATACAATAGAAATCTAGAAAAGACAATTCTTTTTATGTATGAATTTTATAATCTATAAGACTACGAAAAATAGAGTTCTATACATCATACATTCTAAGTAAAGGTAGATAAAATTATTTTAATGAATAAATTATAAGAATTTCGATTATCAATTTTTGACATGCAATTATAAACGTCTAGTGTCTCGATAATTTTATGACAAATATTTCTCTATCAATTTAAGATGAAATATTATGTGCTCTTACAATTAATATATAATCAGGTCATCCAAAAATTATCTATCTAAATTTAATCATCGAAAGCTGCATTTTATGAGCATATGTGCCATATAACATGTGCAATGATTCATATAAGAACTTACCTAATTAGTATTAATATTTATTAAGAACTACTGTGTTTCATGCTAAACTTAACTTGTTGAAGATGAATAAACACTAATAAATTATTAACATAATAAACCAATTGATGTGAAATTATATTTTTAATACTTGATACTTGTATTTAATGAGAAAAAGAAATTAGTTTGTCGGAGAAGGTGATGGGAATTATTATAGGAGTAATAAAGTATTTAAATAAAAAAAGAGTATTATATTCCGAGAGAGGAAAAAAACAGATCAGCATTCAGTATTCTCTTTCGTGTCAACGGTTTGGACAGTAGAGAGAGAACACGAGAACCCACCTCCCCTCCCACCCCACCCCACCCCACCCACCCACCCACCCCAACCCCTCCCCCTCTCTACAAATCTCTGCACATTTATTTATACTGATTAATCTGTAATAATTGGTAATAATTATTTGCAATAATTTATCTGATTAATCAAACAAGAGCTGTCGAGTGTGGAGGTTTGTTGGTTGCATTAATGGCGGAGGAAGAGCAGAAACCGCCACGTAAGCACGGAGAAGAGAGTGTGAAGCTGTTCGTAGGTCAAGTGCCCAAACACATGACTGAACCTCAGCTTCTTACATTCTTCCAGGAGATTGCTATTGTGGATGAAGTCAATATTATCAAAGACAAAACCACGCGAGCTTCTCGAGGTTTGGATTTTTTGGAATAATTTGTCTTTTTTTGGAAAGAATGAATCTTTTTTTGTGAAAAAATTATTGGGTTGAAATTAGAAATATTGTTTTTGTAAAGAATGAATCATATTTGTGAAAAATTATTGGGTTGGAATAAAAAAAATATTTTTGTAAAGAATGAATCTTTTTGAGAAAAAAATTACTGGGTCATCGAATCTGAAAAAATTGGTGCTTTTAATGTAGTACATTGTGTTAGTTGAGTAGTTAAAATTGAGTCTTTCTGAAATAAAAAATTTGACTTTTTTTTTAATACAGAATGAACTTTTTGTGTGGAAAATTTATATGGGTTTTCAAATCTGGCAAAACTTTGTAGTTTAAATGTAGTGCATTGTGTTAGTTGGGTAGTTAATTGAGGTTTTGAAGAAAAATGTAAAGGAAGTATCCGTGAGCTGGAATAATTACTGGGTTTGGATGGAAAATATAGTAGTTTTAATGTAGTACATTGTGTTAGTTGAGTAGTTAATTGAGGGTTTTCGATGTGAGATTTGTGTTCAGGAAACCCTACCTTTCTTTTGTTTCTCTGTGTTGTAATGTAGTACATTGCGTTAGTTGAGTAGTTAATTGAGGTTTTTGATATGTTATTTGGTTTCTTTGTAGTATTTTAGTGCATTGTGTTAGCTGAGTAGTACTTGGGGATTTTGATGTGACACATGTTTTAGCAAACCCTGATTTCTGGTGGATTTATGTGTAGGGTGTTGTTTCGTTATTTTCCCGTCAAGGGAAGAAGCTGACAAGGCGGTGGATGCATGCCACAATAAGATGACTTTGCCTGGGGTTAGCCTCTTTTTTGTCACCTTCTAATTACTGTTAATTTATCAATGTAACCAAATTGAAGGTGGAACAACATTATTAATATAAAGAGGCTAATAGTGTGTCATCGTACATCAGTGATGTGTGAGCTCTCTGGAAGGTTTGTCAACTTTTGTAATATTAGTTGCTGGCATATCTGTTTGTAAAGAACCCTATCGGAAGGGTGATCTGGTGTTGACGCGTCAAACAGATGACATAGCATCTTTTGAGATTTTAAGTAATGGCCATAAGTATAGCATTTTTTACTAGTGAAGGGGTTTCAACTGGAAAGATGTGTGCTAGCTGTTGCTTTTGTTACATGGAGTTGAGAGCAAACTGATATCCAATATGAAGAAGAAAGAGAAGTATACTTGAAGTTGATCAACTTTCAGTAATGTATAGTTGTAAATCTATTTGTTATATAGGGGAGTAATATAAAAATATAAGCTTTATTCAGGAATTTGTTGAGGACACTTGAAATAACATGAAGCCTAACTACTGAGGGATTGGAATAATTTTATTTATGAGAACTTGGGAGACAGTCAATTAGAATTCGATTATATATCTAGTCACAGGAGGCTATTGAAGGAAAGTTTAAGATCTGTTGTTTGCACAGACCTTTGAACAGGAAAAATAAAGTATATGTCCTTACGTGATGAGTGATGACACATAGGATCCGGCAGTTCCTAGACTAGTTCATAAAGTTCGCTTTAAAACATATACTGAATAGTTAGAAATGGTTACTTACAGGTAAACACGTGATGATACAGAGATTTTGAATCATTTGTTTAGTATCCTATTTTCTTATTCATAATTGGAGTGTATGTGCAACCTGTTTGTACAGTTTTCTGTTATTTAAGATGTTCGACATTACCTGGTATTGATCGAGGGTAGTAGTAATCCTAGGCAGCAAACTCATTACATGTTGGTTTATTTATGACATTGAGTGTTGATTACCATATATGCCTTCACTGTTGGGTTAATTTATCTGAACTCTTATCTAAACTGAACTGGCTGTTAGACGCACCAATAATTTGTTAAAGGTGATCTCTTTTTCAAGTTGTCAATGTAAGTGCATGTGGGTTGGCGGAATCGTGACATAAATGTCTTTAGTAAATCACTGTGACTCCCTGAATGGGAGCCAATTTTCTTGTGTTTATGCTTCGCTGGTACTAGAATCTGCATGCAGTTCATCAACCTGTTGTACTTTTCCTACAACGTTGACAAGTTTTGTTCTCTCTCTGTCCTTATGTAAAGGTTTCCTTAACTTTGTTTCTAATTCAGGCATCTAGTCCTTTGCAAGTGAAGTATGCAGATGGCGAATTAGAACGCTTAGGTATCGTATGCTGTTTATTTTCATGTTGAATTTAGTTATTCATATTGTATTCATTTTCAAGTGTTTGTTGTGCAACACTTTGAGCTGACTCTGTCGTTTCCTTCCTAGAACACAAACTATTTATTGGCATGCTCCCAAAGAATGTCTCTGAGGCTGAAGTCTCTGAGTTATTTTCCCAGTATGGTACCATCACAGATCTGCAGATCCTCAGAGGTTCTCAACAAA
Organism: Echium plantagineum; assembly: GCA_003412495.2. Classification (NCBI taxonomy): domain Eukaryota; kingdom Viridiplantae; phylum Streptophyta; class Magnoliopsida; order Boraginales; family Boraginaceae; genus Echium; species Echium plantagineum. The sequence goes on from CM016567.1 coordinate 29,481,669, forward strand.
CAAGCAAAGGTATGCATGGTATTTCTGTAGCATGAGTTCGCTATATGGTAACTTTGAATTATGTAAACATTCTCAATAAAATGGGATTAACGATTATAGGATGTGCTTTCTTGAAATACGAGACCAAGGAACAAGCTGTTGCTGCCATAAATGCTCTTAGTGGAAAACATAAAATGGAGGTTTGCTTTCATTTCTTTTCTTTTTGATTGTAAAGATGCATTGAGGTTTCATCTGTGCTTGATATGTTTTGTTTTTAAGCATAATACTAATGACTTGCATTTTACTTATTTATTGTGTAATGGGGCCTAAGTTCATCTTTTCTAGTCGTGTAATCTTGATCAATGAAATTGTTTTGATAAACAGCAGACTAGAAAGAGTTGGCAATTATACCGCTACTATTATTGATATTGAATCGAAACGTAGGGTATAATTTGAGCTGAATTCTATACTAAGAAAGAGTTGTCCTAAGACATGAGTCATTTACTCTTCTTATAACTCAATGGCTGTTTGCTTGGGCCATGTACATTTAGCATATTCATTATGATGATGGCAATAAGGCACACTAGATATTCCTTCATGTTCTCCTTCTTTTGTTTGTATAGATGTGCAAATCATCTATTTAGTACTTCTTTGCTTGAATTTTGTCTTTATGCCCCATATATTTCTGTTAGTTTATTGAATTTTTCGTCAACCCTTTTTTGAGCCATGGTAGAGTAAAACCCTTTGATCCTACAAAACTGTTGATGCAAAATTGAATTAACTGACAGAAAGACACAGGGTACAGTGACATGAATCCAAGCGACAAAGTATTCGTAACACTTCACTTTGAACTAATATTTTGAGGCACTTGCTGAAAATTCTATAGGGATCATTCTATGACTGAATTTAATCTCCGACTCTCTCATCATTCTTCTTCTCTGTGCTTAGTTTCTATTCTGTGGCACATGAATGTACATTGTTTTTAGCTGGTCGAGCAAAAAGCAATATGCAGAAGTCAGGACCTGAGTTCAAATGTAGCTTGGGCATACAATTGTAGAACTGAATTGAGCCAATAACTAAGTCATGGCTTTTAATTAGCCTTAAGAACCAAGTACCAGGGAGTATGTTACCTACTGATATAATAAAATATCAAGTGATCACATTCAGTTAAGTTACTTAGGCATTCAATTCAGTTTGTGATGACGCTTAATCACTCTTTATTCTCCAACATTAGGGTACAACTGTCCCTTTGGTTGTCAAGTGGGCTGATACAGAAAAAGAAAGGCAAGCTCGAAGGGCTCAGAAAACCCTTTCACAAGCCTCCAATGAGCTAAATGTCGATTCTCGATCTCCCTCATTATTTGGAGCTTTACCAATGGGCTACTTGCCTCCTTACAATGGATATGGTTATCAGGTGTGTTATCATATTTATAGTGAGAAATTGGCATGATGGAAAGAGGTAGTGAGCCACACTTTCAAGTCCTCAATCAATTTCTCTTTATTTTTTGTGGTTCGATTATCCTTAAAAGTAAAGGTCAATTATGAAAAATACAAGAAAACAACTTATTGTAATCTTTTCAGACTCCTGGGACCTTTGGGCTCATGCAGTATCGCCTGCCACCAGTAACGCAACATGCTTTCCCCAATCTGGTTCCACCTGTAAATCAGGGAAATGCTACCCGTGGAGTTCGACCTGATATGTCATCTGGAGTGGGCCTAAGAAATTATCCACCAACTCCCGGGAGTTATATGCGATCACCTTATCAGGCCATACCTGGGGTTCAGTATCCCATGCCATACCCTGGAGGAATCATTAGTAACAGACCTTTGCGAGGATCCCCTGGTTCTGCACCTCTCCTCTCTGCTGATAGTCCGGCAGCATCTTCAAGTGTCAATACGAGTTCTGGTGGTCATATTGAAGGTTGGACACCATGAATCATTTTAATATTATTAGTTATTATTTCACTATTGGTTGTCAACTATTGACTTGTGATTGAACTTCATATACAGGGCCTCCTGGTGCTAATCTATTTATCTACCACATTCCTCAAGAATTCGGAGATCAAGAGCTTGCAGATGCCTTCAAGCCATATGGTAGGATCGTAAGTGCAAAGGTCTACCTTGACAGAGTTACTGGCGTTAGCAAATGTTTTGGTATGAGCTTCTGCACCAGCTCTCTCGAAAATGCTATTTATCAATGAATTTTCTTTCAATTGGTTTCATTCATCTGCAGGATTTGTAAGTTACGACTCCCCGGCAGCTGCACAAACTGCAATAAATATGATGAATGGCTGCCAGTTGGGTGGTAAAAAGTTGAAGGTTGAACATAAAAGAGAAAACAAACAGAACAATGCTTACTGACTACAAGAAATGAAGAAAGAGCATTCGTTATCGCATGGCAGCACACAAGCTGTAAATGAGGGAGGTATGCAACTCCATTGCCAGTGTAGTTGCCCTGTAGATAAATTTCTGGAAACTCAATAGTTCTGGATTGTTTATGTGCCTTTAGTCCTGTAATTGTGTAACATGAATATCTTTTAAGACATTAAATTGTCGATTTATTGATTCTTCATCTGATTCATTTAATTTCCATGTTTAGTCACGTGAATTCCATTTAACTACACTTATTAGGCAAATATTCGTATATAAGGTTGTCTTGTTTAGCGTAAAAATCTCCTAATTGACGTGGTATGAGAATACTAAGGTAGTTGATTCTAGGCCTTTCAACGGTTCGTACAAGATTGAAGCTTGCAGGCCCGTAAGGGTAATCAAGTTGGTGGAGTAGGTGTGCGTCTGACTGCAAGGTCATGTACCAACACTTTCTTGGTCTAGTCTATCATGCACTCACACAAAGCTTACCTAGTATCGTTTACCTGACTGATGTGGTTTACATTTTATTGTATCAGTCCAAGATTTATATAATGTACACTCCACGAGTAATTAGGTCGAGTAAAATCGAAGTTTGCAGGATTTGAACCTTATTATATTAGGTTGAGTGTAATAAGATTCTGTATAAATAATTGTCCGAGTCAAGTCTTGACTAGAAACGGTCAAATATGTATCACTATTTGGGGTGTTTTTTAATAACCGAGTGAAAATGTCATATTTATTATTTAGGCCATGTGAGGTATACATCTTCTTCTGGATAATTCAACATGTCTAGTTTGGCAATTCGGCACAATAAAGAACTCATCATCATGTACAATCTTATTAACAAACTTTCATATGAAATTATTCGAGTCGAAATTAACATAAGCATTAAAATTTAAAACTAGACGATCTTTCAATAAGGATATGTTGCGACGGCAACATGGCCAGGATGGCAGTCGGCAGAGTAGCTTTCAAGACCAAAATGATGTCTCAAAAACAAAAATCCAAAAAACTAATTTTGGTATCAATCAATACCTCCAATCATTTTCCATTTGACAAAGTTAAAGCGTCTCCATCTCTTCTAGAAGAGTATGTATATTCATTACTTCTAGAACCATTTCCATACTTCCTCCATCCTAAATTATTTTTTCCGTTTGATTTTTCACGGTCAATAAGACACGACTTAAAACATAAACATCCCTAGATTTACATTGAAATGAATAAAACAATATCTTACATGACTACATTATTTCTTATCAGCTAATGAGAATTTAGAGTCAAAATTTTCAAAGTTAGACTCCCGAAATAAAAAGCGACCAAATAACTTGGGATCGATGGAGTATTTCTTTGCCACATTCCCATGTTGATATTCATGCAAATTGCCCTATTATAGTACTTACTATAAAGTAGGCCAAAATTGATAAAAGTGTTGGTGTTCTTAAAAGAAGAAAAAAAATAGTAGGCGCAGGATTGAATTGAATGTATAAATTATAGTAATATATTGAGTGTCAACATGAAACAGCCCATCTACTTTGAAAAAAACATTTGATAAGTCTATATTCCGAAGGGGAGATTCTTGATGAAATTGGAGAAGTTATTCAAGTAAATGGATGACAAGAACCTAGTTGATTTGTCATCTTTCTTGCTCTTTGAAGCTACAGATGATAACTCTGAGGTTTTAGATCATTCTCCCAAAAGCTCCAATTTGTCCAAATTTAGTCCTGAGGATGATTCTGATGCAATGTCATGCAGCTACGACGAGTCGGAGAAGGTGGATGTTCATGGTGTTGATGATGGTGATGGCCTTGTTGTTGTTGATGATTTTGTTAATCAAGATTTAACATTATTTAAGGAGAAGGGTGATAATGGCTTTTGCTGTTATGTGGAGTGTGGGCAAGAAGATGAAGAAGAAGGTGTTGTTGATCAAGAATTGAAAAAAAGTGGTGATCATCAACCAAACAAGGTGTCTGAGAAACCAACAAAATCAAGTGTTGTTTGTGTAGAATCATGTGAGGAGTTGATGAGGAGGAGAGAACAAGATAAGCTGTTTTGGAAGTCTTGTTTGGACTCCTGATTATTTCTGTATTATTTTCTACAATTTCATCATTCTTTCCTTTGTTTAAGCTTCTCCATGCACCCCTCATAAGATTGATTATTTGTATATAAGATCATATACAACAAATATGTTACCAGTATTTCGGAACTCATTCCAAAGGTACAATGTTGCATGATGTTTGATTGCTTTTTGTAACGGGTCCTGTAGCCGCTACTCGTGGAACGCTTACTCGGTAGACCTCGGGGTCCCAACTTCATAAAACTCTGTATATAAAACAGTCAAAAAAATGTTTGACACTTCCATATATTAAGTGGAAAATCTTCAACAAGAGAATTTTCAAGGAGACTATTGGAACCATGCCATAAACATAATCAAGAAACTAAAGAATGTAACATGGCCAATGCTCTTTCTCAACAACATTTACACACACCAACTGTTATGGAACAACCAAATTTCAATGATATTCAGTGTTTTTTTCTAGTTTTCACAACAAACTTCACTCGTCGATCGAGAAACAAAAGGGATTAGTCATACGTTAGAACTCCCTCCCGTGGGAGAACATTTGTAGTGGAAGGTAAGTTCAGCTTCTAGCTGAACAATATCACAAGCTCAATATCACAAACAAACTGAAAATCTTGTCTAAGCGTATAGCCTAAAACTATCTCAACCATTTACAGTAACACACTGCTTCACCAACAAATCTTTGAACTCATGAAAGGGATACTCAGGTCAATTGTTGTAGTGGAGACGCCAATTGTGGCGCATTCATGACCATTTCTTCGTCATTGGTGCTTTTGCATTCTATAAGTGCATGTGTTGCTTCAGCATCTACTGCCGTTGTGGCTGAACGTTCCTTCAAAATTCTGGATCTCTCGTTTTTGCTGTCACATAATGTCATGGAGCAATCATCTCTGAAAGTAGATCCACTAGGGGGACTTCCACCATCCTTGGATAAAATGCCGTCTAGTTTTTTACAGAATTTGTTCTTAGCAATATGGCTCCCATCTAATTGTTTCAGGAAACTTTCTTCATTATCATTTAATGACTCTAGTTCATCTTTATCGTCACTAGTGTTAGAAGAATAAGGACTGGGCACGTCATCATCAGATGCGGGTCCTGCTGATTCACAGCTTGTATCCATCTCTTGTTGACTGTCATATTCCTCATCTGTTTGCCTGTTAGAAGACCTTGATGACATTGGCGAATAGTCTCCTGTTGATGAAGCCTCTTCGCGGTCGCGTAGAGTTTTGAGGATTAAACTCTTTAGCATGTTCATCACTTGAACAGCATGCATGAGAGCTGTCAATGGATCAGACATCTAAAATCACACAAAAACACAAGTTTCAGTTAGAACACGGATGATAATCAAACTTCCCATTGACATCAACATATGTAAATGACAATTCTCCTACTTACCTGAGTCATGTTAGGGGCAAAGACCATTGCTATGTTCCTGACATTCATTTTGTTAGAGTCCTCATGCTCAACTACATCGGCCATAAGATCAACTGCCCAGTTGAGTAATGCAGTTTCAGTTGGTTTTAACTGTGCGATTAGCTCAACAAATTCCTCCTCCTCGTTACAATTAAGAACCTGCTCAGGAGAAAGTTCATCAAGCACTCCTGAAGGGAGTTCACGAAACCACGCCTTGATCAGTCCGGCCAAACAGTGAACATCGATGTTATCTGGCACAATGCCTCTATTCAGCTGGTTCCTCACATGTTCCTCTTGGCCATTCTCTGGGTTTATTCGAAAAATACCTTCAGCCTGAAAAATAACTCAATAAATTAAGCAAGATAACATCCGAAATGAATCGATACTGATTAATGCACATAAAGGAGTCAAGATCACAACGAATACCTCTATACCACCTTGTGTGTATAGACGCTCCTGCATTAATAGCAAAATAGTTGGGATACTATTTCCCCTTTTATCAAACGAACACTGCATTGATTCTGCCGAGACACCAAATACACTGATACTGCAATATGCAACACAATCAGGAATTCAGGATCAAGTTTACCTTTACATACTAGTATAATTTATTTAAACTTACAATATATCACTTAGGAATACAATTACAGTAGTCTTACATATCGAAATATCAATATTCGATTACTTTACTACATCAGCTTCCGGTAGGTAGTGCAGCTCTCGACCATTGAGAGAAATCGAATTCAATCTCAGTAAGTTTACTGTCACCTTTAGCTAATTACTTCTTCCAAAATTATATCCTTTTAGGTGGTGGATTCTTGTCCATTTAATGACCAGTTCCAATAATAACGCAAAGTAATACACAAGTAAATCGAAATTGATCGAAGTAAGCTTTTAGTTAACCATTATATCTTTAGTCATTAACAACTGATCATCAAACATCATACATCATACTATCTCCTCCCCTAAGTCTCCACAAAATGAACACAACAAATATCCTAAAACAAGATCACTTTTTTAGAAAACATTTTGCAGAGGTTCTTTTCAGATCTACCGATATGATAAACTGATAAACATACAAGACAATGTAACAAATATAAAATGCTATTAAGCACTAGGCCGATTCGACGTTCTCGGCTGAAGAAAATACAAACCTGGCACTTGGGGCTCTACAAAGAACTTCAACTTCATCAAACTCAACAGGAAGACCAAGAAATCCTTGAAACCTATCAAAAGTGACATGTGCTATATGCTGGACATTAGTAGGCCATCCAATTTCCATTTTTCGAACTGCAGAGATCACATCTTCTTCACCATTAACTTTGCAAGCCACCATTGATTTCTTCAGAGGTGCTAAACAAAAATCCAACAAAGAGAGCTGTTGCTGCTCTAGATTTTGCTCCTCTTCATTAGGTACACCTATAAAATACTAAACTCATTACTCAAGTTATTTCTAAAACTAATACAAAAATAAATAATAAGTAATAACTACTTCATTTATATATAAAAAAAGTAATAACTACTAATATTAATATCTAGTAATATATTCTGGATCCATTTCGATACTCGAGTACCTTTGGAGCTCCTTCCACTTCCACCATCACAACCACTACAACCACCTCCTCTTGTTATCAACATCATCCCAGCCATGTTTCTCTCTCTAGTTCTTGAGTTTGGTTTATTACAAGAGTTAAGTGGGTTGAATAGTTGAGGTGTTTATATATGGAGTTGCATTCGATAGTGTAGAATTTGAACTTGGATGTTATTACTGTACAAGGTTGTCTCAAACGGTATTGTCGTTCAATTGTTTTCTTTTCAATTTTTTTTTACCATCTTGATCTAACTTTTTGCTTTATTGATCTTTGATTTTATTTCTTTGAAATCGAGTTCATTTTGGTATTGAATAACTTAACCGAGTTGATATTTTCGTCGACTCGCTTTAGATCTCAAATCCAATTCGAATATCAACCAAATGTATACCCAAGTCACTTTTTTACTAGTGTGTAAGAGTAAGGGGTTCAACTAATTTGTATATATAAACATGTTTATATATTTGCACATATTGTCGGATGATCACATATATCAAGTTGGTTAAATAGATGTTTTATATATGGAAAAACATTTTCCATTCATCTAATTTAACTCGATTAACATTCAAACAAGACATGTACCTAAATCGATATTTCTTATCGAGATCTCCCAATTACAATTATCCAATTCAAGTCAACTGTCAATCCTAGTCGTGACTCGTGAATGTATCAACCATTGTACCATTGGATTGGGTATGAAATTTAGTTAGTCGGATTTGTTCACCAAATTTCATTACCTAATTTGCTTAGTTAGTTAATTTTATTTAGATACGTTCATGAATATTAGGTGGCTGATTATGGTCGCTACTTGAATGCATATTTTTTCTTTATTCTATTGCCCTTAATTTAAGTAAGAAAAAGCGTGAGCATGCTTCCATATTTGGAGTTGACATTTATAATTTCAAGATATTTCACACTTCACATATGAGTATATGACATACCACATTAATTTGGGTACAGCTAATGATTAAATGTCTATTGTAGGAATATTCACATCAGCTCATTTAAAGTTGAAATAAGAGATAAAAAGTTTAAAAATGACAAAATTGTTATTTTTTCAATTTTTTTAAAATAAGTTAAACTCCTACAAAATTATTCACACACCTCATTCACTCCTCAAACTTATACATTTTTTATGTGAAAGTTATTTTGTTGTCCTCTCATTTTCTCTTTTTTATTTATATAAAAAATAAATGTAAAATAATTAAATATTTTTTCATCATATATAAATCTAAATTAAAAATATCTTTTAATCAACATTCATATGTAATATGTTATTTTATGATTTTAAAAGATATTTTTTCCTAAGTTCTAATACAATATACAAAATATTTATTTTATAATTTAGAGTGAATAATAAGGAAGCTGTTAAAGTATGTATATGAAAATTAACTCCTAAATATAAAAAACGACGATTAAAAATATATTTTAGACAAATTTTGAGATAACTGATGTGAATGCTGTAATATGCAAACAAACATCAATTCTCATTCTTTTGTAATCAGCAAAAAACTACAATTATTAGTCGTTACTTGAGTGTGAAAAAAGTAAAAAGAACTCATTCTATTAACATCCAAAACATTTAAAGAAATCATCAATCAATTACCATCTAAAACACGTAAAAAGAGTAAAAAACCACTCGATTAACATCCAAAAAAGAAAAATGCATCCACTTTTCGTTACATAGTGCCACTTTCAAGCATCAACGTATTTTTCAGTCAAGAGTTATTAACGTCATATAGTAGTATGATACATGTTCATATATAATACTCCAACCATTTTTTTAGTTGTAGTTTTTAACTTTTCTTTCACGTCAACTAAAAAATAATAACAACTTATGCATTCTATTTTAAATACTTTAAACAGGGGCATAAGAAGAAAACGTCGTCAAACGTTGTGTCGGCATTGTAAACGTCAATTAAAAAACAAAATAAAAAAATTTAAAACGCCAATTAAAAAACGAAAGGAGTGTATAGGTATAATAGCATGTGTTTTAGCCACGTGTACTGTGTGTACCCGATTAGAATGATTTCTTTGCATGATGCAGGAAGAAATGGAGGTTTCTAAGTCATAGGATTCTTTGGTACCGTCCCAAAATCTTTGTCCATTTTCTTTAATTCCCCCTACCCCCAAATAGTACTTACTGTTTTTGGCTCCTTCGGTTAGCACTTGGCACTTCGGTCCCACACTCCCACATTTGTACATGTTCACCTCCAGACTCCAGTGGAACCATTCAAATTTCAAATCTTCTAATCTTTACAATTTAGACGTTACATCAACATTTTGACATCATTCAACATTAAATATTTCCTACTTACACTTCTTATTTTCTTTTATTATAAGTAAAATATCAAATCAACTATCTAAAAAAGTCAAAATGTCGACTAATAAATATTCATTGCTTTCAACGCAAATGGACATAAATCTTTCATACTAACAAGAAGTAAAGCAATTGGACATGAATCTTTCATACTAACAAGAAGTTCCAAGTATAAATAAACAGAGGCACAAACCAATGTATCGAGTTTTGATGACTCCATTTTCAGAGTCATGATGAGTAATTTTTAAACATTTTATAAGCCATGGTTTTCTATGGGCACTTATGGACACAACCGAACACCCAAAAGGGGTTGCGATTGATGTTACTACGCAAAGACGCTGAAATGTAATTTATTCACAAGTTCTCTGAGACTGAACTGTTTCCTTCAGGACTATACACACACCCAAAATATATTAAAGAAAATGACCGAAATAGTTATTTCACTACTAAAAAAACAATGTTTGGACACAATTTGGGTGTGTGCATAACAGTTCAGCTTTTGTTTCCAAGAAACTATTATTCGAAAGACCGTCCTACGAAATTGCAACATAAAAATTGTATATCTAAAGAAAACCCTCAACACCTTTTCCTGATAAAACATCCTTGTAGATGAGTAGAGCTTCTTCCATGACTTTGGCATGGCCTAACAATTGTGCTCGCTTCTTGCCAGAAGGATGGGTAGAAAGATAATCTCGCAATGTTGAATTTCCTCCTGTAAGTTTATCCAGTTTTTCATAGACCGAGGGAGCTACCCTTGGATCATAACCAGCAGAAGCCATTAACAGAAGCCCTATGTAATCTGCTTCCATCTCCATCCTTGTCAAAAATGAAATAGCAAGAGAAGTCAGAAACATATAACAATGCCAAAACAAAATGTAGCGTGAAAATTTAACAGGGGCACGAGGACGAATGAAATAAAGGTTGTGAGACCAGAGGAGAAGCACCAAATCAATGTCGCAACAAGACTTTCAACATTACGGAGTAACATTAAGCCACTGCTAAATGCATGTCCATTAAAAAAATCATGGACAAATTTTCAGCCTGCCAGATACCTAACCCAGAGTTTACCTGCGCTTCTCTAGCTCTATGTTAATAGACTCCACCTCTTTGAAATTATGTAAATGTTTAGTGTAAGATTGTAAGTTGTACTTGTTACCATTTCATAGTGGCGTTACCAACACACGACCCATATAAGATGGTAAAAATAGAACATACATACAACACTCCCCAATGCGTCTAAAGAGGCTTCCACTTTAGCGGGGTAGGGGGGGATCGGATATTAGTAGCACGCAACCTGGTAAAATGCGTTGTGACCATAGGTAGGTTGTTTCCGGATTGAGCCATCATGAAGTGCTAAGACTATCTGCTAATCCCCAATAAATAAGAAGCATATAGTGTAATAAGCCATTTTGATTTATTTCACTACATCCAATTGAAACATAATATAAAATCTTTAATTCCATTAGGACATGGAAACATGGTAAAATACAACAAAAAATGCAAAACACTTGAATAGTCAACTCCATACAGAGTCATCGACTGTTTTATTACCACCAACTAATGCCATCTACAAGCACATACATTTTAATTATCCCAGAGTACCAAATTGGTATACATAATATAAACCAAAGTACCAGACCTCTGCTTATAAAGACCTACTTTCTTCTTGATATAATACATCTAACAGATTGTTATTGTACCCAAGGAACATCCGAGGCATGTTTTTTAGCAACGTGAACTTATGCTGCTAAGATATGTGTGGTTCACAAACAGCTTTTACTTAGCAACGAGCAAATATGATGCTTCAACACTGTCTATGAATGGACAGCAAGGGGGTGAAGACAAAAAAGTATTATCAAGCTACATAAGTTGCAGTGTATGATCTACTTTGATAAAACAGGGAAGCTAGTGTCAGATGGAGGAGTTGTATGTTATTTTACCTCCTTGAAAAGGGAAGCCTAAGGAAAAGACTAGACATTGTGTTGACAATATCAGGAGTAACAAACTGGTAAAGCACCAACTGCACTATAGCAAACCACAAATTCTTTGTAATTCCTTCTGCAACATGTCGTGCCACTGCATGTGCAACCTGTCACACAAAAGCAAGAAAAACTACATCAAACCTGAAACAACACATTTCAACATATGAGTAATGCGTAAAGATTAACGACACAATTGTTGCCAGGAAGAATTGTACCTCATGTCCAATTATAGTTGCAAGTTCAGCATCCGATTTGAAGTGTTTAAGCAAACCAGTAAACACAACAATCTTCCCACCAGGCATACAAAAGGCATTCTCAACAGGCTCATTAACCACTAAAACTTCCCAATTCAACCCATCTAAATGACCCGTCGCAGCCACTTCACCCTTTTCCAGACCCTTCTTCCGACTCTGTTGCACCCATTTATCATCAAGAATCTCATCATCCTTGCTCCACCTCCCCTCAACAGGGTCATCACTCAACGCCTTCAAACTACCATCCCCACTAGTCTCAAACGATCCAAAATTTCCACTCGACATATACCCAACATCAGTCCACACTTGTTCTTTACTCAACCCCTTCTGTAAAGACTCAATTATATCCTTAGCTATCAACCTAACCCTCACACTATCAGGGTGTATAGCAGGCAGAATTTTCCCTTTAAACTCATTTTTAGTCTCATTAAACTGTTTCTCACCTAATTGCCTCTCAAGACTTTTGGATAATAATACAAAATGCTTTCTTTTTGTGTAAGGAACCGTCTCTAAATTCCCAAAATATAAAGTTATACCAATTCCAGAACAAACAACAACTACAATAAACACCTTTCTCGGATTTTCAAAATATTTCTTGTGCCCTCTAGGCCTAAAATGATGAACTTGGCGATTATCTACATAATAAAATCTCCTTCCCCCATTTACAACAAAAGGGTTCACTTTATTCTGATTCAACAATCCTTTATTCAAGTTATTCAACTGAAAGATATTACCTTTAGTGGGCTTTGGGTATTGAAAAATTGATTCTTGAATTGGATTTTTGTTGGGTATGATTCTTGAGCTCCGGAAGGCATCAAAAATAAATTTTGTGCGTTTATACCAACCCATTTAGCTGCAACAAGAAGAACAAATGGTATAATTAATCAAAAAAATGAAATTAAATAGGTAGTTGCGGCAGAAAACGAGGAGATTGTGATCAAAACTTGGAGAAGAAGATTTAAGTTTAGTTACCTCCTTTCGTAATTTTTTTTATTAAGGATAAAATATAATTTTCACAAATATTATAGTTTTGGGCATAAATTTAAATAAATAAAGAATGTAGGCCCATATAATAATATTAATTACTCCCTCCGTCCTTAAATGATATTGAGGTAATCAACAAAATATGATTTAAAATGTAAATATCTATTATTCTACATGCAAAAAAAATTATAAGAAAGTTGATATTTTAAAAAATATATATTAAGACGAATTTAACAAGCTCTATTATTTCTTATCGTTTAATGACAATTCATGTTCAAATTTTATTATGTTTGACCAACAAAAGTCAAAATGGACAATCTTTTAAAGAGAAGGGAGTATATCGTTAGATAAAAAAAGGAATTAATACAGTTTCCTTTAAGCAAGAAACGAGAAGAGAAGCATGGATTTTTGTATAATTTTGATTGGAATTAACATGAGATGAAGATGAAAATTGGAGTGGTTTGAGAGGTTAGAATGAAAATGTTGATAAAGATGAAAACAAGCACCTAAGAAAGAGGAGTTACTTCAAATCTCCAATACTCCACACAAACTCAACTAGACAACTGTTTTGATTCCCATAATGCCACGATGAAAAGTTGTAGGTGTCATCTATTCAAGCTCTTGGCCTTCGTGTTCGGGGCTCATAAATTTTGACGGGTCGGATAATTACTCGTTTGAATGAAATATCAAATTATCTTTTTAATCGGGTAATTTAGATGTTATTCGAATATGTATCAGTAGGGTGTTTTGGCTTAGTATCGAGCGGGTGTTAAACTATCCAATTCATTTACACAAACAAATCTATAGACGAGTACGGTCTAAACGAGCCAAACCTAATTACATAATTATTTGACACATGGCAGTTATTGACTCGGGTTGGAACGAGTATCGGTTCACTCGATCGAGTAAGATAATTATCCGTTTGGTTCGATTATCGAGCAGTCATTTTTAATCGAGTCCAACTCAAATGTGGCTCATACATGTACAAAATCCGATATTTCGGTTGAGTATCGAGAGGGTACCGAATTACCTAATTCATTTTCACATACGAATGAGTAAAATTCTATAGATGAATAGGGTTTTAAAGGTTATCAGATGCATATACTATATCGGGAGTATAATGATAGTGAGTGCACCTACGGATGTAAGTAGGTTGGATTTTAAAATTATTTAAACCACGTCGGTGAGAGTTGAAAAATTATCTTACAAATCGGTGAGGTTCGGACAGTTGGTGAACATTATTTACCAAATAGGTTCTTCTACGTCCCAAATATATACTTATGGTATAAGTATAATTTACATAATATCTGGATGCCAACCACTACTCAAGATACTCAATTTCATGATAAACTACATGATCTCCTCTCCTAATGTATTCAACTCTACAAAATATTGCTAATTGCTCGAGATTATGGACGACTAATTACGCCTGCGACCTGTCCATGCATGGTTCGGAGCAATAATACACAATCAAGCGTGTCTTCGCACTTCAAGTACTCTGATAACGGCCAACATGGGAGCTCAGGCAACCTGAACTCCCAAAGTGAGCATTCAAGTCAAGGCGCTTCAAAACTCTAGCCGTAGATTTGTACATTTCACACTTCCTGAGATATCTCTTTTTGCAGGCTGAGACTTGTATTTAGCCCTTTGGAAAACTTGTAATCCTCTGCCTTGAAAATCTCCTCATAGTGTTTCTTCCAGTAGGATGGGCGCTTACATTTCTTTACCAATTCCAAGCTTCCGCGACTTCCTTGCAGAATTTGTAAGACCTGCGGATGTACAATTACGAATATGTAGGGTTTTTCTTTTGAAAATGAAGAAACATAACCCGCGTAGAAGATTACAAACTCATGAGGTAATTCTTTGTTTATATACAGTGTTCTGAGATGGCAAAGAGATAAAATACCTGTCTCATCCAAGGACGTCTGATTGGAGACTGTTGCACACACATATAAGCTGCCAAGATCATGAGGTTCATCTGCAGTTGATTGAAATCATCAGAAAGTGAAGGGTCGATGAGCTCTCCCATTCTGTTTTTCCTCAACAGAGGTTTTGCCTGAAATAAGAAAGGCTGTACAATTAAGTTTTATGCATACAATACCTTACAACATTAAAACTTGATCCTGAAGTGAACATGATTCATACCCACAATACAAGGCTCTGTTGGGAATAGTCAAGGGCTCGACGACCAGTAATTAGCTCTAGAAGTAATACTCCAAAGGCAAATATATCTGTCTTTTCATCTACCGTGCCATGCATCAAGAACTCGGGGGCTAAATATCTGGAGAAAAGGAATTCAAGCATAATCAGCAGCTGCCCGTCATAGTTACTTTTACAAGAACAAGCAAGAAGATGGAAAAATGAAGTTATACAAACCCAAATGTGCCCTCAAACTTCGATATAGTAAGTTGCGTCCAGTGCTCTGGAAGCCACTTTGCTAGACCAAAATCACAAATCTGTAACAAGTATATTCTCAATATTAGTGAAGTGTCTTCGAAATAGTATAATCCATGTAAGACAATGACTTGTCATCAATTTTAATGCAACATATTTTCAACAATAATGTATTATTTCCATTTGAACATGTCTTCTACGCAGTTAACATCATGCAGATCAAATTAATAATGTAATAACAAAACAGAATTTGATTGTGGAAGCAAATAATTTACTTGAGGCTCTAAGTTCTCAGTAAGCAGAATGTTTGCTGCCTTTATATCTCTATGAATAATTCGTCTCTGGCAACCCTCGTGAAGATACAAAAGTCCTTCAGCTATACCTAGGGCAATCTTATACCTGGTATTCCATTCAACATTAGTTTTTGAATCTGCAAAATTAAATGAAAATCAGGGTATATTCAAACAACTGGGAAAGGAATCCAAATTATAGACAGTGCACCTACTGTGTAGCAACGAAGCCAAGCTGCCATGGGGGGACAATTCGAGGACAAGATATAATCCACCTTCAACACCATAACCAATCAACTTAGCGGTATTTGGATGATTGACATGAGCCATTATACCCAACTCAGATAGGAAATCTCCTGTTTTCTCGTCCACTGATCCTTTTGTAAGTCGCTTTATTGCAACAAGCTGCCCACTTTTCAAACACCCTTTATAAACTTCAGCATATCCACCTTTCCCAATCAAATTCGCTACAATATTACACCAACAATTAATATCGCGAAATACACATACAAATTCTGAAAGCTTGTTTGCATTGCAAAGCAAATAACTTACCTTGATTGAAATTTTTGGTGGCATTTTGGAGCTCTGAGATAGTATAATTCTTCCAATGTGGCTTAAAGTGACCCAAATTCGAGTCCACAATAGCACCAGACATGAAACCAGTCTGCTCTCTCATACTACTACTAAACCTCTTGGATAGCTTCAAGGCGTTGTGAGGTTGAAACGATGATAAGTGCTTTCTGGATTTACTCTTCAATAATTGGACAAAACTAGCCCATTTCGAGGATTTTCGATCTTTCTCATCCACAATCCCTGAGGTACTAGGTTTAGACGATGACGTTTCAGATTCTGCACTTCTCAAGAAATCCCCTAGAACTGTATCAGGCGAACTTACATTCTCTTTATCACTTTCCATCACCAACAATTACACCTACTCAGATTCAAGAACCAATTATCAGTAAACCAACCGAAACCAACCATTAG
Source organism: Echium plantagineum (assembly GCA_003412495.2). Classification (NCBI taxonomy): domain Eukaryota; kingdom Viridiplantae; phylum Streptophyta; class Magnoliopsida; order Boraginales; family Boraginaceae; genus Echium; species Echium plantagineum. The sequence continues at coordinate 29,498,305 of CM016567.1, forward strand.
GATTAGCCTAATGAATGAGACGTTAGGCAACAATGACAAAGTCCTAGGTTTGAGTTATTACAATGACAAAAGCCGATTTTTTGAAAGAAAGAGACTAATTAACCCAAATCTCAATCCATCAAACTATAAACTCTACTATATACTATTTCACCAATCAATCTAACACAACCCACCAAATCAAAATGACATTTTGAATCCAACACACAATTCAAAACATGGGTATCCAAAAAATACTTCAATCACACAATACAAACCATAAAAATCCAACCTTTACTTAAATATTGGCTGAAACCATCTCACACAATAGTCTACCACAAATTAAATAGAAGAGCAAATAAACAAAAAGATTCCAACTTTTATCATATACAATCAAAATACCAACTATAAGAAGTTAAGTACTAAAAACAAATAGTACCATCAAATTAAAACTCCCTAATAAATACAAAAAACTGAAAATTAAACACAAACAAAAAAGGAAAAGCCACTATCTAAATTCTCATTAAGACAAGAATTGAGGAGACACTTACAGTTACAACAAGAAACACTTGGAAAAAAAATGATATTACGCCAATTATGATATATGAGATTATGTGTCAGCAGAAGATATATAAGGTGAAGAAAAAGAAGTATGGTAGAAAGGAAAAATTGGTGGTTTCTTCTTCAGAGTTAAGACACAGAAATGTAAAGATTAATGTGTAATGATGTCTATCACTTGAGAGCTGAGCATGAATGTTTCTCAAAACTCACGTACCGTGTAGAATAAGTAGAGACGTAAATATATTTTATTGACCCCACACCATAATTGTTTAAGAACTACTAATGTTTCGTCTCAATCATTTCAATTGACGTCTTCATTTGTTATTAATCCTCGAAACTGTGTTCGTGAATCAAATTTTTTCATAAAATTTTTTTATTAGAATATACAAAGACTTAAACTGAGGACTTAGCTATTGCAACGAAAAATTTAATAATAACACATTTATGTTTATTATACTAATGAATAGAAAGTTATTAGAAAGAAAAAACGAAAACGTTGATTGAAAATAATTAGGGGAATAATATTTATTGTAAGAGTGAAGACAATGGAATTTCTGTTGGATAAAAACAAAAAGGAATTGAAAGATGAATAAAATGGGGTTGCAGTTTTTTGGAGAAGATAATAATGGAAGAAGCAGAGGTATAGGTGGGTTTAGGAGTCATTCATTTTGTTCCAAGGACTAAATCGACCTTTTCAATAGTTACCAAATTTATTTATTTTGGTAATTAATACATTCAAACAAAGGAAGTTCACATTTCTTGTTGTTTATGTAAAGTTGAAAAGGAAATACAATAAAAAGATTGCTAATTTGCACATGTGTTTCTAAGGTTTAAAACCACTCTAAATTAATACTCCACTATTATCAATTAATTTTAATAATTAAATTCATAAATTTATACTTAAATTGCGTTTGTTATTGATGGAGAATTGAAAAGGAAGTGAATATGAATTATGTTGGTAGTTTTTCCTTTTACTACAAGCAGAGAGATTTAGTTACCCTACCTGACCAACCAATGGAAATATGAAATGATGAACATATGAAAGGGGAAAAATATAATTTATGACAAACAGTGGTGTTTTATGAAATTTGGTGATTTTATGATATTGTCTGAAACAAGGTTGTTCCTGCCTACGTGGATGGATGGTCGGAAGATCGAGGTGACACGTGGCTGATGTATTGCTTACTTGGCATGCTAGAAGATTGGGAAAAGTCTCATGAGGGGTACGGCATTACACATAAAAGTCTTCGAGTCAAAAACTCCCGCCTCAATATTGATAACTTCACAAAATAAACGAGTTAATTTTATCTGTTACATTTCAATATTTAATTTATCATCTTTAGCAAACAGGTCCCAAATATAAATTATAGAACTAGATATGATTTTTCATTTTAAAATTATGTCTCAATGTAGAACATATTAATCATGCACCCTAATACGGATTATTATTTCTTCTAGACTTATAACTTATTCGCTTTAATTTAAAATAACTTTCAATATTAATATGTAAGTATAAATGAATTGTGGTAAATTTTATATGTTGAAGCTCTTCTATATTTTGGTATAATAAAATAAATTTAAATGATATAGAATAAATAGATGTATTTATACGTTTTTTATTATTTAGTGTAAGAATAATAATATTTCTTACAATGTATTTTTTTATATTTTAAATAAATATCACAAATACTCCCTCACTCCTCATTAAGTTATAGGACGAGCATGTTAAAGCATTTATACTAAACACCTCAAATATCTTCTTAACTCTAAAATAGGCAATAAATTACATAAAATAAAGTTTTTCAGATTCTTTATCCTTCCCCGGTCCATTCCAAAATTTAAGTAACTTCTTTCAAGGAGTGTAAAAGTGAGGTCTCCCTATTCAAGGTTCTCAATATATTTTATCGTCTTGGTTTTTGTGTCTTTTTTCGTTTTAATGATATATAGGGTAAAAATAGGAAATTTAGTTCTATTTCAAAATTTAAAAAATAACTCTTAAAATAATAAAGTTGATATTAAAAATAAATTCTAAATTTTTTAATAAAGAAGCTAATGTGAATGCTCTAACAGCACTAAGAGTATGGTGGTACTAAATATTGTAACAAAACTTACTCTTAATTTATTTCATTTTTTATAATAGACAATTAAACATGTGTATATATGATGGAGTAATATAAAATCTCATATCACAGATGACATTTTAGACCTTGATCTTGTAATTAGACAAGTCAACATCTGAAGTGAGCATCCAAGTGGAAGAGAACACGTGAGGTTGTGAATGTCTGCAACCGAATCGGCCGACCTCAAATAATCATCTTTATTACACTCATCATAGTGAACAAAAACAATAGTCATCAAGACAAACGAGTATATATTGACAAAATTTAAAAATGAGAAAAAACCAAAAACAATAATTAAAAAATATGTATTAATAATTTAATAATTTGATGATATTTGACTTAAGCTTCAAATTAAGTGGTCTGAAGTTCTATATTTGTTGAAAATATTATATTTCATAAGTTCATTTTAACTATTCACTGTTGATAGTACATCTATTCATACTTCAATTTTATCGCTATTTTTCATATATAAAAGCTATTCATTATTATATTCCAATATTGATTCTATTTGAGAATGATTTTGTTTGTTATATAATTAATAAATTGCTATTGGCCACATAAATTACACAAATGCAGTAGTGAATAGTAATTGGACACGCAACACAAATTAGCATATTAAATTGTCACCATTGGTGAAGCTCTATCTACAACATTGATCATTAATTAATTACTCACTAGACCAATATATGATTGCTAATTTTATTACAATGTTTTACATATACATGTAAACTTAAAAATTCATATATTTTGAAAAGGTTGTTGGAACTTGGAAGGTATAACAAGATATAGTAAAAGTAGTTGAATAATATTGGCCACATGTATAAATTGTATCTAAAAGAGAGTTGAAATGAATAATGTCGAACTTAATCTGTCATTTGACTTCAAAAATGTTATGCCATTAGCTTTAAACTATGGCGGATTAGAGAAATACTTAGAGCCTAACTATATATAGAGTTAGGTTTTACTAATCAAAAGGAAAAATTGTCCATCAAAGCACCCATAAAAATAGCATAAAACGTAACTACCTATTTAATCTTGATCCAACGGTCCAGATATGAAGTTAGGTTTTACTAACCCGTCTTAAGTTAGGTTACAAGAAAAAACTCGGCGGATTATTATATAATAATAATCGAACGTATGGGCGAATGGGTGATCATCAATCAGTCAATAGTCACCTTAACTGCTTAATCTTTAATTGAAGGCTAATTGAATAGCTCAATGGAATTTTTTTTGGTATAAATCAATTAATTTAAAACGCACCTTATTGTTAATTTGCTTAATTTCTAATAATTCTCTATCCATGAAATTACCTTATATGAAAGAGCGGGTAAGTCTTATTAATTTAACTTTTTGTTCAGCGGCACCGATTACGATCACAGTAAGAGAAAATTAATGAATAAAATATAAATTACTAGCATATATAATTTTATTGAACTTTTTTGTTTTCTTACATTTTCAGTAATGTGGAGTATTATAATCTTAAAAATTTATTAATATCAATTATATAATATATTTTTTTTTGTAAATTAGCGATGAGGTGAGTTTCACTAGCAAGAACTTTTTTCAATAGGCTATTCGATATATAATGTTAGGTTAGTGGTGAATAGCCTACAATCACTGACCCACTATACATAGTATTTATATTATAAATGTTCTATATATATATATATTATATTAACAATTATAATTATCATCATTAAAATATCTCCCCTCTTACTTCTACATTTTATATATGAATCCATTTCTCATCCCTAGTAGCTAAAGGGGAATTCAATTGAGATTCGATGTTATGCGAACTCGGAATGTTCATGTATGTCACTGTTTGTCTATACATATTTTTATTTTGTATTGTTGCACTAAATATTCCCAACTGTTTGTTGTGTGTATCAAATATCAATCCGTGACCACTTCAAGGTCACTTATCAACAGGCCAATTGTTTACAACAGAAGAAAAAAATGGACATTGATGTGTAATAAACGAAGGTTTTTTATGAGTATAAAAGCTCAAATAAAAGTCGAATTTAGTAGTTAGTATGGTTTTTTTATTGAGACACCATCATTAACTTTGTACTTTATGATTTCAAGACATAAACATGATCGAGCTTAATAATTATTATACATAATTATTAAATTATATTTAGATATCTATTAATAGATGTTTGAGCACTCAATTACAATACTCAATATATATTACATATAACTATAAGTATTACATTAGTAATATGTATTAACACATGTAAAAAATGAATTTTGTTAATGAAATTGCTCTAATAAAAGACGACACTGAGTGGAATTTGAGAAGGGTTCGGCTCGACTTGAAAATGGTTGGAGACTTGGAGTCGACTTAACAATATTGGTACAGGTTCGACATGATTCAATTTGAAAAAGAATCCAAACATTAGGACTCGAATTGGCTCAATAATTATCAAATCAAATTCAAATATAATATAATTCGATCTGGTTCGACTCGTTTAAAAACCTAAATAAATATTTACGGGTTTGGTTTTAAATTGGTACTGGTTTGATAAGGGGCCTCTAGACAGTAACCCTCCAAGGACCCAAACCTGACCCGGGCTTGGGCCCCTGGTAGGCTGCACACGGTCAGTTTGCACATCTACAGATCCATTCATTCAAATTAGGGCAAATGACCAGGATGATCACTTATGTTTGGGTAGGGGTCCCGGTTGATCACCTATGTTTCAAATGGTCCTGGTTGATCACTTATGTTTTTAAATCGAGTCTCAGTTGGTATTTTAGACCTAAACTTTGTAAATTATCACCTAATTACCTCACGTGACAGGCACATATCATTTTTCAGGGGTAATTTAGTCATTTCAAGTCCTTTTTCCAATTTTTTTTTTCAAAAAAAAAAAATCAAAAAACAAGTGAGGTTGATTTAGAAATATAAGTGATCAACAAGGACCCTTTGAAACATAAGTGATCAACTGAGACCCCAACCCAAACGTAAGTTCCCTTATAATGTAAAAATCACAACAGATTAAGTAAAGAATAAAATGTACATTGATTGTTAGAGATAATACCCCTCCATCCTTATTTTACAATAATTATTTTATACATTTTATTTTTAAGTTCAACTTAATGATACATATTTATCTCTAACAATCAATGTACATTTTGTTCTTTACTTAATCTGTTGTGATTTTTACATTATAAGGGAACTTACGTTTGGGTTGGGGTCTCGGTTGATCACTTATGTTTCAAAGGGTCCTTGTTGATCACTTATATTTCTAAATCAACCTCACTTGTTTTTCGATTTTTTTTTTTGCAAAAAAAAAAATTGGGAAAAAGACTTGAAATGACTAAATTACCACTGAAAAATGACATGTGCCGGTCACGTGAGGTAATTAGGTGATAATTAACAGATTTTAGGTCTAAAATACCAACTGAGACTCGATTTAGAAACATAAGTGATCAACCAGGACCATTTGAAACATAGGTGATCAACCGGGACCCCTACCCAAACATAAGTGATCATCCTGGTCATTTGCCCTTCAAATTATATATACATAATATACTCCCTCTATTCATAAACGATGAATATATTTTGATTTTCATAATTACTAAATTACTCAATTGAAAAATAATTTATCCCTATATAATATATTATATTTTACTAAATTACTCAATCTTATTTTGTGAGGCTTATCGTTATTGATCGTTTTCAACTATACAAAATTACTCAATTGAAAGATAGAAAGTTAGGGCCTTTGTAAACGATCTTTTTTTCTTTATAGTGAAAGCTGTAACAACAACAAATAAAATAGCCACCAACATTGAGACGAACTAGTATAAACTTTTGGTGTTGTCTAATTCCCGCAATTTACTTCTATCATAGTCATTAAGGTTTGTTGGGATTGGAAAATTAGTTTTAGAACGTAATTTTCAACCGTATTTACTAGACGAGAAAGGGATGTATGAAATAACGTAGACTCACACTATCATCACACATTTTTTCCATTAAGCATTTCTTTTGTACATTGTTAGTTTGAAATATATGCTGATTTGTTCTTCAAAATGAATGGCTAGGGACTGAATATAATAACATTCTAGAGCTTATTACATTTGACATCTAAATAAATATTATCAAGTCTAATGTGTAAAGTATAGCATTTTTTCTCCTATATATTAGGAATATCTTCACAGGGGCACCTCTTATTTTCTTCAAGAAGTTGGTGGCAACTCTCATTTTTTCTTTGCTATTTGGCTCATGAAAGGGGCTTATACATTTACAAGAAAAAAGGGAGGGGGGGGCTTAATAGTCTGCAGTTATTTAAGACTTTTCTTTACTACTCCCTCCGTCCCTAAAAGATTGACACATTTTGACTTTTGGTGATCAACAAAACACTATTTAAAACATAAACATTTATTATTTTACATGAGAAAAAATTATAAAAAGTTAATATTTCAAAAATATATATTGAGACGAATCTAACAAAGTCCCACAAGACTATATTATTTCTTATCGTTTAATGGGAATTCATGATCAAATTTTGTAATGTTTGACTAACAAAAGTCAAAATGCATGTGACAATATTTTAGAAACGGAGGGAGTATTATATATGTGGAATGAATTTGGATAACGATTTAATTTGCCAACAAACGTAATTTTGGTGTTAAAAAGACGGTTGACTTGAAATACAGAAAAAACGTGTTTAAATATACTCATCTCCAGAAATCATATTTGAATCCTCTTGAAAAGAGACTCAGGTCTAGAATTATTAGATAAAAGCATTTTTAGGTGATTAATGTGGTCTCGACTGCCATTATTGAGACAAAATACGTAGTATAATTATGATTTGTCTATAATTGAATATATATCGTCACCACATATGATATATGTAAAAGTTGTCATCCATGACTTGAAAACATTTGAGTAGATCCGTTATAATTCACTCCAAAACAATCAAAAAAACATAAAGTATAATTACTAGGTTTCATGCTAAATTATTTCGTAAAATTTTATGGTACCTAATTATGTTTAGGTAAATGATCACAGTAATCACCTATGTTTACAAAATACTTTCAGTTCATTACCTACAGAAAATGTTATTGTCGATCATAAAATATATTATATTTGATATCGCATGTTAAATTTTTTGTTAAATGCATGTTGCAGATGGGTTGTTTCAGATTCAAAATTGAGTGTGTCTATTTCAGATTTTTCTTTTGAATTTCCACCCAAACGTATATTAAATTAAATGACCGAAGTAACTTTACTGACAAGTCATATGCCTCTCACCTGATATTATTAACGATTGATTGACGTAATAAGTGATGAACTAAAACGTTGTAAAACATAATTGATTGACAAGGATGTTTTGAAACATCGATAATTGAGTATAAACATAAGTAATTGTTGATTTGTCATAGAATTTTGCCCTTACATTTATTGTATTTTCTATTAAAATGTGCATTTTCTATATTTCGTCTCATTACATTATTAGCTAGTCGAGTAGTAGTTTGTTTGAGTTACTAATCAATAAGTTAAAGTTCATTTCTGTCTAGATTTCTTATACCTCTTGCTATATGAACCTAAACAATAATATCTCCACTTGGCTTACCTGCTTCCCACTATGGAGTTTATGGACCACACCCAACACGATTCTAATCTTCGTACCAACAAATCAAATTTGTTACCCTCCAATTTTGTTGAATTCAACGACACCTATTTATCTTCCCCAACAAGCAAACCAACGTTTACTACTATACGATCATTTCGTACGGTGGTAAAATAGATGAGCTTGTGATCGTAAGATCATAAGTTCAATTTTTCCTACAAACATTTTTTTGATCGAGTCTGTTACATAGTGCTCGTCTAGTGTGATTTACTTAGTTAACCTGGTTCGTAGACTATTACGTCAGCCTGAATGTACGACAATGCCCCAATCTATATTTGTTCCTATTGGGATAATGTGTCTATTATGCATTATATAATTATATTGTGACTATCATATGATATCCACTAAATGTTATGCGTAAATAATCGAAACATAGAATATAAAATCCGCATGAACATAGACTCCCTCTCGAATGCTAAATATTGAACCGAAATGTTAGCTCGAAGCTCAACTCATTTAGCAACAAGCTGATCTTTAAGGCTCGACTTATACGAGCTAGAGCGAGGGAGTCGTTCGGTGTAGCTCGACATAAAAACAAAAAGACAAGGTTTACATTCTGTGACAGTGACTCGAGACAATCTAAGTCAAATGCGTTGATCAACCAAACTCCCTCGTTTTCCTGGAAACTGCATGTTCTCACATTACCAGAAAAGTCAAAAAGTCAATTTATATAATTATCTCCACTCATTTCTTTATCATCACAACAACTTCATCATTATAAAAATATAAATCAGTCCAACAACATTATTCAATCTCAAAAACAATGCTGTATAATTCAAACCAATATTAATAAATTAGTCCCATTTTCCCCTCCTGATATAAATCAAACAGACAACATTCTTGATTCACATTCATGAATATTTCAAGAAAATCAAATAAATTAGTCCTAGGTTGTTGTTCTTCATCCTTGTACTAAGCTCTGTTTTTGTATATAGATTCTTGATTCATGAATTAAAAAATCAAGAAAATTTCGAAAGATAGTACTCAATATTAAATAAGTGCCAAGTTGATTTTTTTCCTCATATAAATCAAATAGACAACATTCTTGATTCTTCAATCCCAAAATAATATTAAAAAACAGTATAAATGAGTACCAAGTTGTTGTTTTTCATAGTTGTGTTATATTCTGTTTTTGTATATATTTCATCTTCCCACATACCTCACCGGAGCCTCCTTCAAAGTGGTGGTTCTGCCCCATGTCCACTGAACTTCAACGTCCTCCGGGCAATTTCAGGAGGCATACCTCCGCCAGCTGTAGACATCCCAACAAGGTGTGGATACATTATTGCAGGTCTTCATATAGTTGAAGCTGAGTATTTCAGAACCAACAATTCATTCATCCCTCCAGTTGACTCAGCTGAGTCATGTTTTCAAGGTTTTCAGAGTATAGTCAACGAATTTATGCCTAATCTTGACCTACAAAGTAGTTGTGGGATTAACTCAACTAGGATTGTCCAAGGTTGTCTGGATATCATAAACAGGACTGAGTTTGAATCGATTTTGCCGCGTGATGTGTTAAACGGTGTTGTTTCGACCTGCAACGTGTCGTTGAATGGCTCGGCTTGTAATGATTGTTCTTCTAGTTTGCAGAATGTTACTTCTAGGTACTTCCCTGGAGATTCCACAGAGAGCATTACTAGTTGCAGGGATTATGCTTCCATTTACGCTGCCTCTTCAGGGGGGCGGGATAGGCCTATTGATCGGACTACCGTGACTTGCTTGTTTTCGCTCGACTTTGATCGGTTTGATAATTCAGAAACATCTTCAGACAGTAGACGGAGGAAGATCATAATTGGTGTTAGTGTTGGATCTTCTGTTGTTGTATGTTTATTGGGGATTTTGCTGTTATGGAGGAAGATGAGGAGGAATTTGAGGTTGCAGCAGAGGAATGAGAGTGGTTTAGCATTGTCTAGATTTGATTCAATGAGGGGGAATTCAGTGTTGGTTAAGTTCAGTTTTGAGGAAGTTAAGGTTGCCACCAATAATTTTTCCGTGTCCAATGTGATTGGAAGTGGAGGTTATGGAAATGTTTATAAGGGTGTGTTGTTAGATGGTTCTGAAGTAGCTTTCAAGAGGTTTAAGAAGCTTTCAGAGGACGGGGAGAACGATTTTATGCATGAGTTGGAGGTTATTGCAAGTGTGAGGCATGTTAATCTTGTGGCTTTGAGAGGGTATTGTACTGTGTCTACTAAACATGAAGGATACCAGAGGATTATTGTTTGTGATTTGATGAAGAATGGGAGTTTGCATGATCATTTGTTTGCATCGAAAAGCGAGAGATTGAGTTGGCCTGTTCGCGAGAATATTGCCTTAGGCACTGCTAAAGGTTTAGCTTATTTGCATTATGGGGTGCAACCTGCGATTATACACAGGGATATTAAGGCTAGCAACATTCTTTTGGATGAAAGCTTTGAGCCTAAGGTCGCGGATTTTGGATTGGCGAGATTTTCACCAGATGGGATAACTCACTTGAGTACCAGTGTGGCAGGGACGATTGGATATGTGTCACCTGAATATGCATTATACGGGCAATTGAATGAGAAGAGCGATGTTTATAGCTTTGGGATTGTGCTTCTTGAGCTCCTTACTGGAAAAAAAGCGGTGATGGCAGTCAGCAAAGATGAGCAACCTATTATTCTGAGTGATTGGGCATGGTCATTGGTGGGAGAGAATAGGATTTTGGATGTTATCGACGAAACTATACCAAACTTAGGACCTCCTGAAGTGTTGAAGAAGTATGTACTAATCGCTCTTATTTGCTCACACCCGAAATTATCTGTTAGGCCAACAATGGACCAAGTTGTTAAGCTCTTGGACGCTAATGCACCAACACCAGTACTTCCTGAACGACCCATTTCTCTAATTGCAGATCTTACTGTTTTTGAGCAATCTCTGAACAGCATTGGATCTGGTGACTATCTATCGACTAGCACTTCGGAATATACTCTAAAATATGATGGTATCTCTCGTAGTTGATGTCTATTAGGTCCCTTTTAACATATAGATGCTGAATGATGCAGTGTTGTACAGTTACATCGAGTTTCATGTATAGCTGTTGTAAGTGAGACCTAGTGCAGCTTTTTCTTAGGCTGTGACCCGAGATCAATGAAGATTAGCAGATACAGAATTATTTTCTTCAATTCCGATGTATCATTACATTACTATTGTGATTTCTCAATTGTAGTTGGCCATTTTTACATACTGGATATTAGATGCTAAATTTAAGTAATGTGGATGTTTTGCTTCTATTAGTCCATGAACCAAATGCAATAGCCAAGAGTTCATCAAACAATGTTTTTTTTTGTCGCTTTGACGTGTGATTGGCTTGTACAGTAGTGAGCGATATTCATTTTCATCGGTGAGTAACTGTGTAGGATTTCTCTTGTTATTTATGGAATTGTCTCCCCTTTCTGAAGTAATGAAGATGTAGTTAGCGCTCACAAAATAATAGACCATGCGTGTAAGATGCTTCGACAATAAAGAACATGATACCATCGATTTTTCTGATGTCAATTCTTATTAGTTACCATCCCCAACATTCATGTTCTGGGAAAATCACCAAACTCTACTGCTTTTTGGCTCTTACAATTCCTTATATTTCCAACTTCGTGTTTATAATGTTAATAGCTGATTTCGACTTCTGGTTTAACGTTAATTGTGTTATACTCTGCAATAAACGCCAAGCTGATGCTGCAATCAAAGATTGTGATATCTAATTTGCTAGAATCAACTACAGAACATAATCTTCACCACCGAAGAGTGAGATTTTATACAAGATGCAATTTCTGGATTCTTAGAGGAATTCCTTTTAAGAGTTCATCTTTACAGTTTTCCCAACTAGAGTCAAAATACATTATAGTCCTAAAGCCTAAAATTAAAAACTACTCCAATGGTTAGTGCTACTAATGGGCCGAGTAATTGGGAACTCGCTCGTTACCCGACTCAGAAAACCCGCTCTCGTTATTCGCTCTTATCCTTATCGAGCGATACTAGAGTAAAATCTTTTACTCGTAGCTTATCGAGTAAAGGGTAACACTATATACACACACCAGAATAGTGCTCCTTGTAAGAGTGAAATTACAGTTTTACTCCCCACTTAATTGCTTCAATTACTACATCTCCAAATAGGGGGACAAAATAGTAATTTCACCCCTAAAATTCACTATTCTGGTGTGTATAACAGAAACAAATTAGTGCTCCAAATTAAAAACTGGCAAGAAAATTTGTCATTCTTCCAAAATTCTCACAATCATGAGAGTGACCTGAGATCATACCCGTCAACGGCGTTGATCTTGATCAACCAAATTTTCTTGGAAACTTCATGTTCCCACATTATCAAAACGTTGTTGTTTTTCGTACTTGTATTAAGCTCTGTTTCTGTATATAGACTAAACAGACAACATCCTTGATTCTTGAATTAAAAAAATCAAGAAAAAATTTGTAAAAAAAAGTATAAAATGAGTACCAAGTTGTTGTTTTTCAACCTTGTATTTGGTTCTGTTTTTGTATATATTTCATCTTTACACATACCCCACAGGAGCCTCCTTCAAAGTGGTGGTTCTGCCTCTTGTCCACTGGACTTCAACGTCCTCCGGGAAATTTCAAACGGCGTACCTCCGCCAGCTGCAGACGTCCCAACAACGTGTTTATACTTCATTGGAGGTCTTCATATAATTGAAGCTGAGTATTTCAGAGTCACCAATTCATTCATCCCCCCAGTTGACTCAGCTGAGTCATGTTTTGAGGGTTTTCAGAGTGTAGTCAACACATTTAATCCTAATTTTGACCTACAAAGTAGTTGTGAGATCAATTCAACTAGGATGGTTCAAGGTTGTCGGGATATAACAAACAGGAATGAGTTTGAATCGGTTTTGCCACGTGATGTGTTAAACGGTCTTGTTTCGACGTGTAACGTGTCTTTGGATGGCTCGGCTTGTAATGATTGTTCTTCTACTTTGCAGAATGTTATTACTAGTTACTTCCCTGGAGATTCCACAGGGAACATTACTAGTTGCGGGGATTATGCTTCTATTTACGCTGCCTCTTCAAGGGGGCGGGATAGGCCTATTGATAGGACTACCGCGACTTGCTTGTTTGCGCTCGACTTTGATCGGTTTGATAATTCGGGAACGTCTTCAGACAGTAGACGGAGGAGGATCATAATTGGTGTTACTGTAGGATCTTCTGTTGTTGTATGTTTATTGGGGATTTTGCTGTTATGGAGGAATTCGAGGAGGAGTTCGAGGCTGCAGCAGAGGAGCGAGAGTGGTTTAGCATTGCCTAGATTTGATTCAATGAGGGGGAATTCAATGTTGGTTAAGTTCAGTTTTGAGGAAGTTAAGGTTGCTACCAACAATTTTTCCGTGTCCAATCTGATTGGTAGTGGAAGTTATGGAAATGTTTATAAGGGTGTGTTGTTAGATGGTTCTGAAGTTGCTTTCAAGAGGTTTAAGAAGCTTTCAGAGGACGGGGACAACGATTTTATGAATGAGTTGGAGGTTATTGCAAGTGTGAGGCATGTTAATCTTGTGGCTTTGAGAGGGTATTGCACAGTGTCTTTTCGACAAGAAGGGTATCAGAGGATTATTGTATGTGATTTGATGAAGAATGGGAGTTTGCATGATCATTTGTTTGCATCGAAAGGTGAGAGATTGAGTTGGCCTGCTCGCGAGAATATTGCCTTAGGCACTGCTAAAGGTTTAGCTTATTTGCATTATGGGGTGCAACCTGCGATTATACACAGGGATATTAAGGCTAGCAACATTCTTTTGGATGAAAGCTTTGAGCCTAAGGTTGCGGATTTTGGATTGGCGAGATTTTCACCAGATGGGATTACTCACATGAGTACCAGTGTGGTAGGGACGATAGGATATGTATCACCTGAATATGCATTATACGGGCAGTTGAATGAGAAGAGCGATGTTTATAGCTTTGGGATTGTGCTTCTTGAGCTCCTTACTGGAAAGAAAGCGGTGATGGCAGTCAGCAAAGATGAGCAACCTCTTGTTCTGAGTGATTGGGCATGGTCATTGGCGGGAGAGAATAGGTTTTTGGATGTTATCGACGAAACTATACCAAACTTAGGACCTCCTGAAGTGTTGAAGAAGTATGTAATAATAGCTCTTATTTGTTCACACCCAAAGTTATCTGTTAGGCCGACAATGGACCAAGTTGTTAAGTTCTTAGATGCTGATGCACCAATACCAGTAATTCCTGAACGACCCATTTCTCTAATTGCAGATCTCAATGTTTTTGAGCAATCTCTAAACAGCCTTGGATCTGGTGATTATCTATCGTCTAGCACTTTGGATTATACTCTAAATTATAGTGGTAACTCCCGTAGTTGATGTCTATTAGTTCCTTTTAGACATATATCGGCATCTGCTGAATGATGCAGTGTTGAACAGTTACGTTGAGTTTCATGTATAACTGATGTAAGTGAGACTTAGTGCAGCTCTTCCTTACTGAGGTCATGACGACATCAATGAAGATTAGCAGATACAGAATTATTTTCGTCAATTCCGATTGTATCATTAGAGTACTACTTCAATTTCTCACTTGTAGTTTGGCATTTTTACATTCTGGATATTAGATGCTTAAGTTAAAGTTTTGCTCTTATTAGTTCATGAATCGAGTGCAATAGCCAAGAGTTCATCAAACAACATTTTGATCTTTTCGTCGCTTTGACATGTGACTGGCCTGTGCAGTATTGAGTGATATTCACTTTCATGGGGGGGGGGGGGGGGGGGGGGAGGGGTGGTGGTGGTTACTGTAGGATTTCTCTTTATCTATAGAATTGACTCCCCTTAAAGATCTTCTGAAGTAACGACGATGTACTAGAGCTGTTCATGTTGGCACCAGCAGTTAGCGCTCACAAAATTCACACGTGTAATATGTTCGACAATAAAGAACATTATCCCATCGATTTTTCTGATGTCAATTCTTATTAGTTCGTCCCCAACATTCATGTTTTGGGAAAATCGCTAAACTATACTGCTTTTTGGTTCTTATGTTTTCAATTTCGTGTTTATAATTTTAATAGTTGATTCCGACTTCTGGCTTAGCGTTAATTGTGCTATACTCTGCAATAAACGCCAAGTTTATGCTGCAATCAGAGATTGCGATATCTAATTTGCAAGAATCAACTACAGAACATAATCTTCATCACCAAAGAATGAGATTTATAGAAGATGCAATTTCTGGATTCTTAGAGGAATTCTTTAAAGAGTTTATATTTACAGTTTTCCCAACTAGAGTCAAAATACATTATAGTGCTAAAGCCTAAAATTAGAAACTACGAAATATTTGCAACTTTGAAATCAATTTACTATCTATCTAAAATGTTGGTTAGTTGGTTATGCTTGTCATCAGAATTAGTAGATGCCATAAGACTTCGGTACCTCAGTCAAGCTTTGTATACTCGAGCAACATATGAGGTGATCGGTAGATCTTTACCAATGTCCAGTAAAGGGCCTCTTCGACTCCAAGCTCCCCCTCGGCTCTTGCAGCATAAATGTCTTCACATATGGCTATCAACCTGCATCCAGTAGAAACAAAAAGCGACCTTGAGTAAAAACTTCCTATGGTGTCTTTTTAAGCCTAGCTGGCACAATAACAAACCTGTCGCATGAAGGAAGATTCTCATAAGGGATCCTCATTCGTAAGTCTGCACACTGAAGCCTGATGAAACGTCCAACAGCAAGCACGAACGTGATATACAGTCCCCAAATGCTAAACTTGCTGAGAGTCTCACCAAGGAAGCCCTCTGACACAAATAAATAACACTATCAATACCTCAAAAGTCAGTCATGCTATCAAGATCTAAACATATGGAAATCACTTGACAAAACTCTTACGAGGGGTTTCCTCTGACACAATTATGGCCATAGGTCCCGTCAAGCCTCCACAGGCTCTTACATCTAACGAGTTAGTATCATGAAATGCCCACCAATTGGAATCTCCTCTGTTTAATGTAAGATCTCCACTAACATCATTTGCCTGTACAAATACAAAGACTCATGTACTTGGCCAGTAATATTGAGAAGACTTCACTTTATGTGCATAATATTCTTCGATTCACACAAGCTATATGATTGTCAATTATCAATAGAACTGCTATAAAACTCATACCTCCTGCTCAAAATTTCGAACTTCGCCAGAACCAGTAACCCGCAAATATCTTGAATATATATTAAAAACTGTAAACCTGCTGGCAGAACCTCTCATAACATCTGCAACCTCAGATGGTTTTGGAAGATCCTGAATATCAGCATTTCTTTCATATTTCACAACTTCCTTTCCCTTTGGTCTATCCCTTGTAAGTACCCAAGAGAATTTGATATCCATACTAACATTGAGAGACTGAATAAAGCTCCCCATAACCACGTCGGGCACAAGCCATAAAGAATTCGCATTTGATTGGCAGCAAATCAATTGGATATCATTCTGATCATATGATGCTAGATAATCTTGGGGATCAAGATTTACAGAGGTATTGAGCTGTTCCCACGGAAGTATTTCACATAAAGTAGTTTGGTACAATGTCAATCTGCCTGCTATAGTTTTTATATCAACCTCAACACTGGCATCTTTAATGGGGTTTGCAATATTTGTGGGGTTACCACTACTGTACATCTGCAACAAGATATTACTACTCAGTCATATGAGATGGTTTAGTTAACTACGTTCTGTTTTTTAACTTCTCATTAACCAATATGAAAATTGGGATTTTAAGAAAGCTGAACATATCTTACTTACAAGCATGGGAGTCCATATCACGCAGAGTAGAATGAAGAATAAGCATATTCCATTGCAAAATTTGGTGCATTTAGATTGCTTGTCTCCTGGTTTATGCCACGCTCTATTTAGCACACTGTCACATTTTACAAGATATAAACTTGCATTGATGTCCTCCAACTAAAACAGGAAAAAAAATATCAGTCTTGCATCTGCATTCGAACTAATCTGACCACACATCAAAGCAGGCAATGGTTAAGCACAAAGTGCGTACTATAAGTAGTGAGGGTAGAATTGAAAGCCACCTCTTGGTCCTAATAAACAAAAATAATTTGAACAGACAACAAAACATACAATGGGTAAGCACTAAGCAGGTAGTATAAGTAGTGAGGCTAGAATTGAAAGGTCATCCAGAGCTTGGTCCTAATAACCAACAATGTTTCAAGGATTAAAATGCACAATTCAATATAATTTCCACCAACTGCAGAAACTAGGCGAACTAGGGCACACCCGAGGCATATTGAACAGTCACTATCATGATACTTAAGAAGGGTTTTGATTATTGCGACAGAAAATTTCCTAGTTGATAACTTGAATTTATTGCTCTGCCGAAACACATTTCTTCTTTGTTTCTTTTCCTACTTGACGGTGGAAAGAACTAGACAATCAAATGCCTATAGCAAATTTTTTTATAAGACTCACCTTCAGCCAATCATACATTGTCAATGATGTTGTTGTGCATGACCAGTCGAGGACACATCGCAGTTCATACAGGAAAGGAAGAGCACGATAGAGTCGATATCCCATAAAATTAACTTGAGATACTTTGCTAGTCAGAAATTGTTGATATAAGGAGCTTTTATGAGAAATACCATACCGAATCTGTATAGCTTGTAGTGCTAAAGAAATTGTTTTAGTTAGATATATTGCACGTAAGGCCAAGCTAGCAGCAGTCTGTTGGGAAGTGTCTGTGTTCCAGGCGTATACTGTAACTGTATATGTAAAGAGTACAAGGTTGAAGATATAGAAGATCACTTTTCCCATGGCAAATGAACAAAGGTATATGACGCGATCAACAACGATCAAGAAGAATATAATCTGCAAAAAAAAAAAAAAGATTCTTAGCACTTGAGAAAAAGACGAGAGTAAATTATTAGCTAATAAATGCTAGGAAAATATAATACTAGTAAAAACTAATATGAAGAAAAGATCAGGGATATTAAGGAAAGAATACACAATGAGATGCATTTTATTTAACCAGCCACGGAGAATTGTACAGGTGCCTATCACAGATAAAAAGATGTCATACAGACATTTATGTTATTGACTCTCCCCTGTAATTTAACCTTCAAGGAATGTTAAAAGGTTTCAGGTTTTACCAGTCAACTTCCATTTAAAAGTAAAATTTGGAGGAGTATAATTAAAAGGAAACAAAAGG
Source organism: Echium plantagineum (assembly GCA_003412495.2). Taxonomy (NCBI): domain Eukaryota; kingdom Viridiplantae; phylum Streptophyta; class Magnoliopsida; order Boraginales; family Boraginaceae; genus Echium; species Echium plantagineum. The sequence goes on from CM016567.1 coordinate 29,516,775, forward strand.
CAACATGCTTACCATTAAAATGAATACAAATTCTTTAGGGAATTGATCCTCCAGTTGATAAACTTCAAGAAAGTCTGTTTTATTTTTTATGACAGACTGATAAAATATGCCAACCAAAAAGAAAACTGACAAGTCTGCACCAAAAATATATGCATAGAGATCAATTTCTCGTATGCCTCCTCCAATAACAGATAAGATAGGGTATGGAAATCTGATATCTTCGAGAATCCCTGTGTGTTGTGCTCTGGAAATCTCCTTTGCTACATCTGCTGCAGGTGTAAGTGACTCATAACGTTCTTCTGGTATGCTATCCGTCAATGGGGAGGCATAAACCACCTCAAAAACGGCCAGCGCAACATTTGGGCTTTCTTTACTCCTTTCAATGCTCTGAATTTGAACCTTACTAGCATAGTGACAATGATAAGGATCCTCATTCTTGCACCTCTCAGCATGAACTTTGCTGAGCAGCTGGTTTATTCCAGATTCAATTCTATCTGGCTGGACCCCATCCTCCGGCCACAAATGAACATCCATAGACAACTGGACGAAATATGGAGGAGATTCAGCTTCCTGAGTCAGCGACTTCCAGTATCTAGAGAAGCTTCTTATTACCTCAATAGTTGTATTCTTTACCATTAGGAATATCCGAAGTAGTTTCTGGTTAAAGCTAAAATCTTCATACACCTCCATCTGACCCAATACCTTCCCCTTGGAACTACTAAATCCAACAGAAGACCATTCACCATCTTTGGCTGTTATAGAACTCTGTATGAGAGTAAACAAATATACTAAAAAGAGAGGCAACAAGCTAATAACAAAGGACGCTGATATTCTCTTTGTAGGGAATCCCAATGGTTGTAGAAGACTTGATTGTATAGTGAAGCCACAATGTTGAATAATGATTTGATAAAGATACTGAACCAAGATATAAAATTCTGTACATATTAGCATAACCACCCAGAAGATATAACTCGGTCCCGTATTAACACATAGTGCATATAAGAAGAGAGATGCCACATATACCATGGAGAGCAAGCTGAAATTCCACAGGAAGACAATAACAAAACAAAAATAACAAACAACATCATTATTGGAACGCATCTGAGACCATATATGCTCCAAAATTCTTCCAATCTGCAGACTGGCAGTATCAGACATTCTACTCTTGTCAGACTGCAAAGATGACGAACGAGCCATATGCAGCACTTCCTCATTTTCAATGTCATAGGTTGCCTTTATTGTGGATGATTGCTCGTTTGAATCAGAGTCCTCGGGAATATTCAGAAAGTTGACTATATTGTTAACTGCCAGATTTCTAAGTGACTGGACTTGAGAAACACCATCTTCTATTAATTGGACAGCAGAAGAAACTAATGGGTTATCCTTGCTCTGGCTTTGCCCTTTCTCAACTCTATGCAAATCAGAAACTCCATCATCTGTATTTTCTTCAAATTCACTAATCTCAGAAATAAAATTATCTTCAAAATGCTTTGCAGAGATCACAGAATATGTATTATCTGCTCTGCACTCTTCGGCGATTCATGCATATCCAAGTGTAAAACCTGGGCGAAATTGTATATTGATCTCCTCTTTATTTCTGCTTTTAGTATCAGCTATGGCACTTCTCCTCCTTACTCCTTCGTTATCTGTTCTTGCCCTCGTAGGCGATTCAAGCAAATCCAAGTGTAAACCTGTGTCAGACTGTATATTGATCTCTTCTTGATCTAGGTGTTTAGCATCAATGTTTCCTATAAGACTCCGTCTCCTTGCCCCTTCATTATCAGTTGGAGTGTCAAGACGAGCAGCAGAAGTAGAATTAATACCATGAAGTTGGATTTGAAGGTTGAGCATCTCAGATTTCATCTTCTCCACTGTAAATTACGCTGCCGCTTTTTTTCTTCAGATTCACGTATGTGCTGCAACTGTGCAATCTTCCATGCTGCTTCTTTTCTTGTTCACGTACAGTGGCGCCAATTTGCTCTGCCTCAAGATACCGGAACACATAGTCGAACTCAGGGCTGGCAAACATGTATGATTGAAGAGACACCAGCATAAATATGATAATTTCCACTAAGGAGGATCTGGAGGTAATTTGGAAGCCATAGTCATACTTATAGAAACCTATTACTCATAGATGTAATCAACTGTTTCACAGTTCCCAGCAGTAAAGTCACCAATGAAAGGGGATTGATAGGCAAGAGAGAGAACAATTAACAAACAAAGTTGTATACCCGCAAATATTTGAAAATCTTATTTTCCTTTTTAATATGGAAAGCCTCATCCTGAAGAAAATCAGAGCAAATCCTAGATATCCAAGGTGCAGAACATCATATTCAAGTGTCCCAATAATCAAAATCAGTGCAAGGACTAGATCCAACAGATGACAATAGCAATAAGTCTTACATAGTCCAGAAAAGTCCACATGCTTTTAGTTTCAAATGAAAGATCTCGCCAAACAAAGCCGTTCTTACGCTGAGAGACCATTTCCCGGTATGTGAAAGACCAAGAGAATTTGAAGCACGATCCGCACGAAGCTTGAAACATGCTAGCATGAAGACTATAAAATAGCTTATTAGCACGCGGGTATCATCAACAGTAATCCCTGCGAAGACGAAATAGATTTTTGTAAGGTAGGTCGAGCACATTGTTGGGGGTTGCACAGTCAATTACAGAAAGACAAACGAAACCTTTCAATGTAAAACGTTATTAATACATGGTAGACTAATCTATTAATCCTTTCCCCACTTTGATTCAGTCTAGAAGTCATATTTAAATACACTGCGTTAACTTTGTCAGTCTATCGGAAGAATTACACCATAAAATCTAGATGATGAAGTACACCACATAAAATCTACATAATTATGTACTTACATAGAATGATCTTAACCTAAAATAGTGAATTTTCAATTCAAAATGGTAGGTTGGCAGTCCCTATTCTCAATATGTACTATAGAAACATGATTGAGTATATCATGATCACAAAAGAGTCATACCAAACCAGCAATTTCTGCAATGATCAAAATACAGGTCTGATATTCTCCACAGTCATGGCAACGGACTTTCTTGACACTTGCAGAGCTATCTGAAGGCATCATGTTCTTCCACATGACAAAATACTCAAGGACAAGAATTGAAGCAAATAGAGAAACAAAGACGATCCAGAGCTTCTGAATAATACGGCGCTCTAAGAGAACACAAGCAGCAAGTAAAGCAATATACAGCAAAGAAATGACATTCAACAGAGCAAAACTAGCAAAAACCAGTGCAATCATGTTGATCTCTAGACCAAAGAGATTGAACATGTTCTCTGACCAAAATTTCAGGTATGTCTTCAAGGTTGTCTTCTGCATCTCAAATCTTTCTCTTCTTAGAGAAAAAATTCGCTTTTTGTCCCACTTATCACTTTCCTTCAGGCTTCCCCAAATATATCCAAAAGAATACTTTCCTGACCGCCTATCGTCAGAGCCTCCTGTAGTAGAGGCTACTTTAGAATCCTGGTAAAGAGCAGTGCTAAAAGATGGCCATGAATTGCTTGTTCTAGACATCGACTTCTTATTTACAGATGGTTCACCAGTGTCCAATAATGGTTCATTTTCTCCATTTGAAGTTGAGACCTCAGGAATTATGTCTTCCTGTGATACAAACAGGGGGCAAGGTTCCTCTGATTCTCCGACATTCAGAAGAGAATTAGGCAGCTTCTCCAACCAATGGAAAACATTGTACTGAAGAGTACATGCAGCAATCACTAACACTTTTGCCCTCAAGCCAGCTTCGACACCCCAAAAGCTAGGTTCATACAATCGGAAACCTAGGAGAAAGCCTAGATCATAGTGTCTCTGTCCAGGAAACATTTTGGCCTCTTTACCCCACATTTGAAATAGGTATTCAGTTATGACAAGGGACCCAGTATATACTAAGAACGACTTAGATGGGATCCTGGAGCCTTTAGATACATTTGAGCACATGACAAGCCCAAGAAGGTAAACAAATCCAAATGCACTTATTGGAGATAATGAAGCATAGAATAAGGCAACGAACAAGACTTTTTGACTGTGCCAAACCAAAAAGCGTCTCATGAACCCAATTAATCCAAATGGAGATGGATCAGAATATTCTGACAATACTTCTTTACTCTGTCTTCTCTCGTAGCTATAGAGTTGCATCACAATGACAATTGCCAGGGACTCCCAAATATTTTCTAATATTGAAGCTTCAGGATTAAAGCCAAAGCATTCAAATAGATTAAAGTCATTTGACATCCATGTCTGAAAGCTAGGGAATATGCTCAGGATGTAAATGAAAATGAACATGATAATAGCATATGCCTTTAGGGGAAACCATAGTCGTTGTTTTGTCTTCTCCACTATTTGTCTTCCAATGATCCAAAAGAGGAGAAGAAAAATATAGCCCAATGATATGTAATTAGGTGTCACCAAGTAGACAGATAGAAGGATCGTCAAAGGCGATATATGTACCAAAAGATCTATACATGGCCAAGAACTTCTTCCCAACTGCACTCAGGTATAGCGCAATGCTTCTCTCTGAAAGAAACAAAATGAAAAGAAAATCATTACAAAATGAAAGAAAAGAAGACAGCAACAATTTCACATGAAAAAGAAGTATTAAGATTAAATTTCTAGGTAGAAGAGGGCCGTTTCAAGCAAGAAATAAATTATAATCATTTACTATGCAAAGAAACAAAATGAGATCATTTACCATGGGAAGAATCATGTCCGTTTCTGGTCGAAGAGGATTCATATACCGACATGAGAACTGATTTGTTCAGGCCAGCTTTTAAAATGCTAAACCCAACAGGAGGACAAGGCATATGCTGCACGACAGCAGAAAATGAGAACAACATTTTGGAGCCATGGTTATGGATGGCACAAAAGCAGGCAAGAAAAGCTATCTCCAGGAAATCCCAAGAGCTATCACTTTCAAGAAGTCCTGCAAGAATAGAGGAGATGAACATATTCCATAAGTAAAACCGAATTGTATATACCAAGCTCTAAAACTTACTATGATAGCTAGTATGTCACGAATTGACTGAAAATGCATACCAAATTGACGTAGTATTTCGATACTCAGCCAACTTCGTTCCAGATTTGTGGAGACCAAATCAAGTTGAAGAATGTACAAGAATGCAAAGTGAGTCTCGCACAAAAGGAGAAGTGATTGCCGTACCCCTTTGTTGATGTCATGGCTCAGAAGATATATGAAGAAGAATGCCACTAAAATAAACAAATATTAGCATCTGTAGAACCATAGCAAAACTTTATCCCAACAAGAACAAATCAAAAATCAAGTGTGCTTTCCTACTTCACATACTATAAACAGCATGGATGAAACCAGGTTTCATAGCAATAAGTAATATCAGAACCAACATGATTGCCCGCGAACACTTGCGCAGTCCCCACGCAATTGTAGCAACCAGCAGAACTTTGGCTTCCTCTCTCACTGCCAAAGAAGTATATAGCATGGATGAGAACAAGTAAAAGGCCATACAATGACGATACATGAAATTTCGAACAAAAGTAACAACTCGCAATAAGGATCAATTCAGTTCTTAGGACGTTGCAGGTGGTGGCTGACAAGGCCTTTTCCCCAAAATCTTGGGAAGCAAGGTGGAGTAATGGACAGTTCTGGAAAGAAACTATAAGCTGGTTAAATTACATATAAAAATTGGGGACGAGCAGATATTTACCAAATATCAAAATAGTACTAATCAGAACATTCTCTCAGTCATTTAGAGTCGTGCCAAAGTTTGGTGGCAATTCAGATTTAGGGAGTTTCAAGCAGATGAGGCGTATAATGGTGCCCAATATTAATGCGTATACATAAACAACATGTGACTGATATGCTTGAAGGACCAAATATATGATTAGAAGAATTAAGCATTAATACCTTCCTCTGCATCATCATTTTGAGGATGGCCTCCCTTCATCTGACAAGTACTGAAACACAGAATTGTTAACGAGATTACCAATGGCAACAAGGATCCCAAGACAGAACTGTGCAAGTAGGAAGAACCAGGGATTGGATAATGCCACAATCCAATCATCTCCCAGATCTCCATGTCCTGAAGTGTACGATAGCAAATAACTGTTTTCCATGAAATGGATAAAATAGAAGTAAATTGATGAGGATTTCTCAGTTAGAGACTACCTCCCCAGGTGTCCAGTCCAAAAAGTAAATGCCACATTAAATATATATGTGCTGACTGCCCACAAGAGAATGAAGATAAGAAGCAACCCGTTCAATCGGTGCAAACGGAACAACGATGGGAAAGCACGTAAGATGTAGCCTACATACGCTAGCAATCCAATGCACATACTAGCAAAATGGAGACTCCAAAACGAGAGAGCAAACAAGGATATCTGCCAAGATCAATAGTGAAAGTTAGATTTGATAAGAAAATGATGAGCCAAATGACAGTGAAATAAGGCCAATGGTGGTTGATAGGAGAGCTTAATGTAGGTGGTTATCAAGATTAGATAATACCTAGCACAATATACACTCCTAACCCTTCCAGGGAAGGTTTAGCATACACAGCAATATATGTGCATTCACAAGTGTAAACTATCAACTCACTGTATTTTTTTTTAATGTATGCCCCCTAATATTCTGCGATTCTTTATGTATCCCTTATAGAGTATATAACTGGCATAATTTCTATACCCTCAGTTGAAGCAGCCTCCACAATGCAAGTATAGGGTGAATCATAGTGTGAAGAAAAAAGAGCACATTTAATATATAACTCGCATCCCAAAAATGATGAAGAAGCATCTGAATCTCCAAAGATTGCTGGTCATACTAAGGAAAATATACAGAAATAGAAACAATGGCAGTACTATAAATTTAAGAACTCAAGACTGGAGTGGATTGAATCCATTACCCGAAGCTACTAGTTACAAAGTAGGTTGTGCTGCTACCACATTTAATAAACAAGAGTGACTACCGTACAAAGTATAGAATGCAAATTTGCCTGTGATTGAGTGCAATAAGGTTTTCTGTAAAACAACTTTTTAGGTTAAAGCTAGGTCTAAGTTGGAGTATAAGAATGGCCAAGTTAGGTGCTACACAAAGGAAATACTCATCAACCATCCTGGAAGGCGGTTACTTAATCTTAATTGGAAGATGGTGATTACTGATTTAAGAGTTGACAACCATTTTTTCTATATGAGATGCTGCCAGCTTCCGAGTGGTGACTTATGAGCTAATCAGACTTAATGAACTTGACTTCTGAAGTATTAGAGTGGTGTGCCAACATACGAGTCATCAGCCATATGCATTAGACGCACAATTGAAGGAAAAGAAAGGTTCAGATGTCGAACCGCAAGCCATAGGTGAAGAAGTTATGCTAAAAATCCGGAAGACCTTGCCCCTCAGTAAAATATTGGTATGCCTTACACCCAGATCTGTGTGACGCCATAAACAGAAAGAAAAAAGTAAATGAAGAAAATAACTGTAGTTACTTGAAATAAAATATTAGTTGGAAAATTTCCCAATCCAAAGCAGATTACCTCAACTCGCGGATGAAAAATATTCCTCGAGGGCAGAAGTTTGCTCTGTTAAAGTTCCCTCTCTCATGGACATAATGAGATCCATTTCCTCCAAATCAAGCTTAATGAGGAGAGCTGTGCAACGAAATCAGATAATCTTAGAACCTACGCCTTCATCATGCCATCTAATTATGCGAGTATTGACCATTTTTCTTGTATGAGTGTTGAAGATAAGCCGGATAGGAGGTATTAGGCTATTAAATGGCCCATTGGTACAAAATCTATGTGGTGATG